>CM039503.1:46120284-46168658 GCA_022432975.1 Begonia masoniana | reverse complement strand
GATTTAAAATACAGAGCACGTGTATATGCTTTTCCCATAGGGGACCAAGCTCAGTGGACGGAGCGTGAATTTCAACTGAGGCGAGGTACAAGTCTTCTTTGATTGTATGGCCAATGGGCCTACCACCATAAGACTATGTCGATTTCGATGGGGAATTGAGATTTGTTGTGTTTGTTGTTGGGTATCGAACGGGTAGTTAGTTTTTTTTTTTAGGGTTTGATTAAGTTGTTGAGTTGTTTAGTTATTGTTGTAATGTTTCATTGGTTTATTGCATAATAATTGTTCCACGCATCATTTGGTTTTTTTTCGAAAAGAGCATGAAAAAGGTAATTTCTATGGTGAAGGTTTTTACAAACACGTAAAAGGCAAGAATGTAATGAGGGTCAACGTCAGTGACGGTGGTTCCGGACAGGACTGTCACGGTGAAGCATGTTCCCCCCGGTTAGATACGAGGGGTATCCAATCGCCGGATGTGCCTTTTTTTTTTTTTTTTTTTTTTTTTTTTTTTTTTTTTTTTTTTTTTTTTTTTTTTTCTAATGATAGGTGAGTTGGAGGAGCACTTCTATGCTACGGTTAGTGCTCTGATGAGGCGTTTAACTTTACGATGTGTGGAATGGATTTTCATATGGCTAGGTATTCTTGATGACGTGTTCTTGAGAATTTAATGAAAAAAAAATAGTAGAAGTTGGATAGCATCTTTTAACCTTCTGTGCACTTCTTTTCTGGATTTAGAAAGGTATTATTTGATTTCCGATTTGTATCTGCTATTCTGAATTTTTAAGAATTGTGGATTTGAGTTGATCAGAATGATTTCAGCAAAATGTACCAAATCGTTTAGAGGGTCGGGTTTGCTCCTTATTAGAGCCCTTTTTTGTCTATGGTATAAGTTAGTGTTTTGTCCGCCGACAGATGTTGGAGGATTGAATCATCCGACTGACGTCATCGAGAATGTCTTCAGTAAGGCCGATCAGATGAGTCTTCATAAAAAACCATCGAAAGATTTAGCATTAAATTTGTCGTTTAGTGATCGGGCGATGTGTTTTTATTTTGTGAGTGGAGGCTTTTGTCTTTTGTGATGGGTGTGAGTTAGATGAGTGAATCATCCGGCTTACGTCATCGGTAGAAGTTTATAAAGTTTGTCGTTTTGTGATCGGTGTGAGTTAGATGAGTGAATCATCCGGCTTACGTCATCGGTAGAAGTGTATAATAAGTTTTGTCGTTTTGTGATCGGTGTGAGTTAGATGAGTGAATCATCCGGCTTACGTCATCGGTAGAAGTGTATAATAAGTTTTGTCGTTTTGTGATCGGTGGAGTCTCAGTTTTTGGTTCCGCCCTTTTTCGTTGACTTTGCTTATCGGCAGATGTGTTTGACTCTTAAACGATTTTTCAAGTTTTCACGCTTAAGTTTTGAATCTCTTCTTAAGCCGAATTATTTTTAATATTTTTGAACCAATTATTCAAACATTGTTCTGTAGCTCGGCTTAATTCTATTTTGCTTAAAAGAATTTCGCTGCAAGATTTTAAAATGTTTTGAGACTTTAGAAAAAAATGTCAAATTTTGACTTCGAGCAAGTTTTAAATTTGGTCCAAAGTTTTCTCATTATGTTTCGGCTTATGTGTAATGGAAAAAAAGAAACTGGTTCCGTGGACTCGGGGCGTTACAGTATGGTATCAGAGACATTCGTTAACCGTTCAAAAGATTACTCATCAGTGCCGACGTTCGCATGGGAGCACTCCAACAAACTGTAAGTTGTTTATGTTTAAACCTTAGTTATTAGACTGTTTTATAAGAGGAGTTAACCTTGAACAGAGAGTAAGAAAATGGCTAGACGACTAGGAAAACCAAGAGTACCAAGAGAGATGCCCAACTTAAGAGCTGAGGAAGATCCTAGCACATCTGGTGCGTCAGCCAAACAGACTTAGGGCATCAGCAGTCCGATCAGTTAGGTGTGCTGTTGAAACCGAGAGGTACAAGGAAGTGCCAACTTGAGTTCTAGCACTGAACATTCTGGTAATAGATTCAGGAGGCTACGACCACCCACGTTTGATAGACAGTCGTCTGATCAAGGGTGGCTTAGAAAGATTGAGAGTATGTTTAGGTGTGCCAACATTGGAGAGGGAGACAAGGTCACGTTGACAACATTCATGTGGCTGGTGATGCTCAACTCTGGTGGAAAACAATAGAGACCACCACTGATGTTTTGGCGATGACTTGTCCGCAATTCAGGGACATTTTCTATGAGAAGTATTTTAGCAAGCACTGTCCAAAATGCAAAGAAGTTGGAATTTCTGACTTGAAGCAGACGGGTCGGTGGCCGAGTACAGTAGGCAATTCGAGTTCACTGCCAGATTGGCTGGACATTTTGCTCACAGGGACGAGAGATAAGGTGTTCAAATTTGTGCATGGGCTGAAGCCGAAAATTTATCCGAGGAGTTTTAAATTTTGTGGTATTAAAGGCTTTGACATTCAGTGAAGTTGTATCCACTGCTCTGGAAGTGGAAGAAGCTGAAAGGAAGTTGCTGGACCAAAGAGATCCTACAAAAGTTTTTCCAGCCCACACCAACAAAGAGGAATGAGAGGCCCAGTGAGGGCCAGAATAGCCAAGGAACGATGGAGGGAAGAAATACAAAATGCCAGGAAATTTCCCCAGTGTCCTAAGTGTTTGAAGAACTACCCGGGCGAGTGCAGGTTGGGCTTTGGGAAGTGTTTCAACTGTGAGGAGGTTGAACACACGATCAAAGAAATGCCCGAAGCCTAGAATCACCAGATGCTACAATTGTAATAAGGTCGGTCATATTAGGAGAGACTGCCCAGCTTCTAAGAGTGGCCCCTGCTATGATTAAATCGATAATCTCTCCATGATGAAGTCCGGGTGAGGAACAGCCCGCTGTTGTGTCAGGTACTATATTGATCAACTTTGTGCCTGCTTTTACCTTATTAGAGTTCTGGTGCAACTCATTCATTTATAGCATCTGCATTTGCTGTTAAATTAGATGTTACAGTTTACCCCTTCCATGCAGTGTTTAATGTTGCATTACCCTCTGGTGAGCGCATGCACTCTAACCAAGGATACTTGACAGTGCTGTTTAGTAGGGGAACGTAAAGTCTACCTGCTGATCTTATTATTATGAATATAACGGGATTTAATGTAATCCTAGGAATGGACTGGTTGTTTAAAACACCACGCCACAATTGATTGTAGGACTGAAATAGTTAGTTTCCAACCCCCGGTAGTTGGAAACATACCTTTCAAGCTTCAAGGAAGAGTAAGGAAATGTCTGTGATGACTTCTATTAACACTAGACCTCCCCCATGTGAAGAGTATTTGTGTTTCTTAGCTAGCGTTTTAGACACACAACCTGTAGAAAAAGCAAATCCTCAGAATGTCTTAATTGTCCAAGACGTTCCTGAAGGTATTTTGGATGACCTTCCTGGTTTGCCCGCCAGATAGGAAATTGAATTCGTTGTAGATGTTTATCCCGGCGCTGAGCCTGTGTCTAAAAATCCATATAGATTAGCACCAACAAAACTTAAAGAATTAAGAAGCAGTTAGAGGATCTGTTGGAGATAGGGGTTCATACGCCCTAGCTTTTCATCGTGGGGTGCACCTGTTCTTTTTGTCAAAAAGAAAGATGGATTGATGCGTATGTGCATTGATTATAGGAAATTGAATAAGTTAACTATCAAGAACAAGTATCCATTACCGAGGAATTGATGACCTATTTGACCAACTTCGTGGTGCACGAGTTCTTTTCTAAGATCGATTTGAGGTCAGGTTACTACCAACTGAAAGTCAAATCAGAAGATATTCCTAAAACAGCTTTTCGTACAAGATATGGACATTATGAGTTTTTGGGTTATGTCCTTTGGGTTGACAAACGCACCAGCAGCCTTTATGGATCTTATGCATAGGGTGTTTCACGAGTATTTAGACAAGTTTGTTATTGTGTTTATAGATGACATTTTAATCTATTCACGTTCTAGTAAAGAACATGCAGAACATTTGAACTTAGTATTAGGGGTACTAAGGCAGCACCAACTCTATGTCAAGTTTACCAAATGTGAGTTTTGGCTGGACAGAGTTCACTTCCTTAGTCATGTGATCTCTGGTGATGGAATATCTATCGACCCAGCCAAGGTTCAGGCAGTCAAGGAGTGGTCCCAACCGAAGAATGCTGTAGATATTCGGTGTTTCCTTGGACTTGCAGGATATTACAGGAAGTTTATTGAAGGATTCTCAAATATTGCAACACCCCTCACTCGGTTAACCAGGAAAAATATGAAGTATGTGTGGACTGAGGATTGTGAGCATAGTTTTCAGACCTTGAAACAGAAACTGACCAATGCTCCAATTTTGACCATTCCTGTTGATGATGGTAAATTTAGCATTTACTGTGATGCATCCAAGATTGGACTTGGCTGTGTCTTGATGCAAGAGGGAAATGTAATAGCTTATGCCTCTAGACAGTTGAAAACACATGAGAAGAATTACCTTACACATGACCTAGAATTAGCTGCAGTGGTATTTGCACTTAAGATTTGGAGGCATTACTTGTATGGAAAAACTTGTGAAATATTCTCAGACCATAAAAGTTTAAAATATATCTTCACACAGAAGGAATTAAACATGAGGCAACGTGGATGGTTGGAATTTGTTAAGAATTATGATTTTGAGATTAAATATCATCCTGGCAAAGAAAATGTTGTGGCAGATGCCTTGAGTAGAGTAACAACTTCAGCCTCAGCCCTGATTCTTGACGTACCATTAGCCTTAGAGTCTGAATTCCAAAGGTTTAATCTAGAAGCAGTGCATAGTGTGTCAGCCATGCTTACTGCAATATCCTTAAGACCGACCATTCTTGAAAGAATAAAGGAAGCCTAGATAAATGATGTAGAGTGCAACAAGTACAAGTTAAGCATGGATTCTACGGACAAATCAGATTTTAACTATTTTGCTGATGGAATCCTTAAGTTTAGAAATAGCTGGTTTGTTCCTGTCATTAAAGAACTTCGAGATGAAATTCTTTCCGAGGCACATTTTTCAAGATTCTCTGTTCACCCTGGAAGTACAAAGATGTACAAGGATCTTAAACAATATTATTGGTGGCCAAGCATGAAAAGGTGTGTGGCAGAGTATGTAGGATCATGTTTGTGTTGTCAGCAGATTAAAACTGAGCATCAGAGGCCTGCAGGAACATTACAACCCTTACCAGTTCCCAAATGGAAATGGGAACAAATAACGATGAACTTCGTTGTGGGATTGCCTAGAACAGCAAAGGGATATGATGCAATCTGGGTAATAGTAGATCGATTAACAGAATCTGCCCACTTTCTACCAATAAGGATGACATACTCGATGGATCAGCTTGCTGAGCTGTATGTTCAAGAGGTTGTTAGATTACATGGAGTTCCAAATACCATAATTTCAAACCGAGATTCTAGATTTACGTCCAAGTTTTGGAAGAGTCTGCATAAGGCTATGGGTACGCAGCTCAACTTTAGCACAGCCTTTCACCCTCAGACAGATGGACAATCTGAAAGAACTATTCAGACATTGGAAGATATGCTTCGTGCGTGCGTTTTAGGTTTTCAAGGATCATGGAGTAAATACTTATCATTGGTGGAGTTTTCCTATAATAATAGTTTTCAGGCAACTATAAATATGGCACCTTATGAGGCATTGTATGGACGTAAATGCAGATCTCCTTTGTACTGGGATGAAGTTGGTGAAGCACAGTTGCTTGGTCCTGATATTGTGCAACAAACTGTTGAGAAGGTTGTCCTCATCCGCCAAAGGATCTTAACAGCTCAAAGTCGACAGAAAAGCTATGCCAACAGAAGACGCAGAGAATTAGAGTTTGAAGTAGGCGATGAAGTTTTCCTCAAGGTATCACCATTTAAAAGAGTTGTGAGATTTGGGAAGAGAGGCAAGTTGAACCCCAGATTTATTGGACCATTCACTATTCTGAAGAGAGTTGGGAGAGCAGCCTATCAGTTGCAGCTACCGGCTTCTATGGAGGGGATACACAGTGTGTTCTATGTTTCTATGTTGAAGAGGTGCATAAGGGATCCATATCAAATTGTGGAACAGCAGAACATTGAAATTCAACCTACTCTTACTTACGAAGAGAAACTAGTAAAGATCTTAGACTTTGCAGTGAAGGTATTGCGCAACAAAGAGGTTCCACTAGTGAAAGTCTTATGGCACAACCAGAGCATAGAAGAGACAACCTGGGAACGCCAGCAAGACATGATGGACCAACATCCGGAATTATTCAGGTACTGAATTTTGAGGACAAAATTCTTTTAAGGAGGGTAGATTGTAACACCCGATTCTATAGGATTAATCTCTATTCTTTTAATTAATAGTACACTTTAAATGGCAATAATAAATGTAGGGTTAGTTGATGACTAGGCAAGGGCATAAAAGTAATTAGAAATTTAAAAGTGGATAACATATTTAAGGAAAGAAGTTTGGGTTTAATGCACTGTAGCTGCCACTATTCCCTATTTTCTCTCTTTCGGTCTTCAGCTCAAGCAGCAGAACTCTCTAGGCGATTATTCTACTCGAATCTTCTCCGAACTAGGTGAGCCCTAGCTCGATTTCTTGCTGTACTGGTAGCTATTGATGATTGGAGAGAGTATAAATGTGAGTTTTGTGAATGCTGTATGGGTAAGCTTGTCCGGGTTTTGTGGTAAATCGGGAATGTGCTATGAACTAAACTTCCAAACTAGTTTCCCTAGATTTCTGGATAGATTAGAATGAGGCTTAGTAGAAATCTGATTAATATTCTATTTATGACTTAGGTGAACAAAACTTCTAAAGTAGTTTGAAACCGAGCATTTTCAGGAGAGCCAGGTAAGTGAAGTATGCTTGTGCCTTCGGGCCTACATCACAAAACAGTAGGATTGTGTATGCTTGATTGTGTTTGTATGTCATGCATCATATTTTGAAAGTATACGAAAATGAATTTACATGAAATGACATGGTAAGGAATGAACAGACTGTAACAGTTGTTAAGGAAATTAATCCACCCCTTAATCAAGAGATAGGATATATGACTTTGGGGGAAATGATCCAAACCCCAATTTCACAGGGGGATCTGAACAGTTTGTTAAGGGAACTAGTCCGCCCCTTAATCGAGAGAGAGAACGTATGACTTTGGGAGAAGTGATCCAACTCCCAATTTCACAGGGGGATCAGATCATAAACGAGTGCATATGCAACTGAGATGAGAAAGTAGAAATTTGCATGTTTAGGAATTTATGTTCAGCATTTCATTCATTACTGCTTTACTTACTTAACATTAGGCTAATAGATGAGTTTTGTGATGTAGGTGCTGAGCATTCAACAGGTGAATTCCCTGAGTTTACTGAGGAATAGGTGAAGTTGGAGGAGCACTTCTATGCTACGGTTAGGTGCTTTGATGAGGCGGTTTAACTTTTGTCTGAATGAGAATTTTCAGTGGCTAGGTATTCTGATAAAGTGTTCTGAGAATTTTAAATGATAGTAGTAGTTTGATACTGCTTTTAATGCTTCTGTGAACTTCTTTCTGGATTAGAAATATGATTTGATTTCGATTGTAGCTTGCTATTCTGAATTTTTAAGAATTTTGGATTTGAGTTGATCAGAATGATTTCAGCAAAATGTACAAAAATCGTTTAGCAGTCGGGTTTGCTCCTTATTAGAGTCTCTTTTGGTCTATCGGTAGAAGTTGGGTGTTTTGTCCGTCGACAGATATTGGAGGATTGAATCTTTCGACTGACGTCATCGGAAGAATGTCTTCAGTAGAGGCCATCGGATGATGTCTTCAGTAAAAGCCATCAGAAGATGTAGGCAATAAATTTTTCGTTTAGTGATCGGGCGATGTGTTTTTATTTTGTGAATGGATGCTTTTGTCGTTTTGTGATCGGTGTGAGTTAGATGAGTGAATCATTCGGCTTACGCCATCGGTAGAAGTGTATAATAAGTTTGTCGTTTTGTGATCGGTGTGAGTTAGATGAGTGAATCATCCGGCTTATGTCATCGGTAGAAGTGTATAATAAGTTTGTCGTTTTGTGATCGGTGTGAGTTAGATGAGTTAATCATCCGGCTTACGTCATCGGTAGAAGTGTATAATAAGTTTTGTCGTTTTGTGATTGGTGGAAGCCTTCAGTTTCTGGTTCCGCCCCTTTTCGTTGACTTTGCTTATCGGCAGATATGTTTGACTCTTACGATTTTCAAGTTTTCACGCTTAAGTATTGATCTCTTCTGGCCGAATTATTTCTTAATATTTTAACCGATTATTCAAACATTGTTTCGTAGCTCTGCTTAATTCTGTTTTGCTCAAAAGAATTTCCGCTGCAAGATTTTAAATGTTTTGAGACTTTAGAAAAAAATGTCAAATTTTGACTTCCGAGCGAAGTTTTAAATTTGGTCCAAAGTTTCTCAGTTATGTTCGGATTATGTGTAACGAACTGGGTTCAGAGGACTCGGGGCGTTACAAATAATCTCCCTACTCCCCCATTCATTAACAAATATCCATCTCCCCCTTTGAGATTATAAAAAAAAATATAAACAAGTACGGTAATTGTCATTCAACACAATACAAGTGATAAAGAATGAGAAATAAGTCAAGGATAAAGAATGATAAAAGAAGGAGTAACCTAACAGAGTCCTAAGAAGCTAAAGGATCAATTCGATAGCATCCTAGTTCATGCAGGAGTAGAAATGGCGTGCAAAGAACATAGGAGATTCATCGTCATTGAACCCAACAACAACAAGAGAGGCAGGAGGTACACTTTGTCCATCAACTGCATTCCCTGCATCCCCGGCATCTTCCATAGATGCATCGTTATCCTGATCATGAGTAATAAAAATAGGAGAAATGAGGGGAATGCTTTCTTCAACAATTGCAGCCCCTGCATCCTCTGCGGCAGCCATTGGTGTGTCATCAAATGGCTCGCTGTCCTAAAAAAATTCAGCCAAGACAATAACAGCAGGACCAGCACCACCATCAGCAGTCCCTTGCTGATCAACAAGAGCTAGAACACTCACTGGCTCGTCTTGAGAAGCAACAACATCTAGAGCAACAGCAGTCTCACCAGCACTTAGAGAGACATCCAAAGGCACAGCACCCAAAAGATCAGCTGAAGTAGCAGGATGAGCTGGCTCAGGATTTTTTCCACTGGCATCCAAAATCTCATCTTCATGAGAGGGCTCACCATCACTCCTAGTCAAAAATGTATTAAGATCTCTAATATGAGTGATGACCCGGTCAGATGCTCGCTCTAATTGAGCTGCTAAATGACTTGAATGGAATCTAACGGAAGAGATGACATCATCAATGACTTTACTTTGATCTAATTCTGCTTGATCAATATGATTGTGGAGTCCTTGAATGGCAACTGTGAGATGTTCAAGTTGGGATAGAACAAAGGCTTCAAACTGATCTTGCCGGGAGAGATACATGGACTAGTGCCAAGGCTTGCGATACTCGCCCGAAGCTCATGATATTTCTCCTCAGAAACAGAGTTTCGCACTGGAGGAGTGGGGTGACCTTGAGTTCTAGGAGGAACACGAGCTGTCGATGAAGGAACCGGAGTCAGAGAAGGAGCAGGAATTGGACTGGATGGAGGTGGAAGAGTACCTGCTTGAACTTCTGGAAGATCAAGCAGAAAATTTGTATCCTTAAAGCCCTCGGTAGCTAATGGGAGAAGGTCGGAGCAGGCTGGAGGAGCTGAAATGAGAGAACCCTAAAATGGAGGAGGATCAAAGGAGGGAATATAAGACTCTTCTTGAGGAGCAGACTCTTCTTCATCATCCTCAATCAAAAGCACTCTTCGCCTCTTCCGTGGTTCTTTGTCAACTAAAGCACCTTGCTGATTTCTTTCAATTCTCATGTGCAGCAAGGTGGAAGCAGAAAAAAGATCAGTGCTCTTCAACAAAATTGGCTCGTCTTTAGCCGGTAATTGAACACCAAATCGATGGAAGATCTTCATCAAAAGAAGATTATATGGAAACAGATTTTGATGCTGTCTTGACAACTTGAAGCATCATCTTCAGAATTATGTAACAAATGTGAAATGGTTCTTTACGGAAGAACCTAGAAAGAATGAAAAGATCTATTCCACTGATGTGGTCATGATGTCCATCTCTGGGGAGGATGTTGTAGTTGATCATTAGTTGGAGGACTCTGGCCCTTATGTTCAAATCCTTGCCCTTGAGTCTTAGGGAAGTATTGTGTGAATCCTTTGAAATCTCTTTTGCTAAAGCTTGTCCCTCTGATGTTCCAACGAAGGGAGGATCCTTGGAAGTTTCAAAAAAATTAGGCAAATCGTTTAGAAACTCATAATTGAGTATTTCATGGATCTTTTATTGAGACAGCTTTATGTGCCTTCCATACACATAGCTGCGGAGAACAAGAGGAGAGATAGAGTGTTCTAGGTTAGCATAAAACATTCTAATTGGAGTTTCGCAATAGGATGTGCCGAGTTTAAAGAGTCATAATAATCCCATATCTCGAAGGGACTTTTCCAGTGATAAACCATGAAGGTCTTTAAAAACAACTCCTCTACTTCTAATGACAGGCTTTTCTTCAAAATCTTTATAGTACCTGTGTAGTGCATCCTCATTGACAAATTGATGAGAAGGCCATTGAAGAGGAGGTGGTTGTACGACAGGTTCAGACTCCACGGGTTGTGCATTCTTCTGCTTCTTCCTAGAAAAGGTTAAACCGGCGCTAGAGGATGATGACATTTATCAGATTTGAAAGTCAAAAAATGACTGGTGACGAAAGAATAGGCGACGGAGAGTCAAGAGAAGATGAAAGGTTTTTGAAGGTTTTTCGTGCTCTGGATGAAAAGTATGGTTTCTGTAATTCGAAGGCTAATTTAAAGGGTTTACGAACAGACATCGTCCGATGTGTACCACAACCGTTTTCCATATCATCCACTTCATAAAATGGTGCGGTCGATGAATTTCAGGATTCCTCATTCTTGAGAGATATAACCTTATTGCTTAGCACACAATGTCGACCGTTTAGGACTTTTCACTCCTAATGAGACCTAAACGAATTCGAATATCATTGAAGGTCTTCTCATCTAAAGATTTTGTAAAGATATCTGCTAATTGGTCGGAAGAATTGACAAATTCTAAGATGATATCACCTTTTTGAACATGATCTCTAATGAAGTGATATCTAACCTCGATGTGTTTGGTTCTAGAATGTTAGATAGGGTTCTTTGAAATGTTAATTGTACTAGTATTATCACATCTAATCGGTATACTCTCATAGAATAGATTGTAGTCCTCTAAAGTTTGCTTCATCTAAAGCATTTGAGCACAGCAGCTACCGACAGTAATATATTCACTTTCGGCAGTTGAAAGTGCTACAGAGTTCTGCTTCTTAGAGTACAAGGATACAAGAGATTCACCTAGAAATTGACATATTCTACTTGTACTCTTTCTATTTACAAGGCTTCCAGCATAATCAGAATCGGAATATCCTATTAGATCAAATGAAGTACCCTTTGGATACCATAAGCCTAAATCAGAAGTGCCACTTAAGTATTTGAATATTCTCTTGACTGCACTTAGGTGGGATTCCTTAGGGGAAGTTTGAAACCTAGCATACAAGTACACACTAAATAAGATATCTGGCATGCTAGCCGTTAGGTATAATAGAGAACCAATCGTACCTCTATATTTTTTAATATCCACACTTATCCCATTTTTATTTTTGTCTAATTTAGTAGTGGTGCTCATAGGGGTTCTAGATGGCTTTAAAGAATTCAATCTGAATTTCTTTAAGAGTTCTTTAATATATTTTTCTTGACTAAAGAAAATGCCATCTGGAGTTTGACTAATCTGAAATCCTAAGAAGAATTTTAACTACCCCATCATACTCATCTCAAATTCCATTTGTATTAGGGAGGAGAATTCATCACAGAGTGAGACATTAGTTGAACCGAATATAATGACATCGACATAGATCTGTACAATGAGTATGTCTTTGTCCTTTTGCATGGTAAGTATGGTAGAATCGATATTTTCCTTCTTAAACTTTCTTTTCACAAGAAAATTTTTCAACCTATCGTATCAAGGTCTAGGAGCTTGCTTAAGTCCATACAAGGCTTTCTTGAGCTTATATACATGGTCAAATTTGTCATAGACTTCAAAACCTAAGGGTTGCTCTACATAAACTTCTTCCAAAATATAACCATTTAAAAATACACTCTTAACGTCCATTTGAAAGAGTATGAAGTTTTTGTAGTAAACATAGGCTAAGAGCATCCTAATAGATTCTAGTCTAGCTACGGGAGCAAAGGTTTCTTCAAAGTCTATTCCTTCTTCTTGGTTGTAACCTTTGGCAACTAACCTAACTTTGTTTCTAACGACAACACCATTTTCATCCAGCTTATTCTTGAACACCCATTTTGTTCCTATAATGGGGCGGTCTTTGGGCCTTGGAACAAGTTTCCATACATTGCTCCTCTTGAATTGATTTAACTCTTCTTGCATGGCCACAATCCAATTTTCGTCCAATTCGGTTTCCTCAAATTTCTTTGGTTCAATTTGAGAGATAAAGGCTACATTTGCACATAGATTTCTAAGGGAGGCTCTAGTTTTAATTCCTAATGTAGGATCACCTAGAACTTCATCTAAAGGATGATTTTTTGCATATTTCCAATCTCTAGGAAGAACAACATTTTCATCCTTGTCTGGGACAATTTCTAGAGAATTTGAAGAAGGATCTAGGGAATTTTCTCCTTGAATGGTTTTAGCAGGTTTGTCTAAAGAGAGAGAATCCATTTGCTTTTCCAGAAGGTCATCTTCTTCCACATTTACTGTGGGTTGAGGAGTCTCATCAAAATTGACATGCATGGATTCTTCTACAACTAGTGTTCTTTTGTTTAAAACCCTTTATGCTTTACTTGTTAATGAATATCCAAGGAATATTGCAAGATCCGTCTTGGAATCGAATTTTTCCAAATTATCCTTGGTGTTGAGAATGAAACATTTACAACCAAAGGCTCTAAAATACTTAACACTAGGAGAATTGCCGTTCATAGCTCATAAGGGGGTTTTATCTAGAATCGGTCTTATAGAGACACAGTTTAGTACATAACAAGCTGTGGAAACAGCTTCTGCCCAAAAATATTTTGAAAGAGAGTTATCGTTGAGCATGGTCCAAGCTAGCTCTTGAAGAGACCTATTTTTCTTCTCAACAACTCTATTTTGTTGAGGGGTTCTAGGGGATGAGAAATTGTGCTCAATTCCATATTTGAAACACAATAGTTCAAATTTTTCATTCTCAAATTCTCTACCATGATCACTACGAATAGCAACAATGGTGAACTCCTTTTCATTTTGAACTCTCTTTCTAAACTAGAGAAGGTATCAAAAGTTTCATCCTTTGACTTTAGAAATAATACCCAAGTGAATCTAGAGAAGTCATCTACAATGACAAAGGCATAATGTTTGCCTCCTAGACTAGCAATATTTGGAGGACCGAAAAGGTCTATGTGAAGCAGTTGTAGAGGTTTTGACGAAGTGTCAGTATTCTTTGAGGCAGAAGAGCTTTTGGTTTGCTTGTCCATTTGACAAGCATCACAAACTCTATCCTTGTCAAATGATAGTTTTAGAAGTCCTCTAACTATATTATTCTTGGAGATCTTAGCTAAGGTATCCATACCTACATGACCTAATCTTCTATGCCAAGACCAATTATCATTTAAAGAATTCACAGCAAAATATTTTTCATCAAAACATTCAATATCATCTAAATTAATTGTATAAACATTTTCTTCTCTATACCCTACAAACAAGATTTTACCACTTGAGCTATCTTTGATTATACATGACTTTGATTTAAAAATCACTTTATAACCTTTATAACACAATTGACTAATACTAAGTAAATTATGTTTTAAACCTTCTACTAACAACACATTTTCAATAATAGGATTGGTAGGATTACCTATTTTGCCAATGCCAACAATTTTACCCTTTTGATTTCCACCAAAAGTAACATTTCCTTTCTTCTTGTTGATAAAAACAAACTTTGAGGAGTCCCCCGTCATATGTCTTGAGCAACCGCTATCAAGATACCATAAGTTTTTCACGGAAGAGCTCACATCCTACAAGAAAGAAAATCATGTAATCTTCTTTGGTACCAGAATTTTTTGGGTCCTATCGTTAGGTTTGGTTCCCTTAGGAACCCACTGTATAGGGTGTTAATTGCCTTAGCATTCAAACTCAAATTTCTCTTATCTAAATCACTTAGTTCATGTGATGTTTTGGGAATACTAACACCATTCTCAATTTTGACCGTTATGGATGGACATTTTCAATAACATTTCATAAATTATAATCCATAGCTTGAACAAAAATTCTCATCCTAGCTTTCCAATATACATAGTCATTACCATCAAAAAGAGGTGGCCTAGAAGTGGATTGTCTCTCTACGTGTGAACTGTTGGTGTTGAATGCCATTGTAAGTGTATCACAATAATTTTTAATTCACAAATATGACAATATTTAACCTCACTCTGATACCAATTGTAGAATCGTGATTATTTAGGGGGGGGGGGATGAATTAGAAATTTCTTAACCTAGTTGTTTTTAACAATACAAACTCTCTTTATCTTATCTTCTCACTTTTGGTGATATTGTACTAAAAATATCAAACAGTACTAAACAGTTAAAGTAAGAGTGAGAGAAGAGATTTGAAATCGATAATTTTTTTACGTGGTTGGGCCAAATTTGCCTACGTCCACACTTCAAGGTTTCCCCCTTGAAGATCCTTATCTTCTCCTCAACCGAGATTACTTGATCGAACTTCACGGGCGTCGATCTACAGCCTTACAACTTTGGATTGAACTTCACGGGCGTCGATCTACAGTCTTACAACTTTTACAATATGAAAAAGTTTTGAGCACAAAGCTACACTCTCTCAAAAGCTAAATCTCAAGTTATGATCTAGAGAGGTGTAAACAAAGATCATTGTGTGAGCTCGTAGGAGTTCAGAGTGACTGTTCAAAAGATTGGCAAAAGTTTTTATCTCGAGCTTCTATTCTTCCTTTTATACTCGTGTCTGTAATCCACTTCTCATTTAGACGACTCTTTGTTTCCATATTGAAAATATGACCGTTGAGAAGAGTCCGTACGCAAAAAACTAGCCGTTGAGATCAGGAGTCGTTATCACTCGTGGCGGAAGACTTCTTGATTCAGAAGATGTTATTCTAGTGGATGAAGTTTTTGTTAAGATGACGTTGATCTTGAAAAGCATTCTCATATTGGACGACTTCGTGATTCGGATGGTGATAATCTGGCAGACAAAGTCTTTGTTCGGATGACATTGATCTTTGAGAAGCATTCTCATATTGGACGACTTTGTGATTCAGATGATGTTGTCTATTTGGAAAAAGTTTTGATTCGGTTGATGTTATCCCGATACTACTTTCGGCAGAAGACTTCTTGAATCAGATGATGTTATTTTTGGTAGACTTCTGTCTTTAGTATCTGGTCGACGTTGTTTTCGGATGACTCTAAAATCTGGTCGACAAATCAATTGATTCTGCAATCTGTCGACTTTAGAATCTGGACGACTTGGTTTAGGTCGTTGATAATTTCGGTAGACGTCTTGATTTATACATTTGGCAGATGACATTCAGGTCTGCTTTGACAGTGGTCGATATATCTGCCGAATGACTTTCAAGTCTGCTTTGATTCGGTCGATGTTACTTTAACGTTTTGCATGCACCAAACTTGACACCAACACTTAATCAAAATTGTTAGAAAAATATAATACCCTTTTTAAAAAGCATTCCTAAACAGATACTACAACTATTAATAACATTCATTTCTAACACTCATTTTATATGTATATATTTCATATTAATCACAATCATAGAAAACATAGTTATACTTAAACACATTTTAAGTTAACAGACTCTCCCTATTTTCAGTATTTCGATCCAACAACTCTGCAGAAAAAGATAAAGTTTGAATTGGTCAAATAAATTAGTGATTCAGCACAACATAGGAGTAGAGTTTAATTAGTTACTCTTTTGTATAGAATATTTGATATTATGACCAAATATTTGTATTGATATGAGGTTAGAGTCCGTATATAATAAGACTCATGTATATTATGTGGGTTGCATGGTTTTAATTTCATTTTGACCCTTATATTTCTGGTGTATGGTTAGTGTTTGTTAATTGTATCACATTCTCATTTCGAGAATCCAGTAATTGGGAAGCGAGCCATGACAAAACGCGGACAACACTTAGATAGACGACAGGTGTTGCGTGCGGTGCTCGTTATGCAAGGTTGGTTTCTTGAGTTGTTCTCAGACTTTTTCTTGTCTTGTTTTCAGGCTTGAGTTTTGTCGCCTCATTAAAGTTCGCGACCATTTGTTGAGTCTTTTCGATTTAGGTTCCTATTTCCAATGCAAGATTCAACCATTATCCTTAAAGTCTTAGAAGGAATTTCGACATCAGTGTTGTTATAGGGTTTAACGAGTTTGCTAATTTCAAACCCGATCCTGAGCATGTCATTCCCAGCGAGAAGAAGACCTATTGTCATTGAGGTAAGAGTTTCTTTTACTATATTCTCACATGTATCACGATTTTCGAAACTCTTATTTTGTAATATATCACACTAAAAATCCTATCATGCCTTGTCTTACATCATTCAATTTTTTTTATATATATATGTACATTTATTTTACATGTTTATTTTTAGCATGCATGATAGTTCACTTTATTTTCCAAATGAAGTTTCTAACTATATTCAAACTATGATCTGGGCTATTTGTTTAATACACACATTCTATTGAGCGAGAAGATGATTGTTTGTCACGTGCAATATATGTATTGAGACAACTTTCAATATCGTGTCTCTAGGTGAAAATCCTTAAATCTTGCCAGAGTGTTTGTTTACGTCTTAACTTATCTCAAAACTATCACTTCTCTTTCTTACATGCTTTCAGGTACCGTCATATGAAGGTTTGTAAGTTGATCTTATTCCCATTGAAACTGTTTTCTACAAAAAATGGTGGTTACATTATTTTCTATATAAATACAATATATTATGTAACATAGTTTTCGATATTCCCCACCTAATGCACATGAAGCATGTTTTTAAAATGGTGAAAATGTCTGAATATAAATTTATACATGCATATTTTTCCAAGCTCATGATTTTAACTTATATATGACAAGACATGTTTTTTTTCATGTATTCATATACATTGAATACTGTGGTAGGACCTCTACTGAGTTTGGTTCTTCATACTAAAAGATTACCATTTTTTTCCTGATAAGAACTCGCGATAATGAGGAGTATAATTACGTATGGCTATTGCACGTGTATATTTCATGTACAATACTCTTGGGATTTCATTTATTCAACTATTTCATATTATAGTAATCACTGAGTGAACTTCGATCAATCTCATGTGAGTTATGATTTTGAATTTGATTTTTAAATCTTTTGCTTCGAACCATGGACCATGCTCTGGGCTGGGCAGCCGAGTCTTCTCCGATGATCTAGTCGATCAATCTTTATTTTTTGTTGACCAATCTCCTGGTCATGACAACATAGATACTCTTAAAAAGCAAAATTTAAAACTAAAAACACTTAAAACTACTTCTCAGAATTGAAACAAATGCTAGTTGACTAATCGTGCAAAATGTTATTCCAAGAGAAAACAAAAAACACAAGGTAATATAGAACAAAATTTGTTAGGGGTTGTCTATGATTTATTTTGGTAGTCAATAAATGGAAGTGAATTAATGACACCATATCTATATCTATTAATTAATCACACACACACAGATCATGCATGCATGCATACATAACATTCAAATCTGAAAAGTGGACTTTCCAAATATGGACTTTGAAAACCCTTTAAGAAAAAAGACAAAATGTTGAGTTAATGCTTTCAAATATGTATCAGCCCCATATAGTAACATAATCAACAATCTACAATCTCTTCTATGTCATGGTAACAACCATTTTCTCTCCAGATTATCTTCTTTTTTTAAACAAAGTCTCGGAATTAACGATAAACTTCCCAATACCGTTGACGGGTATACGAGTTGATTATTGCCGTGCATAAATTTCAAATGCGACAAATAGTATCTTTGGAAACAAAGCATGAGTTGTAACATGTAATGAATGTCTGCGCAATCGTTGTTTGTTTATTTTGAAAATAAACGTGACAAATAACATGATATTTGTTGAGTATAGAGAAGAGTAGCAAATGTAAATGTTTTTATGCAGTACAATGTTTATGCAGTGGAAGTGAATAGAATTAACAACAAGAGATTAAAAAATGCATAAATGGAAATGAAACGGGGCCGTATTTGGGGGGGATATCAAAAGATGGAAGTAAAGTTAATAATTAGTAATGTAGTACTTTGAATCCAGATTTTGACATGGAGATTGAAAATCCAGCGACTGTTACTTGTTTTGGTGAAAAAAGAAAACCCTAATCATGTTTTTTACTGAAAAAGTTTGATTTTGAAAATTAGAACTGTTATGAACCATTGCAATGCTTCAATCTTGCTATAAAATCCATGGCTATCTCACCCATCTTTTCCCTTAATACAGTCTTCTTTCTCATATAGAAACTCTCTCTCTCTCTCTCTACCCATATGGACACAACTGAGTCTAAGAACACTGTTTCTTATGGCCCTGAAATGGCGTTATTTCGTCGTCTGGTAGAGAGAGAAATAGACCAGGAAACGGCCATGAAAATCCCAGCCCTTTGGATGTGGTTTCAAGCTCAAGGCTATGGAGAAAAACTAGCGTCAAAAATCAGTGAAAACGACAATGAAAAGTTCATTTCTTCACTCTTGGAAGAATCCATGGCTATTCTGGCCATTTTAGACTCATCTTCGACGACACCCTTCTCTCCAAATCTGTTTTCCACCACTGCAACTCTCTTAAAACTTAGTCCGGTTTCTCTCTCTAAAATTTTCAATGAGTATATAGAGAGAGTGTCGAAGGGCATAGAAAGCTTGTATAATGAACTGACCTGCAACTCTTTCAATGATGTTGAAGATGAAATAAAAGAAATCCATGAGGAAGAGGAAGTCGAAGAAGAAGAAGAAGAAGAAGAAAAGGAGGCGGAGAAAACCCCTAATGAGGATGATAAAAATGGAGAGACTGTCTCTGTCAATCCAGAAAGCAGTATTCAGTCAACTGTCCCTGCAAAACGTAAGTTCGTACTAAACCCATTTGCGAAGGAATGGTATCCAGGTATACAGGCGGCTTCTGAAGAAAGTAGATGCCTTTTCTTAACCTTCTCCAATGGCTACCCTCTCACTGAGCGTCAAATTATCAACTTCTTCACCATGTAAGTCTTTCTTCTTCTTCTTCTAGATCAACCCATTTCTTGGAATCCATTGATTTACCTCTCGCGATTTCATTCTCTGTTTTTTATTTTTAAATCGAAATGAATTTCTTTAATTGGTTAAAAAGTAAGTTAACTGCAACAAATTCTTGAATTTACAATAATTATAATGAAATAACAAAATTAGAAAAGTATATATACGATCAAGATCTTAATATATGGGATTAGTGAAAGAAAATGATTACGAGTTGGGAAGCAGGAAGTACGGTCGATGTATAGAGAGAGTTTATATCCATTATCCTGAGCATAGAAGGGAACCGCCGCTGTTTGGAAAGGTGGTCTTCACTGTGATGTACATACCAGCAGTAGTGTTGGCCGGAGAAGGGGAGGCAAAGTTTCTGGTCGACCGGAGACCTCTGTGGTGTAAGAAATACGAACCCAAAAAAAATCATCCGTCGGCCGAAGACCTGGGAAACTGATTATCTATCAGGTACGAAAATAAAATAAATGTTGCTGGGATTTGGAATATGATGGTTGAAAAGTGGGGGAACAATGAAGCGAGATTCGAATAGTTCACTTCAAGTGATGATTTCAATTCTGATTAATCTATTTTTCTGTGTTGAGATCAGTTGTTAAATCGTGTTTAATTTGATGCAATTTTCAACAGAAGCCAGAGTTAGGGTTTCTCTCTCTCCTTTCTCTTTATGGAATGCTTTGTAGGTTTCCCTCCGATGAATTTTATAAGGGTTTCTCAATATAGTATTTAGATCAAGAATCTATAGAATTTGAGTGAAAATGTGTGCCATCATAAATCTCTCTCTCTCCCTCCCTCGTGTTCAATTTAGTTGTAGATTATTAAATTAAATTGCTCCATCAATTATTTTATTATTTATAATTTATTATATTATACTTATGAACGATATGTCACAATCTAAAAAGTAGACCAAAATACAAGGTTTTGAATATCAAGTTAAATGGGTTGCGCCGATTTTGAATTCAATCTAAATCCTCGAGGCGTCGATTTACGAGTTATCGAGAGTACGTTGAATTTAAACATTTGTTTCGTTAGTTTTTGTTTTTTCATCAAAAATTGGATTTTGAGCTTAAAAACTCAAAATCGTTGGTTGATTTTTTACTATGTCCACTGAAAAGTGGGTTTAGAGTAGTCTGTGTTGGGTTAGACTTCGAAAAATCGACATAAAAGTCAATTTTTTATCAGACCGTGCGTCAACTATTTTGTCGATGCTGTGGCATTATGGACCCAACACCTAGGCATTTCTGGAAAACGCATAAATGCCTATGAACATCATGTTGCAATGTTGGGTTGTTCTTCTAGGCAGCCTAGTTGCGGGACGCATTTCGCACTGCGACATTTGGCGGGTTAAGCTGTGGTGTCTTGTTGTTTGAGCTCCAAGACGACTCTCTTTTGGGCTTTATTGGGTTGTCCCTTAGGCCTTATTTTTTTGTCGTTCCTAGGACCTCTTTTGGGCTATTTTTTAAGATATTTCTCCGACTTCAGCTTTCTCGAACACTTGTCAAATCATTCTAGCTTGGGTTCCTATAGGGGTGTGCAAAACCGATTTCGGTTCGGTTTTGGAGAGGAACCGAACCGAACCGATCGGTTTCGGTTTCGAATTTACCGAACCGAAACCGGTCTTTTAACATACCAAAATCGAACCGGAACTGAACCGAAAGTTCCGGTTCGATTTCGGTTCTACAAACTATTTTCCAAAAATTAAAATAATGTAAATTTAAATTGGAGGAGATAAAAAATAATTAGATATATAGTCAAATATAAATAAAAAAAAATGTATTAGAAGAATAAAAAACGAAAAGTAAAGTCAAAATAACAATAAATCCTTTTAGGAAATAAAAGTAATATCATAACAAAAGTAATAATATCAAGTTATCAACGGCCACGACAGAGAAACAAACCGAGTATCAAACAGAATATTCGCTCCAAGCCTTTAACTATTCTACCAATATTGGAAGAATATCTTCTTCTCCATTAGTTGATGTGAAATTTACAAAATATAGTTGATAAACCAATTACATAAAATGAATTAGAAGTATGAAACAAAAAGAAAACAAAGATATAAAATAAAACAGTACATACCTTGTTCAATTTCATCAATATTTGCCACGGAAGAATTAAAGTTGGTAGATTGATGTTTTGCCGTTCGAATCTAACTTTGAGTGCAAATAGGCGCCTCGACAGTCTTTGGGGACAAAGAACTACGAAATGAATCGAGCACACGTCCTCCGTTACTAAAGGCTGATTCCGAAGCAACTGTTGAAATGGAGATAACTAATACATCCCTTGCTATTTTACTAAATAGTGGAAATTTCAAGGAATTCACTTTCTACCATGCTAGAATATCAATTTTATCTGAAAACTTTGTTAATCTTTCAGATTAATATTGATGAACTTCAGTCTGATTAATTGAATCGCCATCATCATCTTGATCATTAAAAAACATCTCATGCACCTTATTCCGGGTTGAAGTACTACTTTGTTTCGTTATGGTAGAAGTCGTTCCAACCATCATACTAGAATTGTCTTCTGAAGTATCAAAATCAAATTTATAATGGAGATATAATCTTTTCATCACAATTTCTACTTGTCTCACTAAATCATTTGTCTTGTCACTATCAAACAACATGGTGAGACAATGTTTCAAAAACTTTATTTTATATCTAGGGTCTAGTACAATTGCTACACACATCAACATATTGAATTTATCACAACTCCTCTAATATTTGTCAAACTTTCTTTGCATGTTAATAGTCATTATTCTCAACAATGGATTATCACACTGAGAGTGCTCATGGATAATCATTTTCAAATTACACACTTCACTAATATAAATATTGGAGGTGACATGTGAGGAGGCCGAAACGAAAACAGTTGTATCGTAAAAGATCTTCAAAAACTTGACAAGCTCTCTAATATTAGCCCAGTCTTCTATTGTGGGTGGTCTTTCACTTTCCCCGCCCAAATCAAGAAAATAATGACCATCACTTTCAATTAACTTTGCAAAAGCTCTTTCATACTTTTCGGTGCTTTCTAATATTAAATATGTAGAATTCCATCTAGTAGGTACGTCAAGACAAACATTACTTTTGCAAGTGATCTTTACATTTTCAACACAATTTCTAAATTGTTGTAGCCTTGCAAGAGAAGATCGAACATATTTCACCATTCTACGAACTCTTGCAATAGACTCTTGATGATCTTTTAAACCATCACACACTATCAAATTTAAAATATGTGTAAAACATCTCACATGCATGTGTTCTCCATTCAAAACTAACCCATTCCAATTTCTAATACTTTTGACCAAATACGAAATTGCAACATCATTCGATGAAGCATTGTCAACTGTAATCGTCAAAACATTTTCAATTCCCCATTCAAACAAACATCTTTCTATTTCTTTACCAATCGTTTCACCTTTATAATTCGAAATCAAGCAAAAATTGATAATTCTCTTACCCAATATCCAATCACTATCAATGTAATGAGCAGTTAATACCATGTAATTCAAATTTTGAACAGAAGTCCATGTATCTATAGTCAAGCATACTCGTTGAGATGTATTTCTAAAATAATCTTTCAATTTCAATTTTTCTTTCTCATAAATACTCATAATATCTCGTCCAATGATAGTTCTAGAAGGTATGGAAAACTTAGATTGAACATATTGCGAATATGTTCTAAAACTCTATCCTTCAACGAATTTGAAAGGAAATTCATCAACAATAATCATCTTTGCAAACAATTCTCAACAAGTTGCAAGACTAAAACAAGTTGCAAGACTAAAACAAGTTACATTTGTTCCTCCTCCCATGTTCTGATAGCTTAATGTCTTTTGTTTCCTATCAACACTTGCCAATAGTTTGTTGCAATTTAGAATGTGTTTTTTCAAGTATGATGTCCCATTTTTCGATGCATGACATGCATATGACTATGAGCAATGATTACATTTTGCTCTAGGATTGCTATTATTAGAACTTTCAATCTTCGTAAAATGATTCCAAACTTTTGATTTTTTCCTTTTCGTTTGACTATGTGCAGGACCCGCTACACTATCATTAATGTTTTCCATCCTAAAACAAATTTAATCAATCAAAATCAACGACTACATCAAAAATACTACACATGTTGCTTTAATCTAATGCTCTCAGTCATGATTGAACATCACAAAATAAACAAATAAAACACATAGATTGCTCTCGGTCACACCCGAAGTGTAACGACCCCGTATGGAATCGCCACATGATTCATAATTTAACCTCTTAAATTCATATTTACTCTGATCTCTTTAGACCTTTCACCCTTCGACCACTTTACACAAAGGTCCCCCTTGTATTATATTCTTTTTTTTTTTTCAACAGAACTTAAGGACTTCAACATAATAGATAGAAACTAGATTCATCGAACTTGACTTTCTCTTAAAACTAACAACATATTCGTTCACAGAGTCGAGCGAACATACGCAGTCATAAGTTCTATAACGAATTTGGGCAGGAAAGAAATGCCCCCAGATTACTCTACGTTAGTCTGCTCGGGTTCGCATGGGTTTGCATGCATAGGCTAATAGAGCGTACCTCATCCGATGTATCACGTGCACCCCCGTGTGATTAATTTGACATCGCCCGGCAGTGGACATGTAGCGCCCCTAACACTGTACCCATTTTTCCCGTACCCTTTTTTTTTTATCTCTATAGTTTAAATAAACTCTAAGCGGAACCTAAACCGAAATCGAAATCAGAATCGAAATCGGAATTGAAATCTAACTTTTAAACCTTTTAAAACAAACATAAAACTAAATAAATAAACATTTAAAATCAATTAACAAATCAATTAAAAGGGGAGGCCAGAACCGTCCATTTGCGACTGAAGAGGAGGGGCGATCGATCTCCATAATTTTTGGAGATCGATCGCCAATGGTAAAACAATGAGGGGCGATTGATCTCCATAATTTTTGGAGATCGATCGCCGAGTTCCAGACATGGAGGGGCGATTGGTCGCCCCTCACCCTGGCGATCGGTCGCCACATCATTTCGGCCTCCACTCCATTTTGGCGATCACATTTTTTTCTATTTGGCAAGCTCTCTGGAATCGAAATTCCAGAGAGCAAACTTCAACCCTTTTCATTTCTTCCTCCTACATATGCACTCTAAACACTTCCAGAAAACTTAACTCACTTCTCTATTTATCAATCTCAACTTAACGGCCTAAACATACTTTAAAACGTGTTTAAAACATAACGAACTTTCGTGAAAACAAACTTCGTGGATACGTTCGAAAACTACCAATTTCCTCCTGTTTTAAATCACTAAACAATTTCTAATAAAACTTTATAAAAACAGTTTATAAAACAGGTTTCAAAAAAATGTTTAAAACATCAAAACGTAAACCTATCAACTACCAGAACCAAGCATCCAAAAATGTCTAAACAACCATCAGCCCAAAACATCCCAAAAACCCCAAAACCTATACATACATCCCCACGGGTCCGGTAAACGTCGACTGCGCCAGCACACCACCGCAACCATCCTCCGTCAACTGGATCACTCCTCAGGTGGAGGGATCTCATCCTCACCTATGTCGAAGTCACCTACACCATACAGACACCTATGAGATAAAAATCTCAACAAGTTCTAGTAAATGTACATGCATGCTATGCATATGAGTTCAGAAATCGTGCAGCATTTTCTTTATTTTTATTATGTGGGTGTCACCGAGATCTCAGCCTCATAACCGGAGAGAGCACATCCAGCGGTCGGACTACTCTTTCTAGCTAGACGGGGGGGGTACACGCTTACAACACGTACAGCTGTGTCTGAGCCCCATCTCGTATGACCTGTAACTGTATAACTGTATGAGTATGCAATAAATGTGGTATTGTGACAAACCCGTAATCGGTCTCCACAATAGGTCGTGCCCCTCTCCAGGCCACATCGCCATTTTCTTTAAAACATCATACAGAAATTCATTTTCTATGTTCTTTTAAAACACGTGATGCGTGAACAGTTCAATATGACAGAAAGTAAACATACACGATTCGTATCCATCAAGACAATAAAGCATTTAAAAGCATAACCTATACAGAACTAATCCTAACTACCCAACCAAAACAATTTAAATATACGCGTCACCAAAACTCCTCGAGACGACCTCGACGTACGGTGTAGGCCAATCGGCCAGAGAAAATCACGAGAACTTACCTCGTGTCCAAAGCAGCTCAAGCTCCATCCACGAGCGTTGTTTGTCTCAAGCAAAACACAACGATTATCAATACCACGCGTTTGAACTTCTAATCGTCCGAATTCAACAAAACCTTAACAAAGGAAATTTCTTAAAGCTTTAGCTTAACTAATCGAAGTATTTAAACAACGATTAATGCTCGATAGTTTAAAATCATAATTACGAGTTTTTCCTAAAAACCCGAAAATTCTCCAATTTTAACATTTCTCAAAAATCGATTTAATTTCGTCCAATAACGTTCAATACGCCCTATACATTCGTAATCTACAACAATCTATCGATTTCGAACCCTAAATCTCGATTTTAAACGAAATCTAAACGAAACTCTAATTGTTTAAACTCCGTAAAAATCGAAATAAATGCTCTAAGATCGTAGATTCATACCTAGAGCGTCGATTGGAGGAGGAAACGTGAAGAACGGAAGTTGATCGGAGGAAAATCGGAGATCGGCGTTGAGAAAATGTCAATGGCAGAGAGGAAGTCGCTCTCTGGTCGCAGGAGAAAAGAAGAAAAACAGAAAGGAATTCGTGAAGTCCGGAGGAAAGAAGGAGATTTGGTTTTTAATTTAAAAATTGACTTGGCAAATGACCATTTTGCCCTTCATTAATTACTTCGTCCTTCGTTTCGTTAATCGGCTAACTATTCGTTTTCTTCAAATTTTCTTATTTCGCCAATAAGTCCAACTCATTATTTAGGTTCTATTAAAACTGTCCGTTCGCAAATCGGACCTTGTTTACTATTTTTACTAAAACGTCATTTACATTACGAGAAATGTAATTACTCGAAATATAGCGTTATTACTCCGAAAAATCCCGTAAATTCCTTAAAATTTCTGTTAATCGTTAGGATCGAAATGACGCTTTCCTTTCACAAAATGGGCTTGATTCGACATACTTACAAAAATGTCATCACATAATATATTATTAATATTTCGTACAAGCCGGGTATTACAGGACATCTACCGGTGAACAAGAGTCTAACACGTGACTTTTTTAAACCTTGCCCCGGTCACTAGACGACAAAACAATGCTTACATCATCCGGTATTTGAAATACACTTCATCTACTGGTCACTAGACGACAAAACAACATTTACATCATTCGATATTTGAAATTCACTACATCTACCGGTCACTAGACGACAAAACAACATTTACATCATCCGAAACGACATGTGCTCCCCACGTGATTCACTGAACTTCACTCATTCTTAGACGCCCAGTAGTAGGAGACATCATCCGGTGAAATACAGAAGACATCATCCGGTGACGTCATCCGGATAACTTGCATCACCCGAAAGCAAACACACTACATCCGCCGGCGAACAGTGTATAACACCTCCACCGATAGACCACACTTAACTCCTTAACTATATCTGCCGATAGAGAACATCTACTGGTAGACATGACCTTCACAGACTTCAAACTCCATTGACATAACATTCATACGAATGAAAAATCAAAGACTCATCCAGAATACATATAGCGGAAGACTTAAGCAATAGATCATTTAATAATCCTTATAACCATTCCCAGACTCGATGGTCAACCAGACAATTTCAAAGGCTCAATGTTATAAAATAAACTCATCCTACTTAAACTACCATATTCATAATCATAACTGAAATCATAAGAGCATTAACCAGGGGTCTCATTCGTCATCCAGCCACAGAATTGCTTCCTGAACGCCTTCCAGCAACCAAACTTAGACATCTTCATCAACTTTGAATTCCTCACCTGATATCTCGTCACCTACATCATAAGGTTTAAACTATAAGCCTAATGCTTAGTAAGGAATGCAATGCTAACACATATGCATGAATGTACAGTTTAAAGAAACACATGCTCATGGATCTTTTCTTGTTCTTGTTCGTACTCATGTTCATAGACATCATTCATATACATCATTCATAATCATCATTCATAGTCATCATTCATAGTCATCATTCATAATCATCATTTACGTTGTATGGATTAAGGGAGAATTTGTTCCGGTAAAGGGGGTTCGACAGTGAGAGTGTACATAGTCCCTTGCAGGTCGTATTCTTGGTCCCTCTTTTGGACAGTGACATACGCCAAACCGCCCCCAACCCTCTTTTAATCCATGTTGCATAGGTTTCATCTTCTTGTCTTATTCATGAAAGAAAACATGCATTGAAAACATTTTCACGTGCTTGAGAAACATTCATGATGCATGAGCTGGGATACTCTTAGTTCATCATTCTATTGAACAGATCATACATCTAACTAGAATC
The DNA here is from genome assembly GCA_022432975.1 of Begonia masoniana. Taxonomy (NCBI): domain Eukaryota; kingdom Viridiplantae; phylum Streptophyta; class Magnoliopsida; order Cucurbitales; family Begoniaceae; genus Begonia; species Begonia masoniana. Next base: position 46,140,783 of record CM039503.1, on the reverse strand, counting down.
ATACTAATAGTTCGAGTATCATAACCAACAGACAATAACTCAAATAACCCTTAAACATCGAAAACAGCTTCTAACCAGTACCCTTATGATGTAGGGCCCTAATGGCTGGATATTCCTACACATTCACTTACCTGGTTTCCTTAGCAACTTTGAGTACTTCTCTTCAGACTTCTTCACCTAAAACATTTCACATTGTAGAGTTAAAACAACATCCTAAAATTCCTAATTAAAAATCACCCTAGAATCTAACGTCTATATATATATATATATATATATATATATATATATATATATATATATATATATATATATATATATATATATATAAGTCCATTAGTCGAGCACTCAGTGTGCGTAGTCTAGAATTCCTAGAATCACAATAACCAGACTCGGCCATTGCAGAATCCGAAATCTCAAGTTCAACTGAAAAACAGTACTCAAATAGATAACCATCAATCCACATTGTCTGAGTCTTACCTAGGGCGTCGATTGTCGAAGTGGAGAAGGAGAAATCCGTCGTCGATGAGAGAGTCGCTGGTGGAGAGGGAGACAGCTCGGGGAAATGAGAGAAAGCAGAAGGGAATGTCGGCTACAATGAGGTTTAAAATTTCCATTTTCTATTTATACTTAATCCAACCATTCTTAATTATAAGTCCTGCCACCCAACCTAATTTATGACACATGCACATTAATTAATCCTTGGCATAAAATTTCAAACCGAAAAGATCAAAATAAACATGGTCGTTAAAACAGTTAAGAAAGTCACCTGGTCAAACTCGTCGGGTGTTACATCCACCCCTCCTTAAACAAAATTTTCGTCCTCGAAAATTGCTCAAACAAAGAGCTCAGGATATTTGTTCAGCATGTCTTGCTGTCGCTCCCATGTGGCTTCTTCAATACCATGATTCATCCATAAGACTTTCACCAGTGGAATTTCTTTATTTCGAAGAGTCTTTACTGCAGATTCCATAATCCTTACTGGTTTCTCTTCATACCCTAGTGTCGGCTCGATATCGATTCCAGTTGGTTCAACAACATGTGCCGGATCACGTATGCATTTCCTTAACATTGACACATGAAAGACATTATGTACCTTTTCCAATGATGGAGGCAATTGCAGTTTGTAAGCTGTACTGCCAATCCTTGCTAAGACAGGGAATGGTCCAATAAATCGCGGATTAAGCTTTCCCTTCTTACCAAATCTTATAACTCCTTTAAAAGGTGAAACCTTTAAGAATACCTCATCCCCTACAGCAAATTCAAGATCTCTTCTTCTTTGGTCTGCATAACTCTTCTGTCGGCTTTGTGCAGTCACCATTTGTAACATCCCTAAGACTGTACCCATTTTCCGTACATATGATTTTTTTTATACTTAATTAAACTTAAGCGGAATTGAAATCTACATTTTAAATCACTTAAAACAAAACCATTTATAAACTTAAATCTATTTAAAACAATTAATAAAGCAATCAAAACATTTATCAAATCGGTCAAGGGCAAAACTGGAAGGCAGAGAAAAAGAGAAGCAGCGACTGGTCGCTGCAAGCGCTGCATTACGCAGCGATCAAATTAGAGATTGGTAGCAATATAGTTGAATTAAAAGACTCGCATAAATTATTCAAGTACAAGTCGCACTTGGGAATTGGTGAAAACTCATGAGTGGCCCAACAGCTCGGTGGTGTTTGTCGAAACCATGCGTGGGCATCCTTGTTGAGCTCATACACTTTTCTCATTTCTATATCAAAATATTCCCTTGTGGTTGCCCTTACTGCATTCCACATTGCATCTCTATACGTTATGCCCCGAAATCGTCTTTTGAAGTTTGTATACATATGCCTTTGGTAGAAATAGTGCTATACGTTATGCCCCGAAATCGTCTTTTAGAGATTGCACTTATGCTTTGATGATCAAAGGATTAAAATTACAAATTTGTACTAACTTGAGATAATATTATTTGCCTTGGAATGGAAATACCCGTTATGTTGGGTATTGGAAGTTTCTAATGCACTTATTAAGTTTTTGGAGAATATTCTTAAGTCTTCTTTTAGGTTTCAAGCCCAAATGGTTGATCAATTTTCACACAGTTGAAAACACGCAGTTGACCAGAGCATATTGAGATCGTTCATAGTAGAGATACATTTTTGGAAAGTCAAGTTGCCTTCAATTGATTTAAGATGTTGAAGTCCACAACGTTGGACCAAGCATGCACCTGTGGTAGCCCTAACTCGAGACATATTATTCAAACGACTATAGTGGTCAACCAAACCTAGGACGCGATAGTCTAGAGCAGTAGACTACAAGTGCACCGACGGTAGTCCAGATCCAATAAGGGTTGCATAAAAGGTATTTTACAATTGACCGGATCCAGGACATCGTTGTATGATGAAAGAATCATGGTAGTCCACGTAAATTTGCGTGATAATCAACCCATGTCAAAATTAGTTGTAACGAACATTTTACAGTCGATGGAACGAAGCATGTGTACAACCGATGCTATTTAGAAAATGCCATGACAATCATATTATGGTCGATCAGATTTTAAGTAAAGGTTGACCGCCAACTCAAAAGTTGGAGGTCATCTATAAATAGAGTCTCTCATCCCCTGTGCAATAGCTATTGAGTATGTGAGGTTTTATTTGAGCATATCAAACGTTCATTTCTTTAAGCCTATTAATATAACTCTAACCTACTTTATCTATTGAGGAATTAATTCTCGTGAGAGGTTAGATTTTTGTACAAATTATTTTAAATCATATTCATTATTGAATGAAGAAAAGAGTGAAGTCTTTACACTGTAAAGGTGCAATTGATGTCTGAAAAGTCCATCAATTGTAACTAAAAGAGCTAGTAGAAAAGAATCTTCAAGAGATATCTTGGGGCATAGAAGCAGACATTTTGACCGAATTGTATTAACAACTTGTGTTTTACTCTAACTTATTACTTACTTGCGCTTGAGAGATATTATTTGTTTTAGCATTGCAAACGTGTTACTTGTGCCACGTGTGCATTCTAGTCAAGTTGTCAAATTTGAAGTTTTTAACATCACGAGTGGGTTTTTAATCGGACAAGGTATCGCACAGTGTGTCGGTTGTGTGACTTGTTGGCTTGGTATTTGGGTGGGGTTTTTACACGTGTTCAAATAGTGAACTTGTATACGTAAATAGAAGTGTTATATTATAGGGTTTTTTTAAAAAAAAAACCTCAAAGTTTGGGTTTTTTTGAAAAAAAACATTAAATTTTACTATTCATCGAAAAAAACCTCAAAGTATAAAAAATAGGCAATTTAAATCTTTTAGTCCGGACTGGATACTGGCCTACGCAGAGAGGCCGGCCTGTCCACCCTTTTTTTTTTTCGCTAAATGACGAATTGATTTTAAAAAACTAGCAACGATATTCAATTTACTTGAAATTTTTACCGCATGTGCATCACATTGTGGGAAGATAGTGTGAAAATTTTAGTGATTTTATAACATTTGTACGATTTATTATAATTTTAGTTAATTAGTTTATAAAACAATTATAATAAATCGTACAAGTGTTAGAAAATCACAAAAATTCTCTAGTTATTTTCTCATAATGTGGTGAGCATGTAGTAAAAATTTCAAATAAATTGAATAACATTTAGTATTTTTTTAAAATTTATTTTAAAAAAATATCAAACGATATTCAATTTACTTGAATTAATTAAAAAAAATAATAAACGTTATTCAATTTACTTGAAACTTTTAGCACATATTCACCACATCATGGGAAGATAAGCTGAGAATTTTCGTGATTTTCTAATATTTGTACGATTTATTATAATTTTTGTATAACATAATTAACTAAAATTATAATAAATCGTACAATTATTATAAAATCACGAAAATTTTCACACTATCTTCCCACAATGTGATAAACATGTGATAAAAATTTCAAATAAATTGAATATCGTTTGATATTTTGTTTAAATCAATTAATCATTTTGGATAGGCCGGCCTCTCTGCGCAGGCCGGTACCCAGTTCGGACTAATAGGTTCAAATTGCTTATTTTTGATATTTTGAGGTTTTTTTTTTTAATTAATAGTAAAATTTAAGGTTTTTTTTTTTAAAAAACTCAAATTTGTGGTTTTTTTAAAAAAACCCTATATTATATGGTTATGTTATTTAATAAATTAAATGATATAATATATTTTAAATAAATATAGTTAATTGGGAAATTATCGATTTGAACCCTGTACTATACACGTTTTTTCAATTCGGCCTCTGTACTAAAAAAACCGACAAACCGAACCCTGTACTTTGATTTTGTTATCAGTTATGACCTTCTATCAACAATCTCATAAAATCCTTATTGAAAAAACTACCAAAAAATCTTAGATTCAGTCGACATTTTTACCACATGTTCATTACTTAATGAGAAGATAATCTGAGAATTTTCGTGATTTTCTAACACATCTACGATTTATTATAATTTTATTTTAGTATTGTTTAACAATATTATAATAAATCATACAAGTTTTAAAAAATTTTGTAAATTTTTCTATTATCTACCCATAATATGGCAAACATCTAGAAAAAGTTTCAAATAAATCCAATATCGTTTGTTATTTGTTTAAATTAATTTCAGTTTCTTCTTTATTTTATAAATTAATTTTTAAAAAAATATCAAACAATATTTGATTTATTTGAAAACTTTTTCACATGTTCAACCTATTATGGGTCGATAATAGAAAAAGTTTCGTGATTTTCTAAAATTTGTATGATTTATTATAATATTTTTATAAAATACTAAAATAAAATTTCAATAAATCGTACATATGTTAAAAAATCACGAAAATTTTTAGATTATCGTCTCATTAAGTACTGAACATGTGGTAAAAATTTCAACTGAATCTAAGATCGTTTGTTAGTTTTTTCAATGAGGGTTTAATGAAATTATTGATAGAAGGTCAAAACTGACAACAGAATCAAAGTACAGGGTTCGGTTTGCCGATTTTTTTAGTACAGGGGCCGAATTGAAAAAACGTGTATAGTACAGGGTTCAAATCGATAATTACCCTAGTTAATTTTATTAAAACAAAATGAGAGAGAGATGAGGGAGAAACCCTCTTCTCCTTCATTTTCCTTGTTAGAGCGCTGCACACCGAGACAGAGGGAGGAGCGCCGGCGAGCAATCGAGCTCCGACCGAGTCAAAATTGGTATCAAAACGTTCGCCTTGGAGAGTGCTAAAACGTTTGTGAGGGGAGATTTCAAGGTTAGTGAGTTTTTGATACGTTTTTCGCTGGAAAACGTTTAGGGTTTAGAGTTGAGATTTGTCACCCAAAAACCTCGTTTCTCTTGGAATTTTTGGTATGGTTGTACTCGGAACATCGTTCCGAGCGAAATGGGCGGAAGAGAGGAGGCAGAAGACAACCGGAGGCCGCTGCGATCCTGGGCTTGGGCGGGGCCAGCGGAGCCAATGGGCCAGTGCGGCCTTGGTCGGTCGGGCCGACCCGTATCGGACTGGACCGGGCCAGACCCGAACCGGGATAGGATTCGTTTTCGCTCATTTTTCTGATTTTTTCATCTCTTTTTTTTTTCAGTTTCTAACGAGGGTATTTTCGTCATTTTAGACAATTTTGGCAGTGACTCTGACCACAGTTCGGGGCGGCCAAACGATGTCATAATCTTTCCCAGTCAGCTTACTTCTAACTTGTTTCGGAGTTCTGAACACGATGGTGGTTCGTTTTGCACGCAAATTGAGGTAAAAATTCTAAATTTTGTTTTGGCGTATCAGTTACAGCCTTGCTAGATATGGTTCTTAGTATCGTTTTGGAATTGATTCTAGGTTTAGAAAGGGTATTTTGGAGTTTTGAGGGTCGAGTGTGCAATATTGAAACTTTGGTTATTTTTGGATGATGCTCGTGTGTATTGGCTGATCGTTCAATAAATCGTTAGTGGTGACTAATTAAGGTTCCCAGTCTCGTTTTAGGAGTCCCTTCTTGTTGTCCGATGTTGGATTTGAAATTTGATTTTCGTTGTGGGTTTCGTCGAGGACTCTTTACCCGACAATGTGATTTCTCAGAGCTGGTTTCCTAGTCCGTGCCGTTAGCGTAGGTGATTGGTTTGTCGGTAAGAGTAGGCAATTGTCACCATCTAGGGAGGGGTTTCTATATTGTACATTTTTCATCGTATTGCATTGCAAAATTTCAAACTGAAACGTATTTTGGTGGATGACACCTACAAAAACTCTGACAGGGTCTGGTTGACAGCACGTTAGTTTTTACGTATATGTATGTTTGTTTTACACGTTTAAATTTCATGTGCATAGGTATTTCATGTTAGACTAATATGGATGCACGCCCGATGGGCTAATCTTGTTTGGGCTATTTGAGCCTTCTGGTGTTGAACTTCTATTGTTCTGGGCTGCAATGTTCGAGCAATCAAAATAACTAGAATCAGACATGATGTTTGTTTGAGGTTATTGGGCCTTCTTGAGGATTGTCTTCGGTAGCCTTGGGTTGTATCAATGTTTAAACAACCAAAGCAACCGAAGTCGTTGATTTGCACCTTTTGCTGTGTGAAAGTTATTTGATGGTACATATGCGATATTGGGTGACAGGGCGGTGCTGACGTATCCTTTGGGGGCCCAATAACGCCTAGACCTGGCTAGGGTATTGAGCATTAAGTTGGTGTCGCCCTTGAACTTCGGTTCACCGGCCATCAGTGGGTGGGTTATATGTATGACGTTGTGGTTGAGCTTGTTCCCAACCATCATTTGATTCACGGGTTTTACCGTTATTGAGATTCTCATTAGTAGCCCGGGTGGTCCTTAGATCACCGTCACTTTTCAACTTCTTCTGACTCGTGAGGTGCGGTTGGGTCTACGGTTGTCACCTTTCTGTGACTGTGCTGGAAGGGTCAATGAGTGACACTTCCTTTTAACTGGGGTTGTTTTCTAATGAAAATGGTGACGATTTATTTTATGTATAGCTATTTGTGTATGTTACCACGTTTTCTGAGCTGTCTCACTATGGCATGTTGTGTTTGTTTTTAAAGTGGAAATAAAGATTTAATGATTTGAAATCATCGGCTTGTGGAGCCTTTTTGAAAGGAAAGGAAAATTGTAAAGTCATGCCCTGCATTTTCATAACTGATCATGGTTTTGAAAGAAAAATGATAAAATCAGTTTTTGCATATGCATTTGTGTATAGCATAGGGTTCTCTACTTAATTAGTCACTCACCTCAAAAACCCTCTCCATCTCCTAAGTTCGGGTCGTGAAGGTTGAGGTTGTAGATGCTCATGGTGGAGTGGATTGCGTTTCGCTCTTTTCTTCCTCGAGAGTTTTTCCTGGTGAGGATATTCTTAGTTGTAATTATTTCTATTCCTTGGTTTGTATAAGTTCTTGAGTGTTGGACTTTATTTCCTACACAGTATCTTTTAGATTGTTTAAATTTTTGCATTATCTTATTTTATTTTATCGCTATGTGTATTTATCTCATCTTTCGTGAGCTAGAGCTCATTTTATATAAAGTCTTTCGCTGCGATTCTAGCATTGTGCTGGGCGGTATTGTCTTCTCCAAGATCAAGTCGCTTAACTCGACGTTTCTATCTAGGTCTTCCTCCAAATTGTTACAATGTCAAATACCTAAAATCATCGGTTTCTTACCCTCTAGGTTTCATCATCCACTTGTCAAAGGAAATTGACCTAAACTCATCTATTTTAGTAGTTTTATGCATTCATACATTCATTCATTATGTCATATAAATTATTTATTTATAGGTTCCTATTTCAATGCATGAACATGCATATCTCAATATGTAAATAACATAATTTAATAAAATAAGCATATGTACATTCTTTCAAATATCATCTTCTCATCTCGCCCCTCACCCACCACGTAACCATGTATTTTCGCTGTACTGTCTGGATTTGATCTGAATATTTTTTCTGAGTACGAACGCAGTAGTTTGAATTGTTTTTCGCCCCTCCTGTAATTAAGTTCTTTAGTTTTGCTTCTTCCTCTTCTCGCAAGACTTAGCTTAATGTTCACCTTATATTCCTTCTTCACTGTCTCGATAATAGAAGGAATGGGCCAGTTAGGTTGACTTTTGAACCTATCTAAATAATACATTGTCAACCACTTTGCCGAAACGTGTCGATTATCAAGTGTCCTTACACAGTTGTGATCATTACAGTAGGATTTTATTTGGAAGGACAACTCATTTTGCATGACCGAAGTATGCATATGCCAATTACAATTTACTCATTGACATTTTGCCGTGAGTATATTCTTGTCACTTTTAACGAATTTGATTTCAAATCATTTTTTCAAAGCATAATCTCATACTTCATCTCTAATGGCCTTTAAAAAACTATATTGTCTACCCACAACAAAATCACATGAATTATCTGCCCTTACTTGTATGCTTTGTGTATCGTCATCATTCGAATTAGACGGTTCTTGAAGCTCATCGTCTAAGGTTTGCGAGATTGAATGCACATGTATTTCTCAATCACTCTCTAAGTGATCAAATGGTTGAATATCACCGTAAATGGGAGCGTGCTCCTCCATATACCACTCTACGTTCGCAGGCTCATCTGCATCAACCAATCTCTCAGCCATTTATGACGATTATCTGCAAAAAAATAAAAAATTTTATTCAAGATAAACAATAGCCTATCAATTGAATAAAAAATAGTTTTGCCGATAAGATAAATCCAAATTAAAATTCAATTTTAGCCTATCAATTGAACAATACACCAATAATGAACATAATAAATAAAGAAAATCAGAGGGAAACAATCTCAATTCAGCAAAAATAAAGAATAAACGGATGTTCTTTTTCTGTGTCCGTCCATTAAAATGAAGAATAAACGGACACTTTTTCAGTGCGTCTGTCCGTTATATAGGCTGGAAGACAGTTTACACCTAGGGCTCTGATTTGCGAGTTATTTTCGATAAAAATTGAATTAAATTATTCATAATGGAGAAAGCTATTACCTGTAGCATTTTTCGGTTGCAAATTTGAAAAAGATTTGGAAGAGCGTAGAGAGAAAATCAATTTTTGACGCAATGAAATGTCAGATTTCAGCCTCTAGTTTGTTATAAATTGCAAGCACGGACGGAAACTTGACGGTGATGAGCGTCCTTTTTTGCCCTAATTTTAAAGAATGTCCGTCCGTTCATGAAATGCGTTAAAAAGAACGGACGAACATACAGAATAACGAATGAATGCTTAAATACAACGTCCGTCCGATCCGACGCATTGACTGCCACGACAAAACATAGGCATGGACAGACGTTCTTTTTGTGTGTCCGTCCGTCATATTGATCGAACAGATGCTAGTTTTAAACGTCCGTCCGTTCTACGGCAAATGGACGCACTCATTTTTTAAACGTCCGTCCGTTCGACTGCAAAAATACAGAATGGACGCAGATCGGACGGTCACTAGAGTTTGTTTTGTTAGGTTTTTGATAGTTTAAAGGTTGTATTGTTTAATTTGATACTTTTAAGATTTCAAATAAAAAAAAACGTATACTTAGAGGTTTTTATTGGTAAATTCCCTTAATCCCAAATTATATTATCTCATTTGTGTATGTATAAGAAATGTACAGTTCATATGTAAATATGCTTACACACGTGATATTAAAGATCATTACGTAAATGTTATAATTCATTGACTCGCACGTCATCTATCATTAACTCCAAAACATCTAACAAAATCCACTAAACTTCCCATTTTATACCCATTGATATTCATTGTATATGAAATACATTTTTCACACACACACTCATGCTATGATATGAATCAATGAATGTATGTTCTATATTATTTGAATAATGTTGTATTTAAGTACCATATTAAAATATTTTTTGAATGCTAATATGCATGATTATAAATCATCATATGCCCCTAAACACTTATGTACACTTTATTGGTGATGTTCCCAATAATGTATGTACATCTCAACATAAATCTCTAGAGGAATAGATATTTACAATTCAAAGAGGACTCACAGTCACTCCACTTATATTTATTGTGCTTTACATACGTCACAAAATACATAGCTGACAAGATATATTAGGTTCGAATACGACCAATCATACCTCTTGTAATAATGGTTGTACATGTAAACAGGATCATGATTTAAGCACCAACAATGCATATATTTAATGCATAATACATATTACCAATGCATGTGATATGAATTATGAAATCTTGTTATTTATCAAGTAAAATAATGTATGAATGATAACCATACAACTATCTAGATATTCTCTAATCATGTCCAAAATTTTACGGAAACCCAATACTTAAATAATTACAAAACATGTTTTTATTTATTTTTGTCTAAAAGCCTTCTCTATGACTGCATGCGTCAGTCCTTCTACTCGAACCAAAGTCCTCTGCTGGGCGTCTGCCTTGGACACCCAAATCTCACTTCAAGATATTTCTTTTTTCCTTTTCTTATTGCTTTGGACGTCCGCCTTAGACTCTAAAAGTCAGCTCCCAAGACATTTTTTAAACTTTTCTTACTGCTCTGCACGTCTATCTTGGACTCCGAAAGCTAGCTCCCGAGACATTTTTCTCATTTTTACTCTTCCAGATGTTCGCCTTGAACACTAGATGTGTAACGACCCACTAGGCTCCCCCGATGGGCCGTGCAGTCCGGCCCGCTAGCTGTAACACATCAATAATTTTTTCCAAATCAAACTTAATTAGGGTCCCCAATTTATTATTATCAAACCCTAATTAGCAACCAATTAGGGCAAATCTCCCCAATTATAGCTCAATCCAAAAATTAGATCAAAATTGATATCTTTCCTAAAATTAGACGATACTAGAAATAATAAAATCCAGAATGAATCTGGACCCTTCAAGGTGAAGTGTTCAAATTCACCCTCCTCTGAAAATTCGGCATTTACCTAACAATCAATCTGAGAATCCAATTTGGGAATCGGATGGCTGATTCTCAGCAATAAATCCGGCATGAACTTGGTCTGGTAAGGTGACCAAGTTCGAATGGTGATAAAAAGGAAACCGCAGAAAAATCTGAGCTGATTATTCTGCAGCTCGGAAAATCCGATCAAAATCGAATTTCTTGGAGAGGCGCGGGGTGAACCCCCCTTCTATAAATTGAGGCTTTCGGTGGAGGAGGAAACTCACACCGAAGCTCTCCTCTCCTTCTCGAGTTTTCAATCGAAAAACTTACCTCGGATCTCGCAACTCCGACCACCGAAGCAAGAGCTCCGACGAAGTCCTTCCCTCTGGCCGCCGAGCTCCGATGATCTCTCGGCCTCCGTCGACGACCCTTCGGAGTAAGCCTTTTCTCACTCTCTGTTTTCCCCTCTGTCCCTCGCCGATCACTCTCGGCTTCTCTCCCTCACTCTCTGTTCTCATTCTCCCTCTCACTCTGCAGAAATCGCGACGAGGAAGAAGAAGGAGAAGGATTGGTTTTAAAAGTCTGAACCGGTCCAGCGAATAGAACCGAACCAAACCCAGCAATCCAACAAGAACTGGTTCAGCCCAGTCTGAACTTGAACCAGCTAGTGAACCGAACCGATTCACTTAAGTCAACTAGACCAGAACCGGCCCAGTTGACCAGAACCCGACCCGACCCGATTTTCGACCCGATTCTAACCGAACCGATCGAAAATTTAACCGGTAAGAAATTTCTGCCCAAATCTTTTTAAAGTTGGAATAATTCAAGTGAGAATTTAATATTGATATTCGGTTTGGGCAGGATAAATTTAGAAGCCGTTCGATTAGACCCAAAACGATCCGAACCGACCTAAGTTTATAACGTAAGTAAATTCTGCTCAAATTACTTTGAAATTGGATTTATTAAGTAGGATATTAATATCAAAGATTTTATTTTGAGCAGAATATTATTCTGGAAATTTTGGACTACCCCGATAAATAATAAATTGCTCGGAATCCAAGTAAGTGTAAATACAAGTTTTGGCTACGGCCCTACATCACAAGATATTTATATTATTTTATTTTTCAATCACACGTTTTCAATGATTGAGCACGTATGTTAGAATATCGATATAGAATAGTTTAAAAGATAAAATGGATAGGTTATTTGCATGTGTATGAAAAAGTAAAAGAAAATGCGATAGCAAAAGTCTGAACGACAGTGAGATGGTGAGCTTGAGCATATGTTTTCATGTGATAGCAAAAGCCTGAACGACAGTGAGATGGTGAGCTTGATCGTTAAAATTAAAAGTAAAAGATGACGATACCTGAACGACAATGAGATGGCTAAGTCTTAATAGGATTCGGTAAAAGTAAAAGTAAAAGTAAAAGTTTTGCACGTATTTCTACTTACTGAGTTTTTCTCACCTTTTTGTTTTAAACTTGTGATGTAGGTGAGTTTTTGTCTGAGGAAGAAATTGCTGCAATTGAGAATCCTCCAGTGGAAAGCGAGCATACAGATAAAGATAATATTGTGAATTTCGAAGAAAGTGATTTAAATTAGTATGCTTTACTTTTTCAAAAGATATTTAATGCGTTGTTTTAATTTAAGACTTTGAAAATTATAATGAAATTTTTATCATTAAGTAAAGTTTTATTTATTGTTTTAATTATGTGTTGGTTTCAAGAGTTCAAAGCTTCCGTATTAATTAAGTTTTCAATTAATATGTTTTAAATTTTAAATTTTCGATTTAACGCTCGATTTCAAGAATCAATTTGGGAAAAATTCTAGGGTTTTCAAAATTAGAGTTTTAAATTGGGGATTTTTAAATTGAGGCGTTACACTAGCCATCCGACGCTGCCACGTGGTTTCCCTCAGGCCGTCCCACGTGTACTCATGGTCTTCTCCCACCACCTGGTAAATGGGGGTTTTTGCCTTCCCTAGTATTAGAATCCTGGCCCCCCAGGTCTACATAACCAAGGGTTCACCATCCTAAGTACCACTTGAGCTATGCTTGAGGGAAACCACGTGGCAGTGTCGGATGGCTAGCGGGCCGGACTGCACGGCCCATTAGGAGAGCCTGGTGGGTCGTTACAGTAGCTTAAGTGGTACCTGGGATGGTGAACCCTTGGTTATGTAGACCTGGGGGCCAGAGTTCTAATCCCAGAAAAGGCAAAAACCCCCATTTACCAGGTGGTGGGGGAAGACCGTGAGTACACGTGGGACGGCATGAGGGAAACCACGTGACAGTGTCGGATGGCTAGCGGGCCGGACTACACGGCCCATTGGGGGAGCCTGGTGGGTCGTTACAAGATGATCATTCCCGAGAATTTTTTCTCACGATTTCATTATGTTTTCCACTCCAAAATTCACCTCAAATTATATTTATGACAAAAATTCTCAAAATAGACATTTCACTACATCTTAAAACAAAATCAAGCATTATATTCCATGAATGCTTTCCAACTTATACATCCATACATATGTACATCTATGTATGTATCTATCTATGTACATGTATGTACATATGTACGTACATATATGTATCTATGTACATGTATGTACATATGTACGTACATCTATGTACATGTATGTACATATGTACGTACATATATGTATGTACATATGTACGTACATGTATGTACGTACATATATGTATGTATGTACATGTATGTACATCCATATATATGTACATATATGTATGTATATATATGTACATCTATGTATGTATCTATCTATGTACATGTACGTACATATGTACATACATATATATGTATGTGTGTGTGTGTGTGTGTGTGTGCGCGCGCGCGCGCGCGCGTGCGTGTCTGTACGTCTGTACGTCTGTACGTATGTACGTATGTATGTATGTATATTGAACCATTATCAATTAAACATTCTACTAACCCAATCAACAAACTTCAACCAAATTAATATCAACAATGGATATTAACACAACCAAGGGTGAAGCTTCTCTACTTAATTCATTCAACACATAACTTAGTTTAACAATACTATAGTTAAAATTTCTTTTTCATCGCACCATATCAATATCATCATTCTTTCAATAATTTTAAATCTAATCAATCTAACATAGTCAATGATTATCAACATGCAACTCATGAAATCCACATATAATTTCATGACACAATTTTCTTCACCCTTATAGAGTACTTAGAATATGAATTCTTACCTCTTTGATCTCTTTATTTCTCCACTTCGAAGAGTTGATTCCTAGTTCAAAAGAATCCCTTTTGAGAGATGAACAAATTTCTTGAGGGATTGTGACGTGCTTCAACCTATAGACAAAAGGCAAGCATCAAAACAAAACATAAAACAGGTTTCGTAAACCGTTTTTACCCGAGAATACTTCAAATTCTAGACAGTATATCTTCTTCAAACTAAGTCCAAATGAGCTGAAACTTTAAGAGAATCTTACTCAATGTGTGAACAAGACACCCTTAAAATATCAATGCAAAAATCGCAGAGGTTTAAAAGATATGCAAGAAACAATCTGGTTGTATAAATCTGCTCGCAAAACTGCTATATGGCAGAAAGTGTTCTAACTTCTGAGTGGTATATCTTTTGCCGGATGATTTACTTATCCGATCAAAACAACGCTACTCACATCATCCGATTACTCATCCTTACTCACATCATCCGATCACAAAATGACAAAGTTTAAACTACTCCTGCTCTGACTTAAACATAGACTCAATCTGAGTATACCTAGCGGAAGACTTCATTAAAACGGACCATCACATATATATAAATTCTCAAAATCATTCTCGAGCTCAGGAGCTAAAACAGGTAGTATCTGAAAATATAACGCTCTTAAGAGAAATCTCAACCTACTTAGAAATTGTATCAATCATATTCTAGTATCTAATGACAAGAGAAAACTCATCCTACTTTAACCTCAGTATTCGTAATTCTTACTAACATCACATGGGCAGTATCCACGGGTCATAATCGCCTCTTCCAGCCACGCACTGTCACTCTGAGCACATCCAGCAACCAGCCTTAGACTTCCTCATTGAATTTGGAATCCTCACCTGTTAATTCTTCACCTACATCATAAGGTTTAAACTATAAGTCTAATACTTGGTAAGGAATGCAATGCTAATACATATGCATGAATGCACAGTTTAAAGAAACACATGCTCATGAATCTTTTCTCGTTCTTGTTCATATTCAAATTCATATTCATCGTTTATATTCATCATTCGTATTCATCATTTACATTGTATGGATTAAGAGAGGATTTGTGCTGGTAAAGGGGGTTCGACAGTGAAAGTGTACATAGTCCCTTGTGGGTCGTATTCTTGGTCCCTCTTTTGGACAGTCACATACGTCAAACCGCCCTCAACCCCCTCATAATCCATGTTGCATAGGTTTCATATTCATTTATATTCATGAGAGAAATCATGCAGTTAAAACATTTTCATGTGCTTGAGAAACATTCGTGATGCATGAGTAGAGATACTTTTAGTTCATCATTCTACTGAACAGGTCATACATCTAGTAAGGAGCCCTTCTGCCCGATCGTGTTATGAAAACAATGTCTGAGTTTAGTCGCTCGACTCTGTGACTGTTTATGTCGACAGCCCTTTTGTAGAAGTTGATTTTTCGAAGAGTTCAGATTTGTTCGGACATGACCATGTCTTGAGTACTGTTTTGTTTTGTTAAAAAAAATATGTACAGAGGGTAATCTTAGTATAAATGATCCAAGAAGGTTATGAATCGGTCTCGTCCCTATTGGGGGCGTGACAATTATGGTATCAAAGTAAAATCGTGTTCTAAAATCGATTCTATAGACAGCCTTCCAGCACAGACCGTCACATGAGCACACTTCAACAATTGTAAGTGTTTATGATTTCAGCAATGTCCTTAAGTTAAGATGTGTTTATGACTAATTGTTTAGGAATTCCAAGATGGTAAGAGGCCAACAGAGAGATGACAATGTGGATAGCAATACTATCGCCCAACTAACAGAGTTGGTCATTCGCCAATCCCGACAGATCGAGCAACTTGTAGCCACTAGGGAGGAACAAGGAAATTCTAGCACTAATGCAGCTCGAGATCATGGTGACGAGCGTTTCCATCGACTTCGACCCCCGACGTTTAATGGTCAAGTTTCGGATCCTGTTTATACTGAGGAATGGGTCCGAAAGATGGAGGACATGTTCAAGTATGCAAAGGTGGATGAAGGAGATAGGGTCACGTGTGCTGCTTTCCACATGGAACTGGATGCGAGGCATTAGTGGGACTCGATCCAGAGCACCGTGAATACATGAGCTATGACTTGAGAAATGTTTAAGACTGCCTTCTATGACAAGTACTTCAGCCAAGCTGTTCGGACTAGCAAGAAGATGGAATTTATGCAACTGCGTCAAACCGGTTCAGTGGCCGATTATATATGTAAGTTTGAGGCCTTGTCCAGGTTTGCACCCCGTCTGGTGGATGATGAGGAAGACAAGATCCACCAATTTGTTCATGGACTAAAACCAGGCTTGTTTAGAGGAGTAAAGACTGCGATGGAGTTTAAGCATCATACCTGTTCATGCATACACGTTTTCTGGAAAACCCTGTAAATGTTTTCAGCACCAGATTTGAAGGTAAGAAAGATAAAACCTTTAATGTAATGTATGGTTAAGTGTGGACGAGGACTGACATCCTGTCATGTACTCCTGTTATGTCCTGTTGTGGCATGTACTCCTGTTGCGCCAGCTCTTCCTCCCACTTATACCTTCCTGTCCAGTGAAACGTAATGTAATGTAATGTTCATGTATTTGAAAATGTTCATGCACAATATATGCATCACTTCGCATTTCATATTCTTATTGAGCTCTGGGCTCACAGTTGAACTCCCTGTTGTAGATACGGATTCTCCAGATGAGGACTTTGTGCCTCAAGTTGATGAGTTGAGGTAGTTGGCGGATCGAGCTCACGGGGATTGGTTGCTGCAATCAGACAAAGGTTATTCTTGTGAAAAATGTATTTTTGAAAGGTATTGTGCGGTCCTGTACAGTTTTTTTGAAATCTTAAACGATGTATAAAAATTGGTTTATGTTTAAAACCCCTGCCTGGTGAATTTTTGAAGTGTATGTCCAGATTCTGCAACTGCTTGGGATTTTCTCTTTTAGGTTGTGCATGAGTAGTTTGATTTCTTAAACTTCTGTCGTGTTCTCTAACACGTTTAAAATTATGTTTTGAATCGGGCTTTGGGGTTTGAAGGTTTTATGCCGTCTATTTTTTTTATGCTCCTTGTTCATATGTCTTCATGTTAATGTAGTCCACTCTTCTGCCTGTAGTTCACTCTTCTGCCTGTAGTCCACTTTTGCCTGTAGTTCACTTCTGCCTATAGTCCACTTCTGCCTATCGACCACTTCTGCCTGTAGTTCACTTCTGCCTATAGTCCACTTCTGCATGTAGTTCACTTCTGCCTATTGACCACTTCTGCCTGTAGCTGTAGTCCACTTCTGCCTGTATAGTTCACTCTGCCTGTAGTTCACTTCTGTCTGTAGTAGTCCACTTCTGCCTGTAGTCCACTTCATGTCTTCCACTTTACCTCTTCACTTATGTCATTCGCCCCTTGTCATCTGCCCCTGTCATCCGCCCCTGTCATCCACTTCATGTCTTCCACCTTATGTGTTCTACTTTATGTCATCCCCTGTAGCCCTCCACAGTATGTCTCATATTTTATGTTTCTCATTTCATTAAGTCTTCCGCTGTATAATTTCCAGTTTATGTTTCTCATTTTATGTTCTCTATTTTAAATGTTTTAGATTTTTAAAAAAGTTCAAAAAAAAAAATGTCAAGTTTTAAATGTCCGGAGTGTGGCTCGCCGGCCCCCGATCGGGTCGGGGTGTCGTCACAATTTTTACATTTTTCATATCTGATCCTGCATACTCTTCTTGAACAATTTTTTCTTGGTTTGACATAGCTGATTCAAGATCCTTTTGGGCCACAAAAAATTTCCTTGACAGCCGTTGTCCCCTTCCAACAGATAACAAAATTGTGGAAAGGGAGAATAATTGGATATTTATACTAAATTTTAGCCCCATCTATTAAAAAACCCTTCGGTTGCCATATTTTCGTAACTTATGACAGCAGTTAATTATATTTATAGCAGAAAATTAATCCTTTATATTGTACTTAAGGGTTGAATTCCGAATCAAATGTGGGATTTCACATCTGCTGAGGCAATGCAGGGTGGCACGGTCCTACTTCTCAAAGACTAATAACATGGGCGCCATTATTAACATGTCCAAGACAGATCCGGACGCTGATGCAGGGTGACTGCGAATCTATGAAAAGGAGGTATTAACAAGAGTGTAGTTTTTCTTTTCTTTCCACTTGCGCACACACGTAATATTCGATTGGAGATCTTCAAAGTTTACTTGTAATCTCCTCCAGTGCAAGCTAGTCGGCTCTTTCCTTCTGACACCAAATTTTTTGGATAAAAGAACATTTTTGTTTATTTAATTCATTGTTTTTCTTGACAATTCAAAGCTCTGTTAGAGTAGACTTGAAGCTGTGTTGGGCAAAAATAGTCAGCAGAAATAATGTCTTGGTACGTAGATTAAATGGAAGATTTGTTCTCTGCAGCTTCAAACCTCCATTAAAGTACTGTAAAGAAGGAAGGAAAGCAATCGGTCTGTTTGCTGGGTTTCTTCTGAAAGGTTGTAGAAAAGCTTGTAAATTATAGGGTTTACACCGGTTTCAAGTGTCTACCGTATAAGGCCGATGTCAATTGTTCTCGAGTATGTTTTGTACTCATTTCAAGTGCAGACGACGGTAAACGGTTGAATTGTTAACAAATGATACTTTAAGGTTTATTTTGTTAACTAATATAGTTTGACGTTTCTTTTGTCACTGACTTCATCATTTAAGATTTTTTTTTTTTTGATAATTACCTTAATAAAAATATAAATTTATCAAAGTGTTATTTCATTAATTTTTTTTAACTAAAAGATTAAGATAATAAAAAACACTATGAAAATAAGTTGTTTATTTTATATTTTTATCCTAAGCTAAAAATCATTTTGTACTTCAAAATATAGATTTTTTTTTAAAAATCTTTAAAGTATTAACCTTAATAAAACAAACTTCGAACTATTAAAAACCTAATAATTTAAATCCTGACGGACGTCTGATAGTTTCTTATTTCGTATTTTACAAAGAGAATGGGCGACCGTTCTCCAAGCATGACCTCCCGTTTTGTCTTGGGTCTAATTCCACGTCCATCACACGTGTAGAATGGAGGACCGATTTAAAAAGAATGGCCTCCTGTTCTACTCGAGGGTCGACGCAGGGGTGTAGAACCACCGTGCACGTGCACACGTGGAAACAACACGGGGGGTCGTTCATTTTAGCTCAGCCCCCCGTGTTACAGAGCAATTTTAAAATGGGGGTCCTGCTTTAGAACACGGCCCCAGTGTGTTGAACACGAGGGGGCCTTCACATCAAGATACGGTCTCTCGTGTTTAGCCCTAGGGTTGATAACATGGGGGTTCTCCCTTAAACAGGGGGCTGATCCTCCGTTAGTATACATAACATTGGTCCCCTGTGCACTTTCCTTCGTCTGAAATCGAGAGAAACATCGTCGAATCCTAATTTTTGTCGTCGAAAATCCTCAAATCTCAGCCCTCGCCCCCAAATTCGAAGCCTTTTCATCGAGAACCCAAACCCGAGGCCTCCACTATCGAAAATCTGAAACCCGAGCCTCCTAATACCCGACCACTAATCTTTGAAATGGCCCCCAAAATTTTTTGAAACGAAAGGCTCCCCTCCCTTCCTTGCCCCCAGACACAAGCTGGCCTATCAAATTGGGTACCTTCGTCACAAGGTGCTTCAGATCAAAGTGTCCGCGACTGCCGTCTTGTTATTTGTCGATGGAATTTTGAAACCAGGGGTGTCGATAGCAGTTCGAGCAAGATATGTCAATCCGTTCGATTATTTATGAAAAGACTATTTCAGCGGTTGGAGTCTTTGGAGATCAATGAGATAGTTGTGACAAAATTGTTAGTTTATTTACACGAACTTGACCACTATCGGAGGGAGGGGTGCTTGAAGACGTATCTATTCAGTACAGATATTATCATAGGTGCAGGTGATGTGAACGAATTGCTTGAATTTGCCGCAGAAGACGCGGTCATATACTATCCGCTTCTCGAGAGCGTGATTTTTCCAGATCAGCAGATAGACTGCAGTTTCTTAGGAAAATTCACCGCAATTCGGACATTGTAGCCTTCGTGAAACCAAAATCAAAGGACTTGAACATAAAAGCTCGGGTTATTCCACAACCTGATCAGCCACACCCTGCTACGAGGGATGGACCATAGAGATCTCGTGAGCTAGATGGATCTCTATGTCTTGGAGAAGCTCTACAGCGGCACAATGTTCGACCTGAGGTACATGATTTAGGTCACATAAAAGAGATCGGGCGAACACGTAACAAAAATCTGTCATACAGGACATTGATTTGGAAGATCGTGGAGCATCTCAGGTTCAGCTTCTCACTTGAGAGCAAATGGAGACCCGAGATCCGTCGTGTATTTGACAGATTCTTTTGAGTTGGATGGCTAGTCGGATTCGCCGGGTCTTG
>CM039503.1:46031185-46120184 GCA_022432975.1 Begonia masoniana | reverse complement strand
CTCAATCTTTGATCGCTCGATCGCCCCTCTCTGGATTTTTCCAGAGAGTGGCGACCATATATGCCGATCGATCACCTCCTTAGGTGATCGATCGGTAACCTCCCTGGAATCCGAAATTCCAAGGAGTTGCCTCTCCCTTTTCCTTAATCCCTGCATAATTTTTACTTCCTCATCTTCCTACATATTCCCTTCACATACACACAATTCTACATACGTCCCGACAATGTATTTCAACATAAAAATTGCCCAACACTCGTACATTTTCCATAATCTCACCCAAAACGACTCGAGACGTATTTAAAATGAAACAAGTTTTCACGAAAACAAACTGCGTGAATCCATTTGAAAACTAAATAAAACCCTACGAAATTCAACAATCCAGGAGTTCAGTATTATCTAATTGACAGGTTTAACAAAACATTTTGTAAAAACATCAATACATCGATCCGTTAACTATCCAGAACTATCCAGATTCCGAACAACCTAAAATGTATCTAACTATACAATTATCCTATCTAATCCACCATCAACTCAAAACACCCGAATACCTCAAAACACTTACTTACATTCCCCACGGGTCAAAATGCGCATTGACTGCCCAACACACTCCCACGGACCATCTTTCTTCAACTGCTCATTCCTCGGGTGGAAGGATCTCGTCCTCACCTGTATCGAAATCACCTACACCATACAGACAACTATGAGCTAAAGGCTCAGTAAGCTTCGTAAATGTAAATGCATGTTGTGCATATGAGTTTCGTAAATCATGCAGATTACTTAACATAACAGATCGTGGCAGACAGAATGTCACCGAGGTCTCAGCTCGCTAGATGGAGAGGGCACGTCCGGCGTGGACAACCCTTTCCACATAGCGGAGGGGGAGAACATGTAGCACCCGGTTTCGTTTAACCAGTTTACTTTATTAAATTATAGTGAATATTTTAAGGATGAGATTGGGAGGTTTAGTGATTAGGTTAATAAATGAGTGAGTAAGGGCATGGTGGTAATTTGAGATATTATACTGGATAACGTATTTAATGGAGGGTCCAATGAGGTTTAGCCGCCACTGTTCTCTCATTTTTCCTTTCTCAGTATTCAGCTCAAACTCAGCAGAGCTTCAGGCGATTTTCCTCTCCGACCTTCATTTCTCGGACTAGGTAATTCTTTCCTTTTTGTTTTCTTAAGATCTGAGTGGCTAGATAGCAGATGAGTGCAATGTATGTATCTTGTTAATGCTGTGAGTGAGTTGAATTCGGGTTTAGTGTTGAGCCGAGAATGTACGATGACCAGAGCTTTCAAACTAGCTCCTTAGGTTTCTGAATGATATAGGATAAGGCTAGTGATGATCTAATCTGTATTCTGCTTATGACATTAGGTGAGCAGGACTTCCAGTGTAGTTGAAACCGAGCGATTTCCAAGAGACCAGGTAAGTAAAGTTCGCTTGTGCCTTCGGGCCTACATCACAAAATATTAGGGTTTGTTTGTTGGAATGTGTTGGTATGTCATGCATCATGTTTTAAAAAGTATACAAAAATGAATTTGAATGCATGTTGGCATGGTAATGATTGAACTTATTGAAATAGCTATGTGAAACAGTTTTACTGTTAAGGGAAATAATCCGCCCCTTAATGAGACAGTGAATATTTATACTTTGGGAGAGTTGATCCAACTTCCAATTTCACAGGGGGATCTGAACATGTGAATTAGATTTACTGTTAAGGGAATTTATCCGCCTCTTAATGAGTCAGTGGATGTTTATACTTTGGGAGAGTTGATCCAACTCCCAATTTCACAGGGGGATCCGAACAGAAACGATGAATGAACAACTGAGATGAGAAAGTAGAAATTACATGTTTAGGATATTTTAGTATTTCATTTCATTACTGCTTTACTTACTTAGCATTAGGCTAATAGATGAGTTTTGTGATGTAGGTGTTGAGGAGACTGCAGGTGATTTCCTTGAGTGCACTGATGAATAGATGTGGTTGGAGGAGTACATCCATGTTTCGGTCCGGTAAACTGATGAGGCGGATTAACTGATGTCTGTAGTTGGAATGGTTTAGTTGACAATGTTTCAATCTGAGTATGTTAAGTTTTCATGACAGTAATGGTCTTTAATATTTTGAATACGTTTTGAGATTTTCTGATGATAGTATTCTGTGGAATTTTAAATGTTGGGTTCTTACTGGATTTGAGTAATGCAACGATTTGAATTGCTTCAGAATGGTTTCAGTAAAGTGAGTAAATTTCTTTCTGTAGTTAGAGTTGTTGTTTTGTTCCCTGTCGGTAGATGAAGTCTATCGGCAGATGTTGTGTTGTTAATCTGTTCTCTATCGGAAGATGTCCTCAGTGGAAGCCATCGGATGATACAGAATGTAATTTGTCGCTTAGTAACCGGAATATGTAGCTTGTCTTACCGGTGGACGTGTGATAAAGTCGATCGGACGAATGAATCATCCGGCTGACATCACCGGTGGATGTGTGATAAAGTCGATCGGATGAATGAGTCATCCGGCTGACGTCACCGGTGGATGTAGGAAGTGTTTTGTCGTCTAGTGATCAGTGTATGCAGTTTATTCTGTCGGAAGAAAGGAATGAGGAATTTTGTCGTTTAGTCATCAGAAGAAGGGAATGAGGAATTTTGTCGTTTAGTCATCGGTAGAAGCCTTCTATTTTGTTCTGCTCCTTCCGTTGACTTTATTCATCGGCAGATGCGTTTGACTTCTGCGACTTCTCAAGTATTTCACGGTTCAAACTTCAGTTCCTATTTGCCGATTGTTTCTTAACATTTCAAACAATGTTTCGTGGTATTGTTTAACTCCATTGTTGTCCAAATGATTTCCGCTGCAAGCATTTAAATGTTTTGAAGTTTTAGAAAAATGTCAAACCCAGACTTTCGAGTGAAATTTTAAATTTAGTTCAAAGTTTCTTAGTTAGGTTCGAGCTTTGTGTAACGAGTCGGGTTTAGATAACTCGGGGCGTTACAGAACATGCTTACATCCGTAAACAACCATGTCTGAACCCCCACCTTGCCATGACCAGATAACGGATTACGTATTTTCGTTTTATTAGTTATTTCATCTAAGCGATGTGGTATTGTGACAAGCCCCTCTCAGCCTTCACAATAGATCGATAGCCCCCTTTCGGGCCACATCACTTTTCCTGAAAACGTAGTGCGGAAATTTATTTTCTATGTTTATTTTAAAATACGTGATGCATGAACAGTTAAATGCGGAAAATAAACATACAACATGTGTACCATCAAGACGATAAACTAAACATACAACATATATATCATCAAGACGATAAAAGCATAACCTATGTAAACAACTAATCATAACTACCCGACCAAAACAGTTAAACAAACAAACTCCAATACTCTTGAACTCGACTTCGACATACGGTGTAGGCCAATTGGCCATAGTAAGTCACGAGAACTTACCTCGCGTCCGTTGCAATTCTAGCTCCGTCCACAAGCGTTGTTCACCTAAGGCAAATTCACAACAATCGTCGTTAAAACACGTTTAAACCATTAAACGTCCAAACTAACTAAACTCTTAACTAAAGAAATTTCTTAAAACTCTAATTTAACTCATTGAGGCATTTTATCGAGCAATTTACGCTTGACACCTTAAATCCTCCATTAATGGAGGTTTTCTAAAGCTCCAATTTTTTCGAAACCCTAACATTCCTCAATAAACCAATTAACTTCATCCAATAACGCCCAATACGTCCATTGTACTCACAAATACAGTAGGTCTATCGATTTCAAACTCCAAATCACGTTTTTAAAAAAACCCTAAACGAATCCTAATCTTTTAAACTCTAGAAATCAAATTCTAACGTCCAAAAACTATAGAATCTTACCTAGAACGTTGATCAGAGGAGAAAACGTGAAGAGTCGGAGTCGATCGGAAGAGGAATCGTCGTCGGAAGAGAGAAGAAGTCGCGGGAGAAGAAAAATCGCCTGGGAGAGTTTGCAAAAGAATCGTGAAGTGCTGGAGAAGAAAAGGCTTTTGCCTTTTTAATAAAATTGTCTTGGCAAATTACCTTTTTGTCATTCCTTTTGATTTTATATTTGTTTCTCCACTTATTTCGTTATTTAGCTAACGATTAGGTTTCTCCAAATTTTCTTATTTTGCCAATAAATCCAATTTATCACTGGGGTTCTATTAAAACTGTATGTTCGCAAAACGGACCTCGTTTACTATTTTTACCACAATGCCCTTTATATTGCGAGAAACACGAAACTCGTAATTTTAGCGTTACCACTCCGAAAATTCTCATATTTCTTCTAAAATTCACATTAATCATTAGGATTACAATAACGCTCTCTGCTTGCAAAACAGACTTAATTTGACATATTTACAAAAATATCATTATATTAAAAATCTCGATAAAATCGGGTGTTACATTACATCCACCTTATTTAAAATTTTGTCCTCAAAATTTGATTATACAAACAACTCAGGATACTTAGACATCGTATCCTGTTGTCTTTCCCAAGTGGCCTTTTCTACGCCATGATTCCGCCATAAGACTTTGACTAGCGGATTTTCTTATTGCGTAAGACCTTGATAGAGGACTCTAAAAATTCGCACAGACTTCTCCACATAAGTCAAGGTAGGCTGTACCTTGATTTCCCTTGCTTCTACGACATGTGACGGATCACGTATACACTTTCTGAGCATAGACACGTGAAACACATCGTGAATATCCTCCATGGATGTTAGAAGCTGTAACCTGTACGCCATAGTCCTGATCCTCTTCAAAATAGGAAAGGGCCCCACATAACGAGGGTTCAATTTGCCCCTCCTTCCCAATCTCATAACACATTTAAACGGAGAAATCTTCAAATATACCTCGTCTCCCTCCTTGAACTGCAATTCTCTCCGTCGAGTGTCAGCATAGCTCTTCTGTCGGTTTTGAGCTATCTCGATACGTTGTCTGATAATGGCAATCTTCTCCGCTGTTTGCTGCAAAATCTCGGGACCAACTATGCTAGTCTCTCCAACCTCGTCCAAATATAGTGGAGATCTACACTTTTGACCATACAACGCTTCATACGGAGCCATATCGATGGTAGCTTGGAAGCTATTATTGTAGGAAAACTCAATTAGTGGCAAATACCTGCTCCACGATCCTTGAAATTCCAACACGCACGCTCTAAGAATATCCTCCAGAATCTGATTCGTTCTCTCCGTCTGTCCATCAGTCTGAGTATGAAATGCCGTGCTAAAAGTTAGCTGAGTTCCCATAGCCTTGTGCAGACTCTTCCAGAACTTTGAAGTAAATATGGCGTCTTTATCAGAAACAATCGAAATGAGTACTCCGTGCAATCTGACGATCTCCTACACATACAAATCGGCAAGCTGATCCATAGAATAGATCATCTTCACCGATTGAAAGTGAGCCGTCTTTGTCAAACGGTCCACTATTACCCAGATACCATCGTACCCTTTTGCTGTGATAAAGTCCATGGAGATCTGCTCCCATTTTCACTCCGGAATCGGCAGTGGCTGTAATGTTCCGGCCGGTCTTTGGTTCTCCGCCTTAACCTGTTGACAAATTAGACAGGTTTCAACATACTTAGCAACTTCCCTTTTCATGTTCGGCCACCAAAAGTGTTGTTTTAAATCCCGGTACATCTTGGTACTTCCCGGCTGCACAGAATAAGCTGAAGAATGTGCTTCGGCCAAAATCTCCTTCTTCAATTCCTCATCGTTAGGCACGTACCATCTATGCCTAAATTTCAATATTCCATCTTCCGAAAGATTAAAATCGGACGAGTCTCCGGATGTCATACTCAACTGAAGTTCCTCACATACTAAATCTTTTTGTTGAGCTTCACGTATTTTGTCTAGAATAGTCGGCCTGAGAGAAATGTTGGTGAGCATACTGGACAACTTTGACACAATCTCCACATCAAACTTCTCAATCTCAGACCTCAACGTCATCGACATGGTTGCAAATGAAGGCTAGCTTGCATTAGACATTCTGCTCAAAGCATCTGCGACTTTGTTCGCCTTTCCTGGGTGGTACTTGATTTCAAACTCATAGTCTTTAACAAATTCCAGCCATCTTCGTTGCCGCATGTTCAGTTCTTTCTGCGTAAACAAATACTTCAAGGTCTTGTGGTCTGAAAATATCTCGCACTGTTGCCCATATAAATAATGTCTCCAGATTTTCAGTGCGAAAACAACAGCCGCTAGCTCAAGGTCATGCGTCGGATAATTCTGTTCAAATGGCTTCAACTGCCGAGAAGCATACGCAATAACCTTTCCTTCCTGGATCAATACACAACCAAGTCTAACCCCAGACGCATCACAATAAATACTAAATTTATCACCTTCAACTGCAGCGTCAAAACTGGAGCGGTGGTCAACTTCTGCTTCAACTCCATAAAACTCTTGTTGCACGCGGCCGACCATACAAACTTCTCATTTTTCCTGGTCAAGCGTGAAAGTGGAACAACAATATTCAAAAATCCTTCAATGAACTTTCGGTAATATCCCGCTAACCCAAGAAATCCACGCACCTCTCGCACGTTTTTAGGCTGTGGCCAATCCCTAACAACCTGAATCTTGCTTGGATCCATAGAAACTCCTTGTGATATAATATGGCCGAGAAAACTAACCTTGTCCAGCCAAAACTCGCACTTAGAAAATTTTGGGTAGAGCTGGTGTTGTTGTAAAACTCCCAAAACAATTCGTAGGTGCTCTTCGTGTCCTTCGTTCGTCTTCGAATAGATCAAAATGTCATCGATGAACACAACCACAAATTTGTCCAAATACTCCTTGAATACGCGGTTCATTAAGTCCATAAATGCTACCGGGGCATTCGTAAGTCCAAAAGACATAATGAGAAACTCATAATGCCCGTACCTCGTTCGGAAGGCAGTCTTCTGAATATCTTCTTTCCAGACCTTCAACTGATAATAACCCGAGCGTAAGTCAATCCTCGAAAACACTCAGGCACCCTGCAGTTGGTCAAATAAATCATTTATTCGGGGTAGTGGAAACTTATTCTTCACTGTCAGCTTATTCAGTTCTTTGTAATCCACACGCATCCTGAGGGTCCCATCTTTCTTCTTAACAAATAGAATGGGCGCACCCCAAGGAAAAAAACTGGGTCGAATGAAACCCTTATCCAACAACTCCTCAAGCTGGGATTTCAACTCTCTCAATTCAGCAAGCGCCAATCTGTAAGGATTCTTGGACACAGGGGCGGAGGTAGGATAAACATCAATCACAAATTCAATCTCTCGGTCTGGTGGTAATCCGGGAAGATCATCGAGGAAGATCTCAGTGAATTCTCTGACTATAGGAAGGTCACTCGGCTTAACTCTATTGAGCAACTGAGTATCGATAACCGTGACCAGGTAAATTGAGCATTCTCCTCTAAACTGCTCCTTTACCCTTATAGAATAGGAAGTAGGCACCCCACTCGTCCTATTCATCGCCTGATAAGCAAACTCAGCTTTACCCGGGGGTCGAAAAGTCACCAACCCAGATCGGCAATCAATTGTAGCAAAATGGCGTGACAGCCAGTCCATGCCTAAAATAAGATCATACCACTCCATACCCATAACTATCAGACGAGCATAGAGGGTATTGTTCCCCACGGAGACAACATTGCCCTGGACAACATGACATGACTGCATACGCTCCCCTGAAGGTAGCATCACACTATATTCACATTCTGGTAACTCGGGCACTAGCTTCAGTTTAGATACACAAGTAGTTGAAATAAAGGAGTGCGTAGCTCCCATGTCTATCAAGGAAAATACAGCTACACCTATAATCAAAATAGTACCTGCTATCACTGAGGGCTGAGCCTCGTCGTCGATATCACCAGGCTCAATAAAGGCAAAGATCCGTGGCATAACTCTCCTCTGATCTGTGCCTGACTGTTCTCGACCCGGCTTCGGGCAATCCTTGACATAATGACCGACTTCACCACATCTATAGCATTTATTAGTGCCCATTCGGCACTCACCACTGTGTTCTTTCTGACATTTAGGACACCAAGGAATCTGAGGAGCCCCCTGTACTTGCTTCCCCTTACCCCGATCACTACCTCCCTCTAAAGGCTTCTTCACGCCTCTCTGTTGCTGCTGGGATTGCTGTACTCTAGGCTGCCAACCTCGGTTCTGTGACTAAGGATAGATCTCACAGAAGAAGCCTTTAGCTGGCTCCCTCGGCCTAACACAAATTGCCCTGGCAGCCTCGAAGTCCAGAGCTCTAGCTGCGATGTCTGAGTCGGGCACATCTATAATTCCCGATACAACAATGTTCATCCGGATCTCTGGATTCAACCCCTCCATAAACTGGTGCACCTTGTCTTCGTTATCACTTACTAGGCGTGGTGCAAATCTCGATAAAGCCTCAAATTTTCGAATATACTCCGCAACTGAACCCGTCTGCTTTAGCTACGTAAACTCATTCCTCTTAGCCACCCTCACAGTGCGGCTGAAATATTTATCGAAAAACACGGTCTTAAACCGCTCCCAAGTCATAATTGCCACGTCCGTTGTTGCTTTAATCGAATCCCACCAAAAACGGGCATCCAACGCTAAATGGAAGGTGACGTAGGCAACCTTGTTCCCGTTCTCTATGCCAGCGTACTCTAGCATATCTTCCATCGTTCGGATCCACTCCTCGGCTAAAGTGGGGTCCGATGATTGTCTGTTAAATACTAGAGGTTGCAACTTTTGAAATCTCTCCATGCTCTGATGGTTTGGAACGACCACCTCTCGAGCCCGATGATCCTCACGGTTTACTAAACGCTCGATTTGTTGTGCTTGCCTATCCATGTGCTGGGCCTAACGGTCCAGCAATTCCGTAAGTCTGTCTAGGGCCTCATCCCTACGGTCTTTTCCTCGAACCATTTTGTATAACTCCTATAAAAATTTAAAACAAATAACCCTAAGAAATTGAAATCAAATAAAGCTTTTAAACATACTTACAGTTGAGGAAGGATGTCCGCATAGTGGCTGTGCAGTCGAGCAGTCTACAGAATCGTTTTTAAAACCCAAGGGCTCTGATACGATAACTATAGCGACCTTTAACTATTCCCGTATAAAATTTTTCTTTTTAAGCCTAAGTAATCTTTATGACGTTACATCTAATCGTTGAAATCGTTCGAAGAATTAAAAACCATCGAAAACTATTTGAGAAAACATAAGAAAACAATTGAAAAAGGTTTAAATCTTAAAGGCATAGAACACATGGGGCAGAATGGGTATTCTGCCCGTAAAAAGCATGGCCGATCGATCGGCCATTTCAGCCGATTGATCGGCTGTATTGTAAAACATGGAAGCGATCGATCGCCCCACATATAGGCGATCGATCGCCCCAGCGATCGATCACCAACCGAATCGATTGCCCCTTTGGGCGATCGATCGACACACTCTCTGGATTTTTCCAAAGAGTGGCGACCATATATGCCGATCGATCACCTCCTTTGGCGATCGATTGGCAACCTCCCTGGAATCCGAAATTCCAAGGAGTTGCCTCTCCCTTTTCCTTAATCCCTGCATAATTTTTACTTCCTCATCTTCCCACATATTCCCTTCACATACACACAATTCTACATACGTCCCGACAATGTATTTCAACATAAAAATTGCCCAACACTTGTACATTTTCCATAATGTCACCCAAAACGACTCGAGTCGTATTTAAAATGAAACAAGTTTTCACGAAAACAAACTGCGTGAATCCATTTGAAAACTAAACAAAACCCTACGAAATTCAACAATCCAGCAGTAAAGTATTATCTAATTGACATGTTTAACAAAACATTTTGTAAAAACATCAATACATCGATCCGTTAATTATCCAGAACTATCCAGATTCCGAACAACCTAAAATGTATCTAACTGTACAATTATCCTATCGAATCCACCATAACCTCAAAACACCCGCATACCCAAAGCACTTACTTACATTCCTCACAGGTCAAAATGCACACCGACTGCCCAGCACACTCCCACGGGCCATCTTTCTTCAACTGCTCATTCCTCTGGTGGAGGGATCTCGTCCTCACCTGTATCGAAATCACTTACACCATACAGACAACTATGAGCTAAAGGCTCAGTAAGCTTTGTAAATGTAAATGCATGTTGTGCATATGAGTTTCGTAAATCATGCAGATTACTTAACATAACAGATCGTGGCAGACAGAATGTCACCGAGGTCTCAGCTCGCTAGATGGAGAGGGCACGTCCGGCGTGGACAACCCTTACCACATAGCGGAAGGGGAGAACATGCTTATATTCGTAAACAACCTTGTCTGAACCCCCACATTGCCATGACCAGATAACAGATTACGTATTTTCGTTTCATTAGTTATTTCATCTAAGCGATGTGGTATTGTGATAAGCCCCTCTCAGCCTTCACAATAGATCGATAGCTCCCTTTCGGGCCACATCACTTTTCTTGAAAACGTAGTGTGGAAATTTATTTTCTATGTTTATTTTAAAATACGTGATGCATGAACAGTTAAATGCGGAAAATAAACATACAACATGTGTACCATCAAGACGATAAACTAAACATACAACATATATATCATCAAGACGATAAAAACATAACCTATGTAAACAACTAATCCTAACTACCCGACCAAAACAGTTAAACAAACAAACTCCAATACTCTTGAACTCGACTTCGACATACGGTGTAGGCCAATCGGCCATAGTAAGTCACGAGAACTTACCTCGCGTCCGTTGCAATTCTAGCTCCGTCCACGAGCGTTGTTCACCTAAGGCAAATTCACAACAATCGTCGTTAAAACACGTTTAAACCATTAAATATCCAAACTAACTAAACTCTTAACTAAAGAAATTTCCTAAAACTCTAATTTAACTCATTGAGGCATTTTATCGAGCAATTTACGCTCGACATCTCAAAACCTCCATTAATGGAGGTTTTCCAAAGCTCCAATTTTTTCGAAACCCTAACATTCCTCAATAAACCAATTAACTTCGTCCAATAACGCCCAATACATCCATTATACTCACAAATACAGTAGGTCTATCGATTTCAAACTCAAAATCACGTTTTTAACAAAAATCCTAAACGAACCCTAATCGTTTAAACTCTAGAAATTGAATTCTAACGTCCAAAAACTATAGAATCTTACCTAGAACGTTGATCGGAGGAGAAAACGTGAAGAGCCGGAGTCGATCGGAAGAGGAATCGTCGTCAGAAGAGAGAAGACGCCGCGGGAGAAGAAAAATTGCCTGGGAGAATTTGCAGAAGAATCGTGAAGTGCTGGAGAAGAAAAGGCTTTTCCCTTTTTAATAAAATTGTTGTAACGCCCTCGAACCCACCCTGGCTCGGAGCGCTACTTGGCTCACTTTAACCCCAATAATTTAAATAAAATCGAACACAGTAGAATTTAAAACTAAATCTCCCGAAGCTCTCTTATGTTATACCTAGCTGCCTAGACTCATTAATTTCCCTTAATTCTAACCGTTAAATACCACGGCGTCTTCTCCGAAAATTTTGACAAAGTAATGCCTGAAAATGGCGCCTCCAAAATGCTAAATACCTGCATAAAATCCAATCCCAACCAATCCAGAATACTCCTACTCAACTTATTCAGCATACGAAATCACCAATTAGCAGTAAAGAGGGAAACTAAAATACCAATATCCCTAAATGAAGAAAGTCTACAGTATAGGGTGACACATCACCCTTAACTATGACTATATACAACAAATACAATAGTACGCATTCCCATCATTTCTACAAACAGACATCTATCAAAATATAAAGCCCCACATCCCTCGAAGACCATGGTCGAGGTGCCCCAACAGCTGCCTGCACCGGCATGCCCCGTGCGTCTCCGACTGCTCCCAAGTCCTAGCTCACTCGCTTAGCTCACCTGTAACCGCGTCGTTACCTACACCACAGAACACACACACACACACACGTAAGCTTACGCTTAGCAAATAGGGAATAACAAATATAAACATACACAATACACAACCCACACAACCCTAACACATGCTGTTTCTACTCGCTCGGTTGTGCTCAATCCATTCTCATTTCCAGAATCGTAGACGTATGTCTCTCGTAGAATTCCATTCTACTCGAGACACCCAGCGTACATCTCTCACGAGACACCTTACGAGACACCCAGCGTACATCTCTCACGAGACACCCAACGTACATCTCTCACGAGACACCCAACGTACATCTCTCACGAGACACCCAAAGCGTACATCTCTTATGAGACACCCAGCGTACATCTCTTACGAGACACCCGCGTACATCTCTTACGAGACACCCAAAGCGTACATCTCTCACGAGACACCCAAAGCGTACATCTCTTACGAGACACCCGCGTACATCTCTTATGAGACACCCAGCGTACATCTCCTACGAGACACCCAGCGTACATCTCTTACGAGACACCCAACGTACATCTCTTACGAGACACCCAGCGTACATCTCTTACGAGACACCCAACGTACATCTCTTACGAGACACCCAAAGCGTACATCTCTTATGAGACACCCAGCGTACATCTCTTACGAGACACCCAACGTACATCTCTTACGAGACACCAGCGTACATCTCTCACGAGACACCCAACGTACATCTCTTACGAGACACCCAACGTACATCTCTTACGAGACACCAGCGTACATCTCTTATGAGACACCCAGCGTACATCTCTCACGAGACACCCAAAGCGTACATCTCTTACGAGACACCCGCGTACATCTCTTACGAGACACCCAAAGCGTACATCTCTCACGAGACACCCAAAGCGTACATCTCTTACGAGACACCCGCGTACATCTCTTACGAGACACCCAGCGTACATCTCTCACGAGACACCCAACGTACATCTCTTACGAGACACCCAGCGTACTCTCTTACGAGACACCCAGCGTACTCTCTTACGAGACACCCAGCGTACATCTCTTACGAGACACCCGCGTACATCTCTTACGAGACACCCAAAGCGTACATCTCTTACGAGACACCCAGCGTACATCTCTCACGAGACACCCAAAGCGTACATCTCTCACGAGACACCCAGCGTACATCTCTTACGAGACACCCAAAGCGTACATCTCTTACGAGACACCCGCGTACATCTCTTACGAGACACCCAAAGCGTACATCTCTCACGAGACACCCAACGTACATCTCTTACGAGACACCCAGCGTACATCTCTTACGAGACACCCAGCGTACTCTCTTACGAGACACCCAGCGTACTCTCTTACGAGACACCCAAAGCGTACATCTCTTACGAGACACCCAAAGCGTACATCTCTTACGAGACACCCAAAGCGTACATCTCTTACGAGACACCCAAAGCGTACATCTCTTATGAGACACCCAGCGTACATCTCTTATGAGACACCCAGCGTACATCTCTCACGAGACACCCAGCGTACATCTCTTACGAGACACCCAAAGCGTACATCTCTTACGAGACACCCAACGTACATCTCTTACGAGACACCCAGCGTACATCTCTCACGAGACACCCAGCGTACATCTCTTACGAGACACCCAGCGTACATCTCTCACGAGACACCCAAAGCGTACATCTCTTACGAGACACCCAACGTACATCTCTTACGAGACACCCAAAGCGTACATCTCTTACGAGACACCCAAAGCGTACATCTCTTATGAGACACCCAGCGTACATCTCTTATGAGACACCCAGCGTACATCTCTCACGAGACACCCAGCGTACATCTCTTACGAGACACCCAAAGCGTACATCTCTCACGAGACACCCAACGTACATCTCTTACGAGACACCCAAAGCGTACATCTCTTACGAGACACCCAGCGTACATCTCTCACGAGACACCCAGCGTACATCTCTCACGAGACACCCAGCGTACATCTCTTACGAGACACCCAGCGTACATCTCTCACGAGACACCCAAAGCGTACATCTCTTACGAGACACCCAACGTACATCTCTTACGAGACACCCGCGTACATCTCTTACGAGACACCCAACGTACATCTCTTACGAGACACCCAGCGTACATCTCTTACGAGACACCCAGCGTACATCTCTTATGAGACACCCAGCGTACATCTCTTACGAGACACCCGCGTACATCTCTTACGAGACACCCAGCGTAGGACACCAATGCATATCATACTCACAATTCAAACTCACAATTCAAACCATGCAGCCCCACAAATACTTAACCAACGAAGAAGACAACCATACAACAAACAACAAACAACCAACAATGCTAAACAAACAACAAACAACAAACAACCAACATTGCTTAACCAACGAAGAAGACAACCAAACAACAAACAACAAACAACCAACAATGCTAACCAAACAACAAACATCACAAAATAAATCCTACCGTTCCGTGGTGTAGGCCCGAAGGCAAAATACAAACGTCCTCTACTTACCTGGCGTCCTAACTCGCTGAGGATACTCGGTTCCCTGCCCATCTACAGCTCGACCTACGACAAATATTCAAACTTCATTAAAATCAAGCCTACATTCACCAATTACTCTCAAACTACTATTTCTAGCCTAAGCCAACTAAAACCTAATTAAACGGGCCACTAATTTTGGTTCGGTAAAAACCGACCCGAAACTTCAAACATGCATAACTTTCGCGTCGGATATCGGAATCGAACGATTGCAGCGGCCACGTACTCCCCTAACAACCTAGTTTAACCTGCCAAAAGGAAAGTTAAAACAAATAACCCTAGCTAGGTAAAAACTGGCAAAGAACTGCCCCTTAACCGAAAAATTCCTTTTTTCTGGTTTTTCATCAATTTTCACTCATTTTCTCACCAATCAACCACCCTCATACCTAATTAACATAATCTAACAAAATTCCGAGGCTACACACAACAAAACTCGAATTGCCCGAATAGGGCTTGTTGCCCTTCGCCCAAGCAGGGCTCTTCACGGCCAGGCAACCATAGCCGGTCCAAGGGTCGGTGAACCCACGCCGGAAGCAACTAAAATCGGTCGTTAATCGGAGCCAAATCGGGCTCGACACTCACCACCTCAAACCAAACCGAAACAGGGCAAGGAAACAGGACTTACTGTTTAGTTCGTGCACGGAGACAACCGAACCTGCTCGTCGCCGTCGTCTGGCCGGAGAACGTCGAAAATCGCCAGTGGTCGTCGTCGAAGGGACGTCGCTCGGCTCTTCCCCCTCCCGGTTCTCCTCTCGGCCATCGAACACTCGAACAACAGAATGGCATTCGAGCCATTCTGTTGTTTTGTTTTTATTAAATAATAATAATAATAATAATAATAATAATAATTCCTATTAAAACATTAATAAATCATCATTTACCGTTTTGCCCTCCCGTGTTTGCGACCATTTTGAATTTCGTTAAATCTCGTTCTTACATTATAACCCCCGGCTTCATTTAATTGGAAATACCCGAACTTATTCACTTTTCTTTTAAATTAATTAAAACAACCTATTTTATTATTCTTTTATTTTCTCTCCAATTTTTCCTTAAAAAAAAACCTGGGTGTTACAATTGTCTTGGCAAATTACCTTTTTTCCCTTCTTTTTGATTTTATATTTGTTTCTCCACTTATTTCGTTATTTAGCTAACGATTAGGTTTCTCCAAATTTCTTTATTTTGCCAATAAATCTAATTTATCACTAGGGTTCTATTAAAACTGTCTGTTCGCAAAACGAACATCGTTTACTATTTTTACCACAATGTTCTTTATATTGTGAGAAACACGAAACTCGTAATTTTAGCATTACCACTCCGAAAATTCCCATATTTCTCCTAAAATTCACATTAATCATTAGGATTATAATAATGCTCTCTGCTCGTAAAACAGACTTAATTTGACATATTTACAAAAATACCGTTATATATTGGAATATTAAAAATCCCGATAAAATCGGGTGTTACACATACACATATACAATCTTTGGAATCTCAAAGAATTAGGGCGCACTGGGTTCCCATCAATTTTTACTGTGCTGCCCTGATTTGATCTGAATATTTCGGCTGCGTACGACCACAGTTGCCCGTATTGTTCATTGCACTTCCCTTCGTTGAGGGTTTCAAGCTATGCTTCTCGCTTTTGTGGCAAGACTGGGTGAAATGTCGACAGTGAACTCCTTCCTCATTGTCTCGATAATAGAAGGAATGTCCTAGGTAGGGTGACTTTTGAATCTGTCTAAATAATGCTTCGCCACCCATTTTACTGAATCGTGTCGATTCTCAACTTTCCTCGAACAGCTGTGAGAGTCAATCAAACTCTTGATTTGAAACGTATGCTCCTCTTGTATTCTCGAAGCATACAGTCGCCACCACATCTATTTTCACACTCAGCCGTCGTCGGCTTTTTTCTCTTTTAGTGAATTTTATACCATAACCGTTTTTCAAAGAATATTTGCATATTTCTTTTTTAATTTCGTATAAAGAAGCATATTTTCTATCCAAAAAAAAGTCCATACCGATTTGTTCTGTGACGCCCCCGAACCCACCCTGGCTCGGTACGCTACTTGGCTCTCTCTAACCCCGATGAAAACGACATTTAAACCTAATTTAAAATAATTTTCATAAACCCTAAAACATAAAATAAAACTGACACAGCAGAATGTAAAACTAAATCTCTCGAAACTCTCTTATGTCATACCTACCTGCCTAGACTCCCTAATTCCCTTACTCCTAACCTTTAAGCAACACGGCGTCCTTTTCGAAAATTTCGGCAAAGTAACGCCTGAAAATGGCGCCTCCAAAATGCTAGGTACCTGCAAACGAATAAATCCCAACCAATCACGAATATTCTTACTCAGCTATCCACTCAACTATCCAGCATACAAAATCTCCAAATAACAGTAAAGAGAGAAACTATACTACTACATCCCTAAGTGAAGAAAATTCACAGTATAGGGCGACGTATCACCCTTAACTATGATTATATACAACAATACAAATAGCTATACAATAACTCTCAAAACATCAACCGAAAAGAGACACATAATCCCATCATTTCCACAACTAGACATCTACAATAAACTATCGAAATACAAAGTCTCACATTCTCCCGAAGACCATGGTTGAATCGCCCCGACAACTGCCCGCACCGGCATGCTCCATGCGCCACCGACTGCCGCCTAATCCTGGCTCCCTCGTCTAGCTCACCTTTACACCTGTCGTCACCTACACCACAGAACACGCACACACACGTAAGCTTACGCTGAGCAAGTAGAGGACAACAAGTACAAACATACATTATGCACACACACTCTCGCACAATCCTAACACATGCCGTTCCACCCCCAACATCTTTCGTAGCAAATCCACTCACAACATCTTACGTATACTCAGTCAGGTGCCTCTTGCAGAACCTCCCGAAGTTTGCCATATTTCAGACACTACTTCGCGACGAGGAACCACTGCATATCTTTTGTGGAAACCTCCCGAAGCTTCCATATTTCAGACACTACTTTGTGACGCGGAACCACTGCATAGCTTTTGTGGAAACCTCCCGAAGCTTGCCATATTTCAGACACTACTTCGCGACGAGGAACCACTGCATATCTTTTGTGGAAACTTCCCAAAGCTTGCCTTATTTCAGACACTACTTCGCGACAAGGAACCACTGCATAGCTTTTGTGGAAACCTCCCGAAGCTTGCCATATTTTAGACACTACTTCGCGACGAGGAACCACTGCATAGCTTTTGTGGAAACCTCCCGAATCTTGCCATATTTCAGACACTACTTCGCGACGAGGAACCACTGCATAGCTTTTGTGGAAACCTCCCGAAGCTTGCCATATTTCAGACACTACTTCGCGACAAGGAACAAGCTTGCCATATTTCAGACACTACTTCGTGACGAGGAACCACTGCATAGCTTTTGTGGAAACCTCCCGAAGCTTGCCATATTTCAGACACTACTTCGCGACGAGGAACCACTACATAGCTTTTGTGGAAACCTCCCGAAGCTTGCCATATTTCAGACTCTACTTCGCGACGAGGAACCACCGCCAACAGACCACTTTCAATCCATATCGTACTCACATTTCAAAACCATGTTTAACCACAACCAAACATTTAAAACCATGCTTAACCAAACAAAACATTTAAAACCATACTTAACCAAACATTCAAGCAACCAAATCAGAACAAAGCAACCAACCAAGCAAACAATCTCAAACACTAACAATAACAACCCAACAATTCATCAAACACTAACAATACACTATCAAACAATAAATCCTACCGTTCTGTGGTGTAGGCCCGAAGGCAACAAACACACGTCCACTACTTACCTGAACCCCCGCACATGTTGGCTCACTCCGAGTATACAATTCACTCGCTCGTTAACCTAGCACATTAATGAAAAAAATCACTTAAAATCACCAAAACATAAACTAAAGGATATTTACTAAATTTCCCACACAACCAAACTAACTTTTCAAAATAAAAACCCCAACACCCGATTTTTCACCAATTTCCACCGCCTAACTTCAATCGGTCATAACTCTCTCGTTTTTCAACGGATTTCGACGTGCCACCCCAATTCGGAAACCTCTACATGTCTACTATCCATTGAAATGCTTAAATTAACCAAACAAAACACTTAGACAATCCGAAAATGCACCAACAGATTCGGCCCCCATTTTGCATAAAACCCGGTTTTGTGTAAATAAATTCCAATTCATAATCTAATCACTCCAACAACCTAAACTAACATATCTAAGGCTTAATTAATCAAAAGATGAAGAAAACCCCCAAGGAGAACCCAATTTTCGGACTCCTTCTTTTAAGGTTTTCAAACTCCCCCTAAAATCACTTAAAACTCACTAAAATCACTCACAAGCTTCATCCAAATGTACACAAAGCAAAACCCATGAGAAATTACCTTGAAATCACTTGAGAAAATGAAGAAAGGAGGAGGAGTGGCGTCGGCTATGGAGGAAAGGGAGAGAGGGCGATGGAGGAGAAGAAGATGAATAAAAAAACCCACCTT
This sequence comes from Begonia masoniana, assembly GCA_022432975.1. NCBI lineage: Eukaryota > Viridiplantae > Streptophyta > Magnoliopsida > Cucurbitales > Begoniaceae > Begonia > Begonia masoniana. The sequence continues at coordinate 46,101,191 of CM039503.1, read as the reverse complement.
TTCCTTTTAATTTATTCAATCATTAACCAAGTGAAATTACCATTTAAACCCTCACTTTTCCTTTATGTTTTCAACTCCAAAACCACCTCCAAAACACCACTTTTCCATTCACTTTTACCAAATTTTGATTGGTTAGGAAATTTGATTTTTCAAAGGTTGAATTCTCAAACCCTACATTTTAACCAATCACAAATAAGTGTGAAATAGTCAAACTCTTCCACTAATCATTTCTCTTCTTTCTTCCAACGTGGAACACCAAAATAAATGCCCCTTTTTCATTCACTTTTCTTTTCCATTCAATTACAATTGCTTAATTCCTATTGGTTCAAGTCTTTTTGACTTTTTAAACCATGTAATTTTTCAACTTCCATTATCCTTTGACTTGTCAACTCTTTCCCCCACATTTCATTGTTTCCAACCTTTCATTCCTACATCAACCCTCTAATCAATTACTCTTAGCCCTATACGCGTTATAGAAAATCTCGGGTGTTACATGTTCTCTTACCAGTCTACTTTCCACCTCCTCGTCATCCGAGCCGACCAGTGTTCGAAGCTCATCGTCTAGAGTTTTGGAGGTTGAATATGCAAATAATTCTTAATTTTCATCTGCGTGATTGAATGCTTGTAGATCACCATATGCAGGCGTGCCGTCTGAATATCAATCTATTTCGGCATCACCAGTTGATCTCTCATCTAAATTAACCGATCTACTTGAATCGAAATCCATTGTCGTTGCTAATATAGAAAAAAAATATTAAAATATATTAATATTAAAATAAATTAATAAAGTAAAACAATAAAAAAATTTTGTGTAAAATGTAATAATAATAAAAATCATAAGTTAATTAAAATAAAAATAACTAATATATAGAAATTTATTATAATATTCTTACGTCAATACAATAAAAAAAGACAAAAATAAAGATTATATAATTGATAAAAATGAAATAAAATATAAAACAAAATTAATTAAATAAAAAAATTAAACCGTTGAAAGTACTGATCAGGATAATTCCTAGGAAAGATTGCTCTTGACAATCTCCTTAGACAGAATTTTCTTCCAAAATAAGTTCTCAAGAAAGGCTGGAGGGTCACTAACGGTCCACTTAAGTTCTAGTCTCCTAGAAAAAACTTACTTACACAGTACAATCACATCACTTAATAAGCAGTACGAGAAACGATAACAGATGAGATTCAATTAACTACAGTATGATAAATAAATATGTAATAAAAAAAACATACTTCATACATATTTAGTGAACGCAGAGAAATATCGCCGGAGAGAGCAAAAAATCATCGCTTATATAGAGAAAAATATTAAAATATTAATAAATACAAAAAATTAAAATGTCAATATTATTTTAAATTTCTTAAAATAAATGATTAAATTAAAAGAAACTTCATACATAGCCGTGAATGTTAGGGGTGTGCAAAACCGAACTGGAATCGGTGAACCGAATCGGAATCGGTGAAATCGGTTTGGTTCGGATCGGTTTTGAGCGTTTAGAAACCGAACTTTGGATTGATTTTGTAGGAACTAAATTTTTAGGTTCGGTTTTCAGTTTGGATCGGTCAAAACCGATAGAAACCGAACCGATCAGATGTAATCTGTTCTTGCATTTTAAAACCGAATAACTCTGAAGAGTGAAGACCTAAATGGCTAATCTGGCTATCGGTTCTTCACTCTTCACCTAAAAATTCAGCCTCTAGTTCCACTCTTTCAGAGACGACACACGCAGAGTCGCAGACGAAGACGATCAGGCAACGACTAGAGACCCGACAGACGACGACAGACACAGGTGACGACACAGACAGGCAGAGACTAGAGACCCGACAGGTGACGACACACGACCGACGATGACTCTCTGCTACGGGCTATCGAGTATCGACGACAACAGCAACACCAACAACGACACACGATTAGGCAACAGAATAACTGGGTATGTTCTATTCTTTGCTTGTTTTTTGTGTTTGACAGAGAGCAAAATCATTAATTTTGCTCTCTGTAAAAAAAAACGACAGAGAGCAAAATGTGTTGATTTTGCTCTCTGTAAAAAACGGAAGAGAGCAAAATTAATGATTTCACTTTGTTTTTGACCGAGAGCAAAATCAAAGATTTTGCTCTCTTATGTTTTTGACCGAGAGCAATGTTTAGCATGTTTGTTTTATTGGTATGTACTGTTTTATATCTTTATTTTCTTTAGAGATCTTGCTCTCTTCTGTTTTTGACCGAGAGCAATGTTTAGCATGTTTGTTTTATTGGTATGTACTGTTTTATATCTTTATTTTCTTTAGCATGTTTCTGTTTTGGGAGACTCTTCGGGCGTGACCGAGAGCAATTTATGTGTTTTCTTTATTTGTTATGTGCTGTTTTATTATAACCGAAAGCATTAGAGCAACATGTGTAGTGTAGTGTCTTTGATTTATGTGTTTTATACTCTGAACTGTGAATTTAATGTTTCTGTAACACCCGGGAATTTCCTAATACGTGCGTAACCTTAGATTTGTTGTATTAGGATAGGTTAATTATGCAAGTGTAAGGTGTGCATTGAAGTGTAGTAGAAGTGTATTAGAATTGGAAGGTTTGACAAGTCAAAACACTTTGTGATTGGTGGAGGATGATTGTTGAAAAGTCAAATGGAAATCAACCAATAAGAAGTAAGCATTTAATGATGAAAGTGGAGGGAAACCAAATGCATATCACGTTGGATGAAATGAGGAGAAGAAGAGTGGGGTTGTTATGCAATTTTAAAAAGTAAGGTGGAGGTATTCAAAAAGTGGAAAGAAAGATTAGGTTAAAACTAGAGTTTTCTTCATTTTCTTCCTCATTTCGGTTCTCCTCTCCACAAAGTTTCCAGCCACCATTGAAGCCCTCCAAGTCCTTCAATACCTCAAGGTTTTTCAAGATTTAAGGTTAGTTTTGTTTGGGTTTCAAGTTTTATATGTTAAGGGTTGGTTTGTTGAAGTTTTTAGGGTGTTTGGTGAGAGTTTGCATAGGGTTTGGAAACCCTAATTGGTGAAGTCCGAAAATTGAGTGTAAATGTTAGATCTCTTCCCTATTTTGAGGATTTGGTTGTTGAATGACTTGGTTTAGGTAGATTAGAGGGGTTAGATGGAAGATTGAAAGAGTGTTACACAAAAATGGTTGAAGAACACCATATACCCGATTCTGTCTTTGGGGATTTCGGGCTGACCAAAGTGTTTGTTTGGTTGAATTGAGTGCTTAAATGGATAGTAGACGTGTAGAGGTTTCCGTAATGGGGTGGCACGTCAAAATCCGTTGAAAAACGAGGGAGTTACGACTGTTTGAAGTTGGACGGTCAATTTTGGTGTAAAAATCGGGTTTGGAGTTAAGTTGTGAGTTTAGGTTGAAATGTGTGATTAGTTTAGTTAGAAAAATCCTTACAATTTATTTAGGTTGTTACTAAGTGAATTGTCGTTAATTGTTAGGTGACCGAACGTGTGAGTTGATCGGACGAAGTGAACGAGGAAGTATCGAGCAGCAACCAGGTAAGTAGTGGAGTGCGTGTTTGTTGCCTTCGGGCCTACACCATAGAACGGTAGGGATTGTTTGATTGTTGCTATGTTTTGTTTTGTGTCATGCATCGTGTGTCACGCATCATGGTTTTCTAAACTCCGAAATTACGTGTTTTGCATTCTTGAGCGGTGAGGATGAAATGAAAGATAAGAAAAGATTTGCAACGTGGTCGTGAGTATGAATTCCTCGACCTATTCGTGCTTGAAGTGCACAATGGGGTTGGTGCTTGAAGTGCACCAGTGCTTGAAGTGCACGGAGGATTCTACGATCGATTGGGGGATTCTAATGTACGTAATGAGTCGTGAGTATGAATTCCTCGACCTATTCGTGCTTGAAGTGCACAATGGGGTTGGTGCTTGAAGTGCACCCGTGCTTGAAGTGCACGGAGGATTCTACGATCGATTGGAGGAGATTCGGTTGGCCGTCTTGGACTGTGTTGGGACGTGTGCCTCCGGTCTAGCTCCGTGGGTCAAGGTGTGGCCGTCCTGGACTGTGTGGGGGCGTGTGCCTACTTGATTCACACGGAAGTGAAAGATAAAAATGCAATTGAAACGAAAAGAAAGCAACTGAGTGTGTAGAAACCGCATGTTAGGATTGAGTCGAGCATTTAGCGTGTCGTTGTGCATTATTTCCCTACTTGCTAAGCGTTAGGCTTACCTTTTTGTGTGTTCTGTGGTGTAGGTGACGATTTGTATACAGGTGAGGTAGACGAGACTACCGAGGATTAGGCCGCAGTCGGAGGAGTACGGAGTCCGCCGGTGCGGGTCATTGTTGGGGCGTCTGGACCACTGTTCGTCGGGTAATGTGGGAGGTGAACATTTTGATAGATAGTTGTTTAGTGTGTAATGTTTTGAATGTTGGGAGTAAGGTAGAACAAATGGTGAACGGTTGGTTATAAACGTTTTAATGTCAGTTGTACAGTTTTGATGTAAATGATTTTATTTTGTGTGTCGTTTTGGTTGAAACTATTTTCGTAATGGTTGTTAATGTTTGGGGATTGAAATGGTATATTTTGGGTTAAATTTTCAGGTTTCGGGTATTTAAAGTTTTAGGCGTTATATTGCCCGTTTTGGTTTTAAAATAACTAACGTTGGGTTATGTTTACTATTTTTGTATTTATTCGTTTTAAGTCGGTTTTCCGAGATTTTTACGGGGCTCGAAGATTTAGGTGTCGGGAAGGTATGTTTAAATTTTCAGAATTTTTGGAGGTGTCGGGAGTGGAGAAAAGTGTAGAAATGTGAAGGGAAGTCGAAAGAGTCGGAAAAAGGGGTATTGTGGTCTTTTTGGGGGCCGGAAACCAGAGGAGGTGGCGAGTCATCGCCACCCAAACGCCACAAATCGCCTCGGGGGCGTTTTTGGGCGAGCAGGGCAGAGAGGGTGGCGAGTAATCGCCACCCGGAGGCGAGTAATCGCCACAAGACGCGCGAAGCACGCGGGAAGAAAAGAAGGGGGCGCGCTGGAGTGCCCCAGCGCGCGCGCACGCGCCAGCGCGTGCGGCGAGTGCCGCGCGCGGCCTGGGCGCGCCTGATGCCCAGCACGTGCCCAGCGCCTCTTCTTCCCTCAAATTTGATTTTTTTTCGTTTTTCGCCCGATTTCCAACATGTTTTGACCCGACATTTTTCCAACGTATTTTAACGTATTTTAGACACGTGTTCCAAGAAAATTAGAGGGTTCGAAAAACCCGAACATCGAGCCGGGAATTTTACAAAACCGAGCCGAATATTTTACGAAAATTATTTTAAACGTCGTTTTAAACACGGGAATTGTTTGCAACGTGACGCACCGGGCCCGGGGCGGGTTCGGGGCGTTACAAGTATGGTATCAGAGCGTTAGTGGTCGAGTCGTTCAAAGGATTACCCGACAATACCGGCCGCCGTGCAACGTGCTTCACCGACTGTAAGTATTTCTTAACTTTAGTTAGTTTCTTTTCTAAGATTAGAATTTCTAACCTTTTCAGGAATAGAAAAGAGAATGCCTAGAAACCCAGGACAACCAAGACGACCCGGACGACCCCGGAATGAACCAGAACCGCCCGAGGACCCGAATAAGCAATTCCGGGATCTGTTAACCATGCAAGCTCAACTGCTCGGTGTTTTTATGAATCAAGGACTACAGGGAGGCCTTGGAGCGGGGTCCAGCTCTGGAGCTGGCTCTAGTGGAGATAGATTTAGACGATTAAAGCCCCCTGCCTTTGAAGGAAGTCTGACTAATCCAATAGCAGCTGAAAATTGGATTTGTACAATTGAAGAAATGTTTGGTGTGGCCGAGTTGGAAGAAGAAAACAAGGTTAAGTGTGCGACGTTCCACCTATCTGATAGTGCCAAAAGCTGATGGGGAACAGTGAAAGCTACGACCGATACTCAGAGCATGAGTTGGGAAGATTTCAAGGAAATATTTTATGAGAAATACTACAACCGAACAGCCCGAGCAGAAAAGCGATTAGAGTTCATGGCTTTGAAACAGACTGGATCCGTTGGAGATTATATTCAGCAGTTCGAAACATTATCCAAGTTCGCTGGCCGTATGGTCAATAGTGAGGAAGATAAAATTTTTCAGTTTGTACAAGGTTTAAAGCCGGAGATTGAAATGCTAGTGACGACTTTTGGGATCGACGGGATACCATTTACCCGTGTGACGGCCAAGGCTTTAGAAGTGGAGAAAACTGCCGGGAAGATCCTTAAACCTACTGAAGCTCCTAAGAGAATGTTCAAGGATATTACCGCACAGTTTAGCAAAGGCGGATCCTCTTCGCAATTTCAAGGTACGAAACGACCGAGCGGGAAATTGACAGATCAAAGAGGTGGTAAGAGGCCTCAGCAGCAACCACAACAAGGAAAATTGTTTCCACGGTGTCCGAAATGTTTAAAGTCACATCTAGGAGAGTGCGGACAGTACGAAGGAAAATGTTATAATTGCTTTGAGTCTGGTCACATGTTTCGAGACTGCCCGAAGCCGAAAGTTATTCGATGTTTTATTTGCAACAAACCTGGTCACATGGCGAGAGATTGCCTGGCAGCGAAGAAAGAACCAGTGAAAGCTATGCCTCGAATTTTCGCTATGATCGAGCCCGACAGTGAAGACTGTCCTGCTGTTATCTCAGGTACTGTGTTTGTTAATTCAGTGCCTGCATTTACTTTGATAGACTCAGGTGCTTCTCATTCTTTTGTGGCAACGGCATTTGTGGTGAAAGTGAACATGGAAGTGAGTCCGGCTGAATGTTTTTACGATGTGAAGTTACCTTCGGGTGAATGTCTGCATTCAGAACAGATAGTATTGAATAGTTTGATATCAGTGGGAAGGAAGCAACTGCCTGCTGATTTGATAGTCATGGGGATTACCGGGTATGATGTCATACTCGGTATGGATTGGTTATTCCGTCACCATGCCACCATCGATTGCAGGACAGGGACTGTTAACTTTAATCCTCCGAATGGCGAGAAGCTTTCTTTGCAATCGTTGAGGAGTGTTCAGACGCTTTCAGTTATGGCTTCGCTCGATGCTCAGGAATCTGCTAAGGGTGAGTTTATTTGTTTTCTTGCAACTGTTGTAGATGTTCATTCAGTAGTAGAAGTGAAACCTCAGGATGTTCTAGTCGTTCGTGAGTTTCCCGAGGTGTTCTTGGATGATTTGCCTGGTCTACCTCCGGACCGGGAAATCGAGTTTGCTATTGATACGTATCCTGGAGCTGAGCCTGTGTCGAAGAATCCCTACAGGTTGGCTCCTCCCGAATTGAAAGAATTGAAGAAGCAGTTGGAAGAATTGGTTGACAAGGGCTTTATTCGCCCTAGTTTTTCTCCTTGGGGAGCGCCCGTATTATTTGTTAAGAAGAAGGATGGGTCACTTCGAATGTGTATTGACTACCGAGAATTGAACAAGCTAACGGTGAAAAACAAGTACCCATTGCCAAGAATAGATGATTTGTTTGACCAGTTGCAAGAAGCCAAAATATTTTCTAAAATTGATTTGAGATCGGGGTATTACCAATTGAAGGTCAGATCGCAGGATATCCCGAAGACGGCTTTCAGGACTCGGTACGGACATTATGAGTTCCTGGTTATGTCGTTTGGTTTGACGAATGCTCCAGCTGCTTTTATGGACCTGATGAATAGAGTGTTCAAGGAATATCTCGATAGATTTGTAATTGTGTTTATCGATGATATTTTGATTTATTCAAAGGATGAAGAGGAGCACAAGGAACATTTAAGGCTTGTTCTGGAACTTCTAAAGCGGCATCAGTTATATGCCAAATTTTCGAAATGTGCGTTTTGGTTGACGGAAGTGCATTTTCTTGGTCACGTAATTTCGAGTGGTGGAATATCGGTGGATCCGGCCAAGATTCAATCGATTAATGGATGGCCTCAACCGAAGAATGTCAGCGAGATTCGAAGTTTTCTGGGATTAGCCGGCTATTACAGAAGATTCATTGAAGGGTTTTCTAAAATAGCAGCACCTATGACTCGTCTGACACGAAAGGATGTGAAGTATGAATGGTCTGAAGAATGTGAGTTAAGCTTTCAGACATTAAAGCAGAAATTAACTACAGCTCCTGTTTTGACGTTGCCTGTAGCCGAGGATAAGTTCTGTATTTATTGCGATGCCTCTCGGATAGGTCTAGGTTGCGTGCTTATGCAGAATGATAAGGTGATAGCATATGCTTCTCGACAGCTGAAGCCTTATGAGAAGAATTATCCAACCCATGATTTGGAGTTAGCCGCTGTGGTGTTTGCTTTGAAAATTTGGCGGCATTATTTATATGGTTAGCAATGTGAAGTATATTCAGATCACAAAAGTCTGAAGTATATTTTCACCCAGAAGGAGCTAAACATGAGACAGCGGCGGTGGTTAGAGCTCGTGAAGGATTATGATTTGGAAATTAAATACCACCCCGGGAAGGCCAATGTAGTTGCTGATGCCTTAAGCCGAGTATCAACTTCCGTGTCAGCAATGGAAGTAGAGATGTCCAGGGAGTTGAGCACGGAGTTTCAGAGATTTGATTTAGAATTGATTTCAGACGTAACTGCCGTGTTATCTGATCTTTCTCTGAAGCCTACCATTTTGGAGAAAATTAGAGAAGCTCAGCAAGCAGATTCGGAGTGCAATAAATTCAAGCTGAGTATAGTATCTGATGATCGGACGGAGTTCAGTTATTCAGATGACGGGATCCTAAAGTTCTGTAATCGGTGGTACGTTCCGAACAATGAGCAGCTTCGGAAAGAAATTTTGGCTGAAGCTCATTCGTCGAAGTTTTCTGTTCACCCCGGGAGCACCAAGATGTACAGAGATCTCAAACAGCACTATTGGTGGCCGGGTATGAAGAAGTCAGTGGCTGAATTCGTGGAAACATGTTTGATTTGTCAGCAGGTGAAGGCAGAATATCAGAGACCTGCTGGAAAGTTGCAGCCATTACCGGTTCCTGAGTGGAAGTGGGACCAAATTTCCATGGATTTCGTTGTTGGATTGCCTAGGACGACGAAAGGATTTGATGACATATGGGTGATCGTTGACCGTTTAACAAAGTCAGCCCACTTTCTGCCGGTAAAGATGACTTATAGTATGGATCGATTTGCTGAACTTTATATTCAAGAGATTTTGAGATTACATGGTGTGCCAACCTCGATTGTATCAGACAGGGACCCGAGATTCACTTCAAAATTTTGGCAGAGTCTGCACAAAGCGATGGGGACTCGGTTGAATTTCAGCACTGCTTTTCATCCTCAGACGGACGGACAATCTGAGCGTACTATTCAGACTCTTGAGGATATGCTCCGAGCGTGTGTGTTGGAGTTTCAGGGTTCCTGGAGTAGGTATTTACCTTTGGTGGAGTTCTCATATAACAATAGTTATCAAGATACTATTGGTATGGCTCCCTACGAGGCTCTTTATGGAAGGAAGTGTAGATCGCCTCTTTATTGGGACGAGGTCGGAGAATCTATCTTAATTGGCCCGGAGATCGTTCAGCAAACTACAGATAAAATCCAGTTCATTCGGCAACGCATTCTGACAGCTCAAAGTCGCCAAAAGAGTTATGCCGATGGTAGGAGACGAGAGCTGGAATTTGAAGTAGGAGATGAAGTGTTCTTGAAAATATCGCCGTTTAAGGGTGTGATGAGATTCGGGAAGCGAGGGAAGTTGACTCCAAGATATGTTGGTCCATTCCCGATTGTAAAGCGAATAGGAAAGACGGCGTATCAATTAGAGTTGCCTGCTTCAATGGAGGGTGTGCACAACGTATTCCATGTGTCGATGCTTAGGAAATGTCTGAGGGATCCATCGCACGTAGTGGTACAGCAGGAGATCGAAGTGCAGCCTACATTGTCCTACGAAGAGAAGCCGGTGGAAATCTTAGATTATGCAGTGAAGAAATTGCGCAATAAGGACATTCCACTGGTGAAAGTGCTGTGGCGCAACCACAATGTTGAGGAGGCAACGTGGGAGCGTCAACAGGACATGATGGAACGCTACCCTGAACTTTTCAGGTACGTAAATTTTGAGGACAAAATTTTTGTAAGGAGGGTGGATTGTAACACCTGGGAATTTCCTAATACGTGCGTAACCTTAGATTTGTTGTATTAGGATAGGTTAATTATGCAAGTGTAAGGTGTGCATTGAAGTGTAGTAGAAGTGTATTAGAATTGGAAGGTTTGACAAGTCAAAACACTTTGTGATTGGTGGAGGATGATTGTTGAAAAGTCAAATGGAAATCAACCAATAAGAAGTAAGCATTTAATGATGAAAGTGGAGGGAAACCAAATGCATATCACGTTGGATGAAATGAGGAGAAGAAGAGTGGGGTTGTTATGCAATTTTAAAAAGTAAGGTGGAGGTATTCAAAAAGTGGAAAGAAAGATTAGGTTAAAACTAGAGTTTTCTTCATTTTCTTCCTCATTTCGGTTCTCCTCTCCACAAAGTTTCCAGCCACCATTGAAGCCCTCCAAGTCCTTCAATACCTCAAGGTTTTTCAAGATTTAAGGTTAGTTTTGTTTGGGTTTCAAGTTTTATACGTTAAGGGTTGGTTTGTTGAAGTTTTTAGGGTGTTTGGTGAGAGTTTGCATAGGGTTTGGAAACCCTAATTGGTGAAGTCCGAAAATTGAGTGTAAATGTTAGATCTCTTCCCTATTTTGAGGATTTGGTTGTTGAATGACTTGGTTTAGGTAGATTAGAGGGGTTAGATGGAAGATTGAAAGAGTGTTACACAAAAATGGTTGAAGAACACCATATACCCGATTCTGTCTTTGGGGATTTCGGGCTGACCAAAGTGTTTGTTTGGTTGAATTGAGTGCTTAAATGGATAGTAGACGTGTAGAGGTTTCCGTAATGGGGTGGCACGTCAAAATCCGTTGAAAAAAGAGGGAGTTACGACCGTTTGAAGTTGGACGGTCAATTTTGGTGTAAAAATCGGGTTTGGAGTTAAGTTGTGAGTTTAGGTTGAAATGTGTGATTAGTTTAGTTAGAAAAATCCTTACAATTTATTTAGGTTGTTACTAAGTGAATTGTCGTTAATTGTTAGGTGACCGAACGTGTGAGTTGATCGGACGAAGTGAACGAGGAAGTATCGAGCAGCAACCAGGTAAGTAGTGGAGTGCGTGTTTGTTGCCTTCGGGCCTACACCATAGAACGGTAGGGATTGTTTGATTGTTGCTATGTTTTGTTTTGTGTCATGCATCGTGTGTCACGCATCATGGTTTTCTAAACTCCGAAATTACGTGTTTTGCATTCTTGAGCGGTGAGGATGAAATGAAAGATAAGAAAAGATTTGCAACGTGGTCGTGAGTATGAATTCCTCGACCTATTCGTGCTTGAAGTGCACAATGGGGTTGGTGCTTGAAGTGCACCCGTGCTTGAAGTGCACGGAGGATTCTACGATCGATTGGGGGATTCTAATGTACGTAATGAGTCGTGAGTATGAATTCCTCGACCTATTCGTGCTTGAAGTGCACAATGGGGTTGGTGCTTGAAGTGCACCCGTGCTTGAAGTGCACGGAGGATTCTACGATCGATTGGAGGAGATTCGGTTGGCCGTCTTGGACTGTGTTGGGACGTGTGCCTCCGGTCTAGCTCCGTGGGTCAAGGTGTGGCCGTCCTGGACTGTGTGGGGGCGTGTGCCTACTTGATTCACACGGAAGTGAAAGATAAAAATGCAATTGAAACGAAAAGAAAGCAACTGAGTGTGTAGAAACCGCATGTTAGGATTGAGTCGAGCATTTAGCGTGTCGTTGTGCATTATTTCCCTACTTGCTAAGCGTTAGGCTTACCTTTTTGTGTGTTCTGTGGTGTAGGTGACGATTTGTATACAGGTGAGGTAGACGAGACTACCGAGGATTAGGCCGCAGTCGGAGGAGTACGGAGTCCGCCGGTGCGGGTCATTGTCGGGGCGTTTGGACCACTGTTCGTCGGGTAATGTGGGAGGTGAACATTTTGATAGATAGTTGTTTAGTGTGTAATGTTTTGAATGTTGGGAGTAAGGTAGAACAAATGGTGAACGGTTGGTTATAAACGTTTTAATGTCAGTTGTACAGTTTTGATGTAAATGATTTTATTTTGTGTGTCGTTTTGGTTGAAACTATTTTCGTAATGGTTGTTAATGTTTGGGGATTGAAATGGTATATTTTGGGTTAAATTTTCAGGTTTCGGGTATTTAAAGTTTTAGGCGTTATATTGCCCGTTTTGGTTTTAAAATAACTAACGTCGGGTTATGTTTACTATTTTTGTATTTATTCGTTTTAAGTCGGTTTTCCGAGATTTTTACGGGGCTCGAAGATTTAGTTGTCGGGAAGGTATGTTTAAATTTTCATAATTTTTGGAGGTGTCGGGAGTGGAGAAAAGTGTAGAAATGTGAAGGGAAGTCGAAAGAGTCGGAAAAAGGGGTATTGTGGTCTTTTTGGGGGCTGGAAACCAGAGGAGGTGGCGAGTCATCGCCACCCAAACGCCACAAATCGCCTCGGGGGCGTTTTTGGGCGAGCAGGGCAGAGAGGGTGGCGAGTAATCGCCACCCGGAGGCGAGTAATCGCCACAAGACGCGCGAAGCACGCGGGAAGAAAAGAAGGGGGCGCGCTGGAGTGCCCCAGCGCGCGCGCACGCGCCAGCGCGTGCGGCGAGTGCCGCACGCATAGCGCGCTAGCGCCGCGCGCGGCCTGGGCGCGCCTGATGCCCAGCACGCGCCCAGCGCCTCTTCTTCCCTCAAATTTGATTTTTTTCGTTTTTCGCCCGATTTCCAACATGTTTTGACCCGACATTTTTCCAACGTATTTTAACGTATTTTAGACACGTGTTCCAAGAAAATTTGAGGGTTCGAAAAACCCGAACATCGAGCCGGGAATTTTACAAAACCGAGCCGAATATTTTACGAAAATTATTTTAAACGTCGTTTTAAACACGGGAATTGTTTGCAACGTGACGCACCGGGCCCGGGGCGGGTTCGGGGCGTTACAGTTTCTGTTTTGGGAGACTCTTCAGGCATGACCGAGAGCAATTTATGTGTTTTATTTGTTTGTTCTGTGATGTTTTATGAGACTGAGAGCATTAGAACAACATATGTAGTATCTTTGATTTTGTCGTTTATTTTGATTGATTAAATTTGTTTTAGGATGGAAAGTATTAATAATAGTGTAGAGGGTCCTGCACATAGTCAAACGAAAAGGAAAAAATCAGAAGTTTGGAATCATTTTACGAAGATTGAAAGTTCTGATAATAGCAATCCTATAGCAAAATGTAATTATTGCTCACAGTCATATGCATGTCATGCATTAAAAAATGGGACATCAAACTTGAAAAAACATATCCTTAATTGCAACAAACTATTGGCAAGTGTTGATAGGAAGCAAAAGACATTAAGCTATCAGAATATGGGAGGAGGAACGAATGTAACTTGTTTTAGTCTTGCAACTTGTCGAGAATTGCTTGCGAAGATGATTATTGTTGATGAATTGCCTTTGAAATTCGTTGAAGGAGAGAGTTTTAGAACATATTCGTAATAGTTCAACCTAAGTTTTCCATACCTTCTAGAACTACCATTGGACGAGATATTATGAGTATTTATGAGAAAGAAAAATTGAAATTGAAAGATTATTTTAGAAATACATCTCAACAAGTATGCTTGACTATAGATATATGGACTTCTATTCAAAATTTGAATTACATGGTATTAACTGCTCATTACATTAATAGTGATTAGATATTGTGTAAGAGACTTATCAATTTTTGCTTGATTTCGAATCATAAAGGTGAAATGATTGGTAAAGAAATAAAAAGATGCTTGTTTGAATGAGGAATTGAAAATGTTTTGACAATTACAGTTGACAATGATTCTTCGAATGATGTTGAATTGTATTTGGTCAAAAGTATTAGAAATTGGAATGGGTTAGTTTTGAATGGGGAACACATGCATGTGCGATGTTTTGCATATATTTTGAATTTGATTATGTGTGATGGTTTAAAAGATCATCAAGAGTCTATTGCAAGAATTGTGTTGAAAATGTAAAGATCACTTGCAAAAATAATGTTTGTCTTGACGTACCTACTAGATGGAATTCTACATATTTAATGTTAGAATATGCGAAAAGTATGAAAGAGCTTTTGCAAAGTTAATTGAAAGTGATGATCATTATTTTCTTGATTTTGGCGGGGAAAGTGAAAGATCACCCACAATAGAAGACTGAGCTAATATTAGAGAGCTTATCAAGTTTTTAAAGATCTTTTACGATACAACTGTTTTTGTTTCGGCCTCCTCACATGTCACATTCAATATTTATATTAGTAAAGTGTGTAATTTGAAAATGGTTATCCATGAGCACTCTCAGTGTGATAATCCATTGTTGAGGAGAATGACTATTGACATGCAAAGAAAGTTTGACAAATATTGGGAGAGTTGTGATAAATTCAATATGTTGATGTGTGTGGCAATTGTACTAGACCCTAGATGTAAAATAAAGTTTTTGAAACATTGTCTGACCATGTTGTTTGATAGTGACAAGACAAATGATTTAGTGAGACAAGTAGAAATTGTGATGAAAAAATTATATCTCCATTATAAATCTGATTTGAGTTTTGGCACTTTAGAAGACAATTCTAGTATGATGGTTGGAACGAATTCTACCGTAATGAGACAAAGTAGTACTTTGACCCACAATAAGGTGTATGAAATGTTTTTTAATGATCAAAATGAGGATGACGATGACGATGACGATTTAATTAATCAGACTGAAGTTCTTCAATTTTATCTGAAGGATTAGAAAAGTTTTCAGATAAAATTGATATTCTAGCATGGTGAAAAGTGAATTCCTTGAAATTTTCACTATTGAGTAAAATGACAGGGATGTAATAGTTATCCCCATTTCAACAGTTGCTTCGGAGTCAGCCTTTAGTAACAGAGGATGTGTGCTCGATTCATTTCGTAGTTCTTTGTCCCCAAAGACTGTCGAGGCGCTTATTTGCATTCAAAGTTTGATTCAGACGACAAAACATCAATCTAATATTGATGAAATTGAACAAGGTATGTACTCTTTTATATCTTTATTTTCTTTTCGTTTCATATTTCTAATTCATTTTACCTAATTGCTTTATCAACTATATTTTGTAAATTTCACATCAACTAATGGAGAAGAAGATATTCTTCTAATATTGGTGGAATAGTTGAAGGCTTGGAACGAATATTATTCAACATTTTTTGAATTTTCTTTTTTTAATAACGATAATATTACTTACTTGATGCTTTGGTTTGTTTTTATATTTGGCTATAGTCAATTGTTTTGTACTTTTGTTATGATATTATGTGATATTGACAAAACTGTTTTTTTTTTGTATATTTTTTTTAGAATATATTTTATACTATTTAATTTTTTTGAAAATATGTTGTAGAACCGGAACCGGAACCGAAGCTTTTGGTCCGGTTCTGGTTGGTTAAACGACCGGTTTCGGACTCCAAATTTGAAACCGAAATGTGATCGGTTTAGTTCGGTTCCTCTCCAAAATCGAACTGAACTGTATTTTGCACATCCCTAGTAAACGCGGAGAAATATCGCCGGAGTAAGGAAATAATTGAGAAAGTATTGTTTGGGTGTGATATGAGGAAGGTAGGGAAGGGGAGGGGGGGGTGGGTTTAAATTTGTGGAGGCCAGTCGATTCAGTTGAACCGACCAGCCTCCGGGGAAACAAACAAAACCCGTGACAAAAGTCACGGATTCAACCAGTTTAATAGTGGAATCTGGCCAGTTCAACTGAACCGGCCAGCCTACACTTGGTTTTTTTGTTAGTTTGCAAACAAAATTAAAGGTCACTGAGTGTCCGGACCAAAAGGTTTAAATTGTTTATTTTTGAAATTTTGAAGTTTGGACCGATAAATAATAAACTTTAATGTTTTTAAAAAAAAAAAACTAAATTTCAGGGATTAAAATTAAAAAAAAAAAACCATTTTATTCAATATAATAATAAGATTTCATGTCGTTATCAAAATTAATTTACAATTTAAAAATGAAAATGTATTTGTCAGCGAATCAGAAGGCTGGATTGGAACACGTACAGTGTACGCAACGCACGGAATAGGAAGTCTAGAGTGTGGGACAACACATGATTATAATCAACGTGTAAGCTTATGATTGCGTGCCAATTTCTGTAAATTGACCATTCACTCACCCGATCAAAAATTCATTTATTGCAATTTAATTATATTAATTATTATTTGTTGAGTCAATCCGTATAGCATTGACTTTATGCTACAATCTTATATGTTACGTAACCTTTTCAAGTAACTTTTTTTTTGTACATATTCTCAATAAATAAGTAACAAATAAAATTACATTTGCAACTATTAATAAAATATTATCAAACAAATACGATTAATGTAATAAATTAATTATTATAATATATTCGTAAAAATAAAGTAGAACAAATTATAAGATTTGACCTCCTAATATACAGATATTAATAAGAATCTCTCATTAATAATATTAATTATATTTAAGAATAATGAATTTAATTTAATTATATTTCATTTATTTATTTTAAATTTGAGAATAAAGAAGTAGCATTAATCTCAAATTAATTGAACCTACTAACAACAAACAGATTACTTATAAATGGGAAACTGAAATTATGAGTCAAATGTTTTAAATAAATTAAAAATAAAAAATAAAAAACAACTAACAACGGCATTAGCTGTGAATAATGAAGTAATAAATGAAGGCCCCGACTTGCAGGTAAACATCGCACTACGAATTAATGCTCAACTTCAATCAAACCCCCGTGCACATGTTATATTCCAAACCCTACAATCTACATTTGTTTATCTCACGCAACACCCATTTTACAAGTGGTATCTAATTATATACTAATACACGTTACATTTTTTATTCTAATTCATTAATAAGAACAAAGTAAAATTAATAATTGGGTTTTTTGTTAAGGTTTTTAGCAATTATTGAGGTGATGAGATCTGAAGAATATTAATCAAGCTTTAATAAAAAAATGTAAATTATTTTTGCACACTGGGCGCTATGGATTAAAATATCCTCGAAGAACGATGTACGTACAATTATATTGCATGCAGACGGCATCTGATTCTTCGATCTTCGAGATGAAAAAAGTTCATAATTTGAACAGAAATACAAACCTAAGATGAGAAAACTACTCAAAATTTTTAATTTTCGTAATCGCTGCCTGCGGCTGCGGTTTTTGTCTGAATCATGGAGTTTTTGCAGTGAGCTATGGCGCCTTGAATCGCACTCTCCAACTCTTCCGTTGACGATCTGTCTGTGTAACTCATTCCTTCGGAAGCCCTACCCGTCGGACACATTCCGTACAACTCGGCGCCGGAAAGTATGCCGGAGTGGCTCGGTGATGACCGAGTCGACGAGGGACGGCTTGATTTGTGTGGGTATCTCAAATTTCCAGAAAACGAATAAGAAAACTTTCTCCTATTTATAGGCACAGCCATGGAGGTTTTACCCGACGAAGGAGATGATGGAGTTGGAGACGGAGATGGCCCTGTTTTCACGGGCTTCACTTTTTTCAAGTACTTTTTAATGACCTCCGCCGCGTCAAAGCCGATTATCTTGACATTTCCCGGCGACAGTGTTTTTGTAAACTCGTTTCGAAAAAAAGAAGAGATTCTCGAAAAAGATATGCGCTTCTTATTCTGTCTAGTCTGTGTTTTGTCTTGATCGGTGACTGAGGTGGGTCTGGAAATGTCGCAGTCGGGGAGGAGAAAGAGGTCGCCGGAGACAGAGGAGGTTGAATCGGTCGAGTGGCGAGAGACAGCGGTGGTGACGTCGGAGGAGGAGGATGTGGAGGAGGAGGAGGCAAGAAAGAGAGTCCGGACCATGGAGAGGCGAGTGGAGAGGTGAAGAGGGAGGAGCTGGCCTTTGTAAAAGAGGTCGTCGGCCGGGCAAAGGGTGATCGAGGATTTGCAAGGAGATTGATCGGAAAAGGTGAACTCGAATTCAGAGGAAGAAGATGAAGCTGAGTAATCAAATATCTCCCTTCTCCTTCCCATCTTCGGCTTCTTCATCTGCTACGTAATATTAGAGAGAGAGAGAGAAATATGAGAGGAAAAGTTAGAAAATAGAATAAAGTCCTCTAATTCAATGAGTTTAATTCCTATATTTGGAGTGGAGTCATGGACTCATGGGTAGGTGGCACGTGCTTTTACTTCAAATATTAGGGGGTTTTTGGGCTTTTCCTTTCGCATAGAGGACCAAGTCTTGGGTCATTTTAATTTGATCGCGTACATACGCTCGTTGATGATTGAGTTGGCAATTATGAAATTAATTTGAAATAACTTTTTAAACTAAAAAAATTTAAAAATTAAACCTTTAAACTATTTAAAATATAACAAATTAAATATTGATGGGGGCCAATTATTCCTGTTTTCAATTTACGCCGAGATCGGAGAGCTGATATAAATTGAATGACCCTCCGATCTGTTCAGTGCTTATATGACACTGATCATATTAGGTCGGAGTGTTGACATGAGGGGTAAAGACCCCTCATTCAACGTGCACTGCACGTGATTCGAGATCGGAGTGACACCGCTTCTCGTTTTTGTCTCTCCATTTTCAAGGTTCTCGAAAATAGAGGTCACGGCCCCGGATCGGCCCCCTGTTTTTAAAATGAGGTATAAGAACTGGGAGTGCCGCCCGAGGGGTGGGGGGTCACTGTCTCGGATTGGGGGGCAAATCATCGACTTTATATAAGGAACCGACCCCTCATTCTCACCCCCTACTGCTGAAAAACTCGATTTTCTCTCAGCTCCCTGCAATTCCAACCCAAAATTTGACAATTTCACGCCCTCTAATCGTTTTCTTCAAATATCATCCAAAAAATCTCACAAATAAATCCCCAAATTTTCTTCAAATTGCTCCAAAATTGGTGATTAAATGAAAGAAAGTCTGTCACAAGGTAGCCCGACTGAACGTGTTCTGCCAAATTTATCATCACTTTCACAAGGAGGATCATCTGGCACCGTCGTCACAAGGTGCTCCAACTTAAGCGTTACGATCACAGACTAGATGTGTCAAGAGGAATTTGAGCGAGATATGTCAAACCGCTCAGTTATTCATTCGAAGACAGTCAATTTTAGAGGTTGGGAGTTGTTGGATATCAAAGAGATGTTCGACAGAATCGCCCTACACGGGGTGTACTGATTGAGGGGCGATAACTGTGTTTGAATTGTTCACTTGTTTTATGATAACTTGACCTCTACTGGGAGGGTATGATGTTTGAAGACGTACATCCTTGGTACAGAGGGACTAGAGCTCCTTAAGAAAATTCATCGCAATTCCAACATCGCTGGGTTCGTGAAGCCAAAATCCAAGAATTTGAACGTCAGACCTCAGGTTATTCACAATCTGATAACCCACATCATTCTACCTCGGGATGGACATAAAGATCTCGTGAGCTGAATGGATCTCTATATGATGAAGAAGTTGTACAACAGGATGATGTTCGACCCTGGCTTCGTGATTTTAGGTCACATGCATGAGATCGGTTGAACGTGCAACAAGAATCTACCGTACGACACGTTGATAAAGAAGATCATCTAGTGAGCTCAGATTCAGCTATCTACTGGAGAGTAGATGAGAGCACAGAGATCCGACGATGTATTTGATAGACTTTTATTTGATTTGCATGAACTTAGTTGAAGTCGACGGGACTTGGGTGTTCAAAGGAGATCAAAGGGCCTCCACCTCTGCAGATGTTCCTATGGAAGACGCCCCTGCTCAGCCATTGTCCCCCCAGACGGCTAGTATGTGGGACAGGATGGAGCAGAGACTATATTGCCTCGTATACAGAGTCGATGAGCTCACCGTGACACAGAGAGCTAGCTGAGTCTCACAGAGAGCTGAAGAATTTCCTCATAGATTGGGTGCAGTGAGACGACGATGATGTCTCAGCGTAGTTTAATTTATGTTTTGTATTTCATTTTATGTATTTTACTGTATGTTTGTACTTTATTTTATACTATGAGTAGTGTGATTGTACTTTAGTTTAGTTTATTTTTACAGAAATTACAACCGAATAACTATACATTTCTGTCTCTCCCATGTATAGAAGATTTCTGCACATAATGAAAACTCTATTAGAAAATAATAAACGTGTGTTTATAAGCGAAATGTGTTGAAATATACATGCATCCCGTCAAATATGTGGAAACTCATAAATGTGTCGTCGACATCTCGCACTCTTTTCTTCTTCGGTCTACTAGGTTGGCGTTTTTTTTTTGGCGGAAAGATTTGCTTCATATTTTATATGGGCGGCCACATGTGTTGACCGCTAAGAGAATTAATGAATTTTGAGTACATCTGCAGACAAGCTCCCTAGTGATAGTATTGATGAACGTAATTTTTTTGTGGTAGTCTCATGAAATGAATGCAGGGAATGGAATGGACACAAGAGATTTCAGTAAGCTCCCACATATAACAATTGCACACACATATATTGATAACTTTTAAATTAGAGTTATTTTATACTACTTTTAATTGATATAACTTGTATGATTTGAGTGAATGTAAGGAGAAAATTATGGAATTTGCTATAATTGCTGTAGGATGCCGCAACATCAGAACATTGACTGAATTTAATGTATTTAACATAAATTCTCAGAAAAACAAGCAGGTTTTTATCATTAATTCAGATTTTATATTTTCTTATGTGAATGCAGAATTATTAGCGGGAAGATCGAATTAAAAGGGTGAAGATTAAGGTAAGAGAAAACATAAAAGAATGAGAATATTTTCACCAAAAAGAGAAGCCACAAATCAAGGGATCCAGATTTGAAGGGAGATAATGGAGAGAAAGGAGGACAATCGGATGACAGAAACGGTAGACAGAATTGGATGACAGAGAAAGGAAAAAGAGAATCGGATGACAGAGAAAGGAAAAATAGAATCGGATGACATAGAATCGGATGACAAACAATCAGATGACAGAGAACGATGACAAAATAATCGGATGATAGAGAACGGAAGACAAATCTTTCACACAAACAATCGGATGACAGAGCAGCATAAAATACAATCGGATGACAGAGCAACATAGACAAAACAATGGACGACTTAGAAGAGTGGACGACAAAAGAGAGCAAATCAAGAAGATATTATCATAATTATAAGTCGTTGATCAAGGGAATCAGCGGATTAGAAGGAGAAAAGAAAGGAACAGACTAGAGAGAGAAAAAAAAAGGATGACACGCTAAACGAGGAGAAGAAGCAATTATAAAAGAAAAGATTCTTATTATTAAGGAGAGGAGCTCTGGATCTGCAGCAAGGGAACCGACGACAATTTTTAGCTTTCTTCTTCTTCTCTTCTACTGTGGATGTTTTTATGAATATTATTATTTCTAGTTTTACCATTATGATTTTAGGCTAAACTTTTTATCTTGGTTAGACAAGAGAGTACTTTTTACATGTTTTCATTTTGATCTATGAATTTTACGCATTTTTTATTGCACGATTACTCATGATTTTTATTGCATAATACGAATTGTGTCGATAGGAAAATTTGTTTTCACATATTTCTATTGTATCGATAGGTAAATAGGAATTGAAGATGCATGAGTAATTGAATAAATTAAATTTGTTGCAAAGTAGCTAACATTAATTTATTTGGCATTAAGAATAGGTTTACATGAAAATTCGGATTAAGTTTTTATCTTTTCAAAGTCAAAAATACAATTCTGAATTGAATTTACCTAGGCAATTCGACGAAACCCTAGAAATATTATAAATTCTTGCTGTGCTGTGATTAATGCTGTAACATCAGTAATAATTGCATGTAAAGAGGAAATCAACCATAACCAAGGCTTTTCCCATAATTATCTTTTTAAATTATTTTCATTTTTAGTCTTATTTAATTTTGAGTAATTTTAGTTCATCCTTCTTTATTATTCATTTAATTTCAATATTTTCATCTTTATTTTATAGAAATTTATAGAAAGATTAATTTGATTAAAAATATCCTCGTGGGATCAACTTTTACTTACTTTATTACTTCGTTAGCGATACGTACACTTGCGTTAGGGTGTAGAAAATGACTAACAAGTTTTTGGCGCCGTTGCCGGAGATATTTGTTAATTATTTTATTTTGCTATAATTTTTTTATATTGGTTTTTGTTTATTTCTTTTTCAGGTTCACTTGCTTCATGCCTGACGAAGAAAACGACTAGGATCTTATGCCAATAGATCCAGAAATAGAAAGAACATTCCGAGCAAGAAGAAGACAGCAGCAACAACTTTTCTTGGAGGAAAAAACATGGCTAACTGCAATGGAGAAAGACACAATGCTGAACACATTATCGATGACAGAGACAGACCCATTCAAGATTTTACCATCCTGACACTTGATGATTTAAACCTTGTATCATGAGACCAGACCTTCGTGCAATCTGTAACGCCCCGTGTTCTCTGAACCCGGTTTGTCACACTTAAACCCGAATATTACTAAGAAAACTTGGGCCAAATTTAAAACTTCGTTAAAAATTCAAAATTTTAAATTTGACAAAACATGAAAACTTGCAGCAGAAATCGTTTAAACATAAGTAAATTAAACAAAAACCATGTTAATATAGTCGTTGGGAATATTAAGAAGCAATCAGTTGAGAAGCAAAGATCTAATTCGTAAAGATAGTTTAAAAATTTCAAAAGTCAATTTCATCGACCGCTAAGCAAAGTCAACAAAAGGGAAAACTATTTGAGGACATCCACCGGTCGCTAAACGACAAAACATAAGTTTTGTCATCCGGTCACTAAACGATAAAATATAAGTTTTGTCAACCGGTCACTAAACGACAAAATATAAGTTTTGTCAACCGGTCACTAAACGACAAAATATAAGTTTTGTCATCCGGTCACTAAACGACAAAATATAAGTTTTGTCATCCGGTCACTAAACGACAAAATATAAGTTTTGTCATCCGGTCAGTCTAACAAAGACATCCACTGGTGACGTCAGCCGGATGAGTACCCTCTTCCGATAGAAAACAGAGCAACATTTCAACTTCTTATAACCTATACCAGAACCACATAACTGTAGTAAAGACTTGTCTATTTCATTAAGGCCATACAGAAAACAACCCAAATCTTCGCATCGCTCGAAATCCAGTGAAAACAACAATTAAAACTTAACAAATTACCAGTATCAGTAAACCTCAAAACGTATTCGAAATACTATATGTAAAATATCTCTACTGTCATAAAAACTCGACAAACTCAAACTAAATCATTATCAACTAAACCTCAACCACTGCTGACACCAGTTAACCCGCCTCATCAGTTTACCAAGCCGAGACGTGGATGTACTCCTCCAACCACTTCTAATCATCTGTACACTCAGGAAATTCACCTGCAGTATCCTCAACACCTACAACACAAAACTCATCTATTAGCCTAATGCTAAGTAAATAAAGCAATAATGAAATGACAAGCTGAAACATGAAACCTAAATATGCAGTTTCTACTTTCTCATCTCAGTTGCACATCGTTTGTTTACTGATCAGATCCCATGATTCCCTTGGGAGTGGGATCAACTCTCCCAATGTCTACATCCTCTTCATTAGTTAAGGGGTGGATGAGGTCCCTTAATAGCTGTTCGGATCCCTCAATTCCCTTGGGAGTGGGATCAGTTCTCCCAATGTCATAAATCCTCATAATCAGTTAAGGGATGGATTAGTTCCCTTAACCGTCAATGCAGTTCAATCTGTACTCGCTTTCCCATAATATTACATGAAAGTTCATTTTCGTATTCTTTCAAAACATGATGCATAACACACAAGAAGATACCCAAACATGCATACACCTATTGTTTTGTGATGTAGGCCCGAAGGCACATACAATACTTCACTTACCTGGTCTCCTGGAAACCGCTCGGCTATAAGCTACTCCAGAAACCTGCTCACCTAGAACCATCGACAAATTATAGATTAGATCTCCACTAGACTTTGTCTAACTACCCTGAAGTCTAAGGAAGCCGGTTTGGGACTCTACTGATTGAACATTCCCGATACATCACTAAACCCCAAACCCAAATCTCTCACTCGCAGCCTTTTGAAAATACATACATTGCAATTCTTCAGCTACCTAAGCACTAGAACGGCAAGTAATTTAATCAAAACTCACCTTGATTGGGGAAAATCGGAGGGGAATTGCCTAGAGGATGTCCGCCGAGCTGAGAGGTAAGGGTAATAAAATAGTGGCGGCTAAACCTCACTAAACCTTTCCTTAAATACGTTATCCACAATATAAATTCGCAATTACCATCTTGCCCCTGCCTAATCAGTTAATATCCTAACCAACATTTCCCTCAATTTTAACCATAAAATTATATACCACCGTTTGATAACTTATTTTGATTTATATTGAAACCGGGTGCTACACATCACCACTGGGGAGATCTGGCTAAGAAGTTTATTATGAAGTATCACCCACCAGTAAGGAATACAAGGATGAGGAATGAGATCACAAGCTTTCAACAAAGAGATGGAGAATCACTCTACGAAGCATGGGATAGATTTAAAGAGTTGCTTAGTGTAACGCCCCCGAACCCACCCTGGCTCGGAGCGCTACTTTGATAACCAATCCCACATTAAAACCTCATACAAAATAAACCTAACACCCTAGGATTTAAAACTAAATCTCCTGAAACTCTTTACGTCATACCTAGCTGCCTAGACTCTTTCCCTTAATCCTAACCTTTAAGCACCACGGCATCCTTCCCGAAAATTTCGGCAAAGTAACGCCTGAAAATGGCGCCTCCCAAAATGCTAAGTACCTGCAATAAATCAATCCCCAAACAGTTCCAGAATACTCCTAGCCAACCAACTATCCAGCATGCGGCATGAGAAATCTCTAAATAGCAGAAAAGAGTTAAACTAAAATATTAACAACCCTAATTGAAGAAAGACCACAATATAGGGCGACATATCACCCTTAACTTAACTATATACAACAACAGACATCTACACTACGCTATCAGAATACAAAGTCCACATCTCCGAAGACCATGGTGGACTCGCCCCGACAACTGCCCGCACCGGCACGCCCCGTGCATCTCCGACTGCTCCCAAGTCTTGGCTGACTCACATAGCTCACCTGTACCCGCGTCGTTACCTACACCACAGAACACACACACACACACGTAAGCTTACGCTTAGCAAGTAGGGAGTAACAAATAATAACAAGAAGAATGCACACACTACCCTACTCTAACACAACAACACAACACCCCTCGACACGACAACTCACAGTGCAATCAACTTAATACATGCAGTTTCTATCACTCAGTTGTGCTTATTTGCTGTTCGTTGCTTTACTCTTGCTTTAATCTTTCTTAAGCCGTGTGGAACGAGTTGGCACACATCCCATAACCGTCTAGGATGGCCACACTCGAACCACCATCCTTCATAGTGGACCCCTCGGGGTGCTACTGCCAGCAACCTCAGCCCGACAAGGCACACTATTTAAAATGCAATACATGTTTTAGCAGGCCCTCTCTCATAGAGTACCCCTCGGGGTGCTACTGCCAGCAACCTCAGCCCGACAAGGCACCTATTCGAGATGCATTAAAATTTTCTTATCTGATTACATTCATACTCACAATGCCAACTATGCCAATGCTCGTACCTAGCGTGATATACAATGATGCATGCTTCAAGTATGCCATACCGAACAAAACGACCAACACAACACCAAATGAAACAACCAACACAACCACAACAATGCTTGACCGACAAAGAAGAGAACCAAACATCAACAACAAATAACCAACAAGGAAGACGGTCAAACAACAAACAAATAAATCCTACCGTTCCGTGGTGTAGGCCCGAAAGCAAAACAAACGTCCTCTACTTACCTGAACTCTGGCACCGCACTTACTCGCTTTGGCTATGTACATTTGCCCACTCGGTAACCTATCACATCCACAAAATTCACTTAAGCATCACTATTCACTTCTAAAGAATATTTAAACTAACTCTAACTACAATTAATCAAACTTCATTCAAATTAAGCCTACATTCACCAATCACAATGTCAATTAACCCCACTCAGATTAATTTAGACTTGGCACTCGATTTCAGCAGCTAAGCGCTCCACTAATAACCTAGTTTAACATACCAAGAGAAAATATAAAACAAATAACCGTTGCTAAGTCAAAACCCCCAAAAACAGAACCGGTTTTACACTAAAACGTCCAAAATTCTAACTCCAACCCAACTTCACCAATTCCTTCCCCCAATCAGCCACATTTCAACTCAATTAGCCTAATCTAACTAAAACATAACTAAACGGGCCACTAATTTGGGTTCGGTAAAAACTGACCCGAAACTTCAAACGCGCGTAACTTTTGCGTCGGTTATCGGAATCGAACGATTCCAGCGGCCACGCACTCCTCTAATAACCTATTTTAACCTGCCAAAATGAATTTGAAAACAAACGACCCTAGCTAGGTCAAAATAACAAAAACCCGAATCTGCCCTTCACCCAAAAATTTCCCATTTTGATTTTTCATCAATTCTCCTCCAATTCCACACCAATCAATCTCCTATACCCTCAATTAGCATAAACTAACCAAAAATCCCGAGATTTCAAGCAAAACCCGAAATGCCCCAAAGAGGGCTTTCTGAATTTCGCCCAATTCGGGCTCCTCACGGCCAGGCGATGAAAGCTAACCATAAACCCAGCCATTCGACGCCAAGAACGGCCAAAAACAGCCGGTGATCGGAGCTCAAACCAGCTCCTCACCCTCGGCCAAGAACAGAACCGAAACAGGGCGTAAAATCAACTCACCGGTTCGGTTCGTGCGCGAAGTCTGCCGGAAGGTTGCTTGTCGTCGTCGTTTTGCCGAAGACGTCGAGGAATCGCCGGTGGTTGCTCCGCCGTTCGTCGCCGTCGTCTCCCTCTCTCCTGTTCTCCTCTCTCGGGCTCGGGTGCTCGAACGAACAACAGAATGGCTTTGCCATTCTGTTGTTTTGATTTATTTAAAATATAATAATAATAATAATAATAATAATAATAATAATAATCTTAATAAACCAACATTTACTAATTAGCCCTCCCGTACTTTCGACCATTTCAAATTCTCGATAAATCGTTCTTAAATTATAAATTTTCGTAAACTGACCTTCACACTATTCACGGTTTAAGTTCTCCAATTAGAATATCCGAACACAAACTAATTAACCAATTAGTTTAACCAAAGTTATTAACTTTTCTTTTTAAATTAATTAAATCTAAATTCTCAGGTATTACAATCCACCCTCCTTACAAAAATTTTGTCCTCAAAATTTGTGGCCTTATTATTTCTCAACTTACTCATTCCAAATTCCTCTCCTAACTTTTGCTTACCATATTGACTCTCAACTACGCTACAGTCCTACACATTTATTGGGTGCCCATAAACACTTCCCAAATAATGATCATTCCATCATCTCTAAAATTTTAAATTCTCTAACTATGCCCTCCATAGCTCACCTATTCATAAGTCCTTGGACTCTAACTTGAGCACTCATTACTTAAATCATTAAATCTCTCTAACTTAGTTATCACTCTAGCTTTTCCTCAAATTCAGTTTATCAAATTCCTCAATTCTCACTTCCGTGTCTATCAAATATGTATATGATTTATTCAAGCCCACACAATTTGCTCACTCACGTAACATCAAAACCCAATTAATAAACTTCTTATCGCAAATCCTCAAGTTTCAACTTCCTTTCGACCTTACTAAGTTGGGTCACTCTAAACTATACACCCCAATGCTCAAAAATCTCAACAATTATTGACTTCACTACACTTCTCTATATCTTCCTCCAAAGTTTTCATTTTTCCTAACTCTGCACCCTATAGTTAGAGTATTTATACTGCTATTAACTTCAACTATCACCTATACTTTCAAACTGTTCCCACTTAATTCCCACTCTAACTTTTCCTCTAGTTCAAATTATCTAATTTCTTAATTTCTCTTTCCATGGCTATCAAACACGTATCTAACTTATTTCAACTCTTAAGGCATGCTCAATCGCGTAACACTAAAATCTATTGAGTACACTTCTTATCCTAAATCCTCAATTTAAACTTCCTCTCTATTTTACTTATCCATTTCGAACTTATCATTTCCACCTTTGGTACCTATTTACCTTAAGCACTCAAAACATTTCATTAATCATTTTAACACAACTCTCATACTTAAAGCTCTCATCTCTTAAATCTATCAACCTTGTACATACATTCACTATGCTCAATTTGTCTAACTCCAATTTCAGTCATTTCAGTCATTACCAAACACTCTAATTCTTAGGTCTAAACAAACTTTTCCTAACTTTACACTCAACACTCATCCCCCTAATACCTTAAATGATATATACTCACTTTGATTTCGACCTCATAAATTTCAAAATTGAAACTTCCCTAGATTCACAACCTTCCCGAATTAACCCTACTCTAAATTCCCGCGTATACCCTTCGTGTCCTTCCTATCCAATATCCTCAATTAGGATTTACCAATCTCCTCACTGATCTTACTTCTAACTCTTCATCCACTCTTCACCCGACAACATAGTTCAAACCATTAACTTAAGAGTCTAACTCTCATAACTATTTACCCTCCCTCATTTATACCTTTAATTTACTCAAACATCACCTATACTTTCGAACTTTTACAATTTAATTCTCATTATCTTCTAAATTCTTCCGCTTCATACGAAATACACAATTTCTAATAGCTAACTTCCTTATCTTAACTCTCCTTCATAGTTAACTAATCTCAACACTTCCTTCTTTCTTATGTCCGTCCCAATTCTAGAATTTAATCTCATCGTTCTTCTAGCTTACTAATATTCGAGTTCTCATTCATAACACTCTGAAGCTCGCCAACTCTTAAGCTTTTCAACTCTAGCCTAATCTATTACGACATTAGCAGTTTCGACTTCGTTACCTACGAGTCGAACATTGAACTTTCTAACTTAACATTATCCCTAAATCACTCAAACACTTTCGTGCAATTCCCCGTTCCTCTTATTCAAAATTCTCTAATTCCTCAGATCTTACACTACTAATTACTCAAGGTTCAGACCTCGAACTCTAACCTTCCTCTTTCTATAGTCTATGACTTCTCATTTCTTCTCAAGTTTCTTAACACTAATACAATTATCTAACTTCCCTCAGGATTCTCTTCAAAATTTACTAACTAATCTACTCTCTTTAGTCTTCCAACTCGGTTCAAACATTCTCTAACTCTCATTACAACAAGTCACCCAACACCCTCCTTGTTAGCAAACTTGTTGTAGCTTAAATACCATCCAAAATACCAATTTCCTACTTATTCCTCGACGAGTCACCATTTCTCCTAACATCGCGCGCATTAATCTAAACCTCAGAGCATTATCCTACTTCAAGAGGTTAGACTTTTCTCTACTTACTCAAGACATAAAAGTTTCTAAGTTATTCCAAAACTATATACTTTCAGCTCCAAAATCCTATGTCGAATAACACCAATAACCAGACAACCCTTAATGCTCCTCCAATATGCCAAGCATAATCTTTTCACTTATCCCCACTCATCTTTGATAAAATACACTCCTAAAACGCTACCTACACCCCTAACTTCAAACTTTTCTAACTCCACTCTGATTTATTTCTAAAACTCCAAAGGTTTGCTACTTAGGATTTCATTTCTATCTAAGGATACAAAATCCTAGGTTATCAATCTTACATTCTCATCCTGAGATTCTCTAATCTCTCTATGCTCAATTCTACTTCTAGCTATCCTAAGGATGTTACCCTGTTAGTTTCGCATCTTCAATAAATTCCTAGCTATTCGAACCATCACTTTAATATGTTAACAAAATGCCAATAAGTTGGTTAGTTCATGGGATCCACCGAGGTTATCCCGGTACTCCCAATATATTCGTTCTACTCCTGAACAAGGCTAAACAATTTAATTTCAGCTAACTAACTAAAGGTAAAGAAATACTTACAGTCGGTGAAGCACGTTGCATGGCGGCCGGCATTGTCGGGTAATCATTTGAACGACTCGACCATTTATGCTCTGATACCATCTTGTAACGGCCCCGAACCCACCCTGGCTCCGAGCGCTACTTTGCTAACCAATCCCACATTAAAACCTCATACAAAATAAACCTAACACCCTAGGATTTAAAACTAAATCTCCTGAAACTCTTTACGTCATACCTAGCTGCCTAGACTCTTTCCCTTAATCCTAACCTTTAAGCACCACGGCATCCTTCCCGAAAATTTCGGCAAAGTAACGCCTGAAAATGGCGCCTCCCAAAATGCTAAGTACCTGCAATAAATCAATCCCCAAACAGTTCCAGAATACTCCTAGCCAACCAACTATCCAGCATGCGGCATGAGAAATCTCTAAATAGCAGAAAAGAGTTAAACTAAAATATTAACAACCCTAATTGAAGAAAGACCACAATATAGGGCGGCATATCACCCTTAACTTAACTATATACAACAACAGACATCTACACTACGCTATCAGAATACAAAGTCCACATCTCCGAAGACCATGGTGGACTCGCCCCGACAACTGCCCGCACCGGCACGCCCCGCGCATCTCCGACTGCTTCCAAGTCTTGGCTGACTCACATAGCTCACCTGTACCCGCATCGTTACCTACACCATAGAACACACACACACACGTAAGCTTACGCTTAGCAAGTAGGGAGTAACAAATAATAACAAGAAGAATGCACACACTACCCTACTCTAACACAACAACACAACACCCCTCGACACGACAACTCACAGTGCAATCAACCTAACACATGCAGTTTCTATCACTCAGTTGTGCTTATTTGCTGTTCGTTGCTTTACTCTTGCTTTAATCTTTCTTAAGCCGTGTGGAACGAGTTGGCACACATCCCATAACCGTCTAGGATGGCCACACTCGAACCACCATCCTTCATAGTGGACCCCTCGGGGTGCTACTGCCAGCAACCTCAGCCCGACAAGGCACACTATTCAGGATTAAATGTTTTAGCCAACCATCTCTCATAGAGTACCCCTCGGGGTGCTACTACCAGCAACCTCAGCCCGGCAAGGCACACTATTCGAAATGCAATACATGTTTTAGCAGGCCCTCTCTCATAGAGTACCCCTCGGGGTGCTACTGCCAGCAACCTCAGCCCGACAAGGCACCTATTCGAGATGCATTAAAATTTTCTTATTTGATTACATTCATACTCACAATGCCAACCATGCCAATGCTCGTACCTAGCGTGATATACAATGATGCATGCTTCAAGTATGCCATACCGAACAAAACGACCAACACAACACCAAATGAAACAACCAACACAACCACAACAATGCTTGACCGACAAAGAAGAGAACCAAACATCAACAACAAATAACCAACAAGGAAGACGGTCAAACAACAAACAAATAAATCCTACCGTTCCGTGGTGTAGGCCCGAAAGCAAAACAAACGTCCTCTACTTACCTGAACTCTGGCACCGCACTTACTCGCTTTGGCTATGTACATTTGCCCACTCGGTAACCTATCACATCCACAAAATTCACTTAAGCATCACTATTCACTTCTAAAGAATATTTAAACTAACTCTAACTACAATTAATCAAACTTCATTCAAATTAAGCCTACATTCACCAATCACAATGTCAATTAACCCCACTCAGATTAATTTAGACTTGGCACTCGATTTCAACAGCTAAGCGCTCCACTAATAACCTAGTTTAACATACCAAGAGAAAATATAAAACAAATAACCGTTGCTAAGTCAAAACCCCCAAAAACAGAACCGGTTTTACACTAAAACGTCCAAAATTCTAACTCCAACCCAACTTCACCAATTCCTTCCCCCAATCAGCCACATTTCAACTCAATTAGCCTAATCTAACTAAAACATAACTAAACGGGCCACTAATTTGGGTTCGGTAAAAACCGACCCAAAACTTCAAACGCGCGTAACTTTTGCGTCGGTTATCGGAATCGAACGATTCCAGCGGCCACGCACTCCTCTAATAACCTATTTTAACCTGCCAAAATGAATTTGAAAACAAACGACCCTAGCTAGGTCAAAATAACAAAAACCCGAATCTGCCCTTCACCCAAAAATTTCCCATTTTGATTTTTCATCAATTCTCCTCCAATTCCACACCAATCAATCTCCTATACCCTCAATTAGCATAAACTAACCAAAAATCCCGAGATTTCAAGCAAAACCCGAAATGCCCCAAAGAGGGCTTTCTGAATTTCGCCCAATTCGGGCTCCTCACGGCCAGGCGATGAAAGCTAACCATAAACCCAGCCATTCGACGCCAAGAACGGCCAAAAACAGCCAGTGATCGGAGCTCAAACCAGCTCCTCACCCTCGGCCAAGAACAGAACCGAAACAGGGCGTAAAATCAACTCACCGGTTCGGTTTGTGCGCGAAGTCTGCCGGAAGGTTGCTTGTCGTCGTCGTTTGGCCGGAGACGTCGAGGAATCGCCTGTGGTTGCTCTGCCGTTCGTCGCCGTCGTCTCCCTCTCTCCTGTTCTCCTCTCTCGGGCTCGGGTGCTCGAACGAACAACAGAATGGCTTTGCCATTCTGTTGTTTTGATTTATTTAAAATATAATAATAATAATAATAATAATAATAATAATAATAATCTTAATAAACCAACATTTACTAATTAGCCCTCCCGTACTTTGGACCATTTCGAATTCTCGATAAATCGTTCTTAAATTATAAATTTTCGTAAACTGACCCTCACACTATTCACGGTTTAAGTTCTCCAATTAGAATATCCGAACACAAACTAATTAACCAATTAGTTTAACCAAAGTTATTAACTTTTCTTTTTAAATTAATTAAATCTAAATTCTCAGGTGTTACACTTAGACAGTGTCCAAATCATGGGATCCCACATTGGATTCAGTTGGAAACGTTTTACAACGGGCTGAATGGACAAACCCGATCGATCATCGATGCAGCAGCGAATGGAACATTGCTTTCTAAATCCTTCAACGAAGCTTACGATCTGCTGGAGAGAATGACAGTGAACAGTTACCAGTGGCCATCAGACAGGAATGCAGCAGCAAGGAGAGCTCCTGCAGTTTATGAAGTGGATGAAGTTGCTGCTCTTAATGCAAAAATAGTTTCTTTAGAAAATGCCATGAAAGCCATGAATAGACAGCAGCAGCCACAATTAAGGGAGATTTCATGTATTTTCTGCGGGGAGAACCATGATGATAGCTCATGTCCGACGAATCCCGAATCAGCAAATTACGTGGGGTATAACCGAAATAATAGCCCATATTCACAGACGTATAACCCTGGATGGAGACAGCACCCTAACTTCCAATGGAGTTCGCAGCAACAGAATAATGCAATACCTGCAAGATCTGCTGACAATTATGCCCAAAATTACAATCAGCAACTTCAAAAACCTGCAGCTCAAGAAAAACCAGACAACTTTGCAAGGGAGTATGCCGCAAGGACAAATATAATTTTGCAAAATTTATCAGCTTCGATAAAGAACATTGAAACCCAACTGGGGCAGCTAGCTCAATCTTCGAACTCAAGGAGCATGGGACAACTACCAAGTGACACTGAAATTCCACAAAGACCAGGAAAGGAACAATGCAATGCTATTTTATTAAGGAATGGAAGGGAGGTAGAGATTCCTGACAAGCCATGGAGGATAGAACAATTGCAGTTTAATAAGAAAAAGAAACAGAAAAGCAACCCAATACTGAGGATTTACAGGAAAGAGAAGTGATGATTGAGAAAGAGAGTACTGAGGAGGTCGAAGAGAATAACCTGGAATCTGGAGAAATTAATATCAATGCTGCAGTTTCGCTCGCAGCATCGACCTCCAGAAATGCAACTCTAGAAACCTCCTCCACCGTTTCCACAGAGGCTACAAAAACACAACTAGGAAAAGCGATTTAAAAAATTCTTGGATGTTTTGAAGTAACTTCACATCAATGTGCCTTTGGTGGAAGCCCTTGAACAGATGCCCAACTATATGAAATTCATGAAAGATATTTTATCAAAGAAGAGAAGATTGGGAGAATATGAGATGGTTGCTATGACCGAAGAGACCAGCTACATTCTACAGAAAAAAAATACCACCGAAGCTGAAGGATCCTGGTAGTTTCACCATTCCTTGTACAATCGGCAATAATTATTTCGGAAGAGCTCTATGTGATCTTGGAGCTAGTATCAACTTGATGCCCATATTAATTTTTAAGAAGCTGGGAATTGGAGAAGCTCGGCCAACAACAGTAACTCTGCAGCTTGCCGACCGATCACTAACTCACCCTCAAGGAAAGATAGAAGACGTGTTAGTAAAGGTGGATAAGTTTATTTTCCCAGTAAACTTCATTATTTTGGATTACGAAGCAGATCATGAAGTGCCCATAATTCTGGGAAGACCTTTCTTAGCTACTGGGATAACACTTATCGATGTCCAGAAAGGTGAATTTACAATGAGAGTCAATGATCAGCAAATCACATTCAATGTGCTTAAAGCGATGAAATTTCCAAATGATGCTGAAGATTGTTACTTGATAAAAGATGATGAAGTGCCACATGATGAAAAAAGACATTCAGTACCAGCAAACAGCAAGAGAAAAAGCTATGTAAAGAGAAGAAAAAAGAAAAGAAAATGGCGCAACAGAGAAATACAAAAGCGAGTTTTTGACAGAATGATAAAAGTTTATCAATATGACACATTGGAACTACGAGATGAACAAAATGGTCAAAATTTCAAGGTAAACAGAAAGAGAGTAAAGCTTTATCATGGAGAAAAATTAACAGAAACTACCTCAATTACTCTTGAGGATAGCAAAGAAAAGTGACATGGAGAAGTCTGGCTTAAGACTTGAAAAACTTAGCGCTACTAGGGAGGCAACCCTCAATAATATCCTTTTGTGTTGGTTTTTGTTTATTTTATGTTATTTTATTTTTTTAGTTTTTGCTTTCAATAATGTTGATACTACAATGTTTACTGTAGCATTAAAAAAAAAAAAAAAAATTTCAGGTCTGCACATTCAGGGAAAGAAGAAGAACCACACCACCATCCAAATGCTGCAAGCAAAGCTGCAGCATCAGCCGAGAACACAGTGTACCAGCAACAACTCATGGAAGGATTAAAGCTTCTTGATGAAAGACTAGCCAAGCTAACCTTCCCTTAGTTTCCCACAATGCTGCTCAAGGACTCAGACTTTGAATCAGAACCCACAACATAATCATCCAGGGAAGTCCTAACCCCCCTAGTTTTATTTTGCTTTAATTTATTTATTTATTATTATTATTTTTTTGAACTTCATTTTGTTTGGCAGTGGGGACACTGCCAATTTTTAAGTGTGGGGGTGCATGCATGTTTAGTCTTGTGTTTAATTTGGATTTCTGGAAATTTAGTGTTGATTGTTTAATGTTGATGTTTAGTTTATATTTAATTTGAGTGCTTGAAAATTGTTTAGAATGTTTAGTCTTGTGCTCAAGGTTGTTTAAGTTCGTTGTCCTATTTTCTTTGTTCTGTTAGTTTGTTTTATTTGTTCTGTTTGGCATCTAAAAAAAATAAAAAAAAATTTGAAAAATGAAGAACAATGAAATTTCCTAAGATCCTTTAATTTAGTGAGTTGTTGGATAATGTCATTGTCACACATTAGTTGAAATTAATTAAGATTTATTCCCATAAGCTTAGTTGTTCTTAACACACAAACTCCTCTTGGTTGTTTAGGAATATCATCATTTTTAGATATTACAATTATATCTAGATGTTAATAATTTAGTGTTTGATTAAAGAAATTAGCAATTAGAGAATTCTTCTTAGAAAAAAATATAATAAATAATAAGTTTGGGGGTTATAAAAAAAAAAAAGAATAATAATAAAAATATAAGAATAAATGCAATTTCCTAATCTACTTTCAATTTCGAGTGAGCCTTTTGGATACTCGATGGGTAGAAATAAATTAGAAGAACTTTGGGAGGAACTCCGTTGCATGTTTATTGGCTATACTCCTCTATTTCATATGAATATATATCTTGAGGTGACACTATTGAGTAACCGGAGGACTTCATCACAAATGTTGTCAATCGCGTAAAAAGGTAGTGTGACTTATAGATAAAGTCAATGTAAAAAAAAAAAAAAAAACTTAATCCCCCACTTATTTAAAAAAAAACAAATGTGAAGAAGAAGAATCTTTAAATGCTAATGGATTTATGAAGGACATTAGAGAGTTGACATCCTATGATATGTATTGTGATTTCTAGTTTTGATTGTTGAACTTAGCAATTCAAATGGAGTTTGAGCACACACACACTTTGAAATTGAGTTTATTGGGAATTAAATCTATATTGATTGCTGTTAAAAGTGATAGTGAAATTTTTCAATGATTTACAAGTTACTAGATATTTTGGAAATTACATCAATTTTGATACTACTTTGGAAACTTATTTTTGTTTTACATCACTCGAGGACGAGTAATGATTTAAGTTTGGGGGTATTTGATAACTCTTATTTTAGAGTTATTTTATGCAAATTTTACATAAGAAAACTTATATGAATTAAGTGATTGTAATAATAAATTGATTTGCATTTATTATAAATGCTATGCAATGCTGCAGCATTGGTGCTTTGATTGAATTTAATATATTTCATTTAGATTATCTATTAAAAGCGTAATTTTTCTCTTCAGTTTGAATTTTATATTTTCATATTTGAATGCAAAGATAATAGCGGGAAAAATCAAGTTCAAATGATGAAAATTATGGTTGCCAAAAATAGAGGATTTATTTTGATTGTAAATTGATGCAGAATACAAGAAGAGAGAGAGGAGATTACTACAATCAAGGAAGATCAAATAGGTTGAAGATTTTGTGGAGAAAAGAAAAGATGTAGAAAAGACACGTGGCATGCAGAAGATGTAAAGCAAGGAAGGAAAAACCAATTGAAAGGGAGAGATTTGAAAATCTTGAAAACACGTGGATCAAGAACCAATTGGAAGAAAGGAAGCCATTATGGAATAGAAAATATAGGGGGACCCACAGAAAGGAGGAGAGAGAATAGTGGCTATACAAAAAGAGAGAGAATAAAGAAACAGATTTTGCTGCTGCGGGACTTCTAGAAAAAGAGAGTATTCTGGTAAAAGAAATGAGGATTTTGGCAAGCGGCAGAGAAGCTCTGGAACAAGAAACGAAGACCGACACTTTGCTGGATTTTTCTTAAACCCTATTTTTTATGTTCTTGCAAATTTCATATTTATTTAGTTTTAATATTATGATTTTAGGCTAAACTCTTTAATCTTGGTTAGGACGATAGTATTTGTTGCGATATTTTGCTACGATCTTGGTTTTGTTTCTGGAATTATCTATTGAACAATTATTTGTGAAATTTCTTGCTAAGTCATATCATATCGATAGATAGGTTGACGATTCATGTTTATATTGTATCGATAGATAGATATAAATTTTAGATGCACGAATAATTAATTGAATTAAATTGTTACAACGTAGTTAACATTAATTTAATTGGCGATAAGAATAGCACATATCGGAATTTCAATTTTAGTCACATTCTTTCAAGGTAGAAAGAAATTCTAATTTGAATTTACCTAGGCAATTCGAAAGAATCCTAGAAATCAATTTTATTCTTGTTGTTTTTTTTAGATAATGCTGCAGAGCATTACCACAGCATCAGTGGTAAAATCATCGTAACAAAGAAATCGATCCTAGCCAAGGCTTCTATTCATTGAATTTTACCTCGTTTATTTTGTTTTATTTTATTGCATCATTATTCATATTTTATTTCTAATTATTATCCAGCAATTTAATATTTTTATAAGATTTTTATAGCGATTAATTCAATTAACAATATCCTCGTGGGATCGATACTTTACTTACTCTATTACTTCGTTAGCGACACGTGCACTTGCATGTAAGTGTTTAAAACCACTAACAGAAAGACGCAGTCGTCCATGCTCAAAGTAAAGACGCAGTCGTCCACGCTCAAAGGAAAGACGATGTCGTCCAAGCTCAAAGGAAAGACGCAGTCATCCATGCCAATGAAAGACGCAGTCGTCCAAAGTCAAAACACAGCATCATTGTCCAAAGAACTTGTCCACAGCTTCATCTTCCAAAGTATTCAAATCGAAGCAAAGCTCAATCGTCCAAAGTCTCAATGCCAGACTTTAAAGACCGCGAGCGATAGTGACACCAGAATTGACACGGGTATTTTTCTGCGTACGGACTACTCACAACGGTCATATTTTGGAAAGCAGATTACAGACGCGAAACCGAATATAGACAGAGTATAAATAGAAGAACAAAGCTTAGGAGAACACCTTTTTTCCGAAATTCTCTCTAAACCCTAATATGCAAAAAGCTTTGTAAGACTCTGCTATTTCCTACACTTCTTGATAATTTTAACTGAAGATTTGATATTTGTGAGAGTGTAGCATGTTCTGTAAATCTTAACCATTCTTGTAAAAGTATAAAGGCTGTGACTGACGCCCGTGAAATCATCAAAGTGTAAAGGTAGATTATGGGGCGCCCGTGAAGTCCAATCAAGTTTTTCTCTGAGGTAAGGGAACGAAAACTTTCAAGGGGGAAACCTTGAAGCGTTGGACGTAGGTAGGTTTTGGCCAAACCACATAAAACCTCTCGGTGTTGTTTTTTTTAGATAATCTGCAGAGCATTACCACAGCATCAGTGGTAAAGCATCGTAACAAAGCATCGATCCGAGCCAAGCGTCTATTCATGCATTTTTACCTCGTTTATTTTGTTTTATTTTATTGCATCATTATTCATATTTTATTTCTAATTATTATCCAGCAATTTAATATTTTTATAAGATTTTATAGCGATTAATTCAAATTAACAATATCCTCGTGGGATCGATACTTTACTTACTCTATTAACTTCGTTAGCGACACGTGCACTTGCATGTAAGTGTTTAAAACCACTAACAGAAAGACGCAGTCGTCCATGCTCAAAGTAAAGACGCAGTCGTCCACGCTCAAAGGAAAGACGATGTCGTCCAAGCTCAAAGGAAAGACGCAGTCATCCATGCCAATGAAAGACGCAGTCGTCCAAAGTCAAAACACAGCATCATTGTCCAAAGAACTTGTCCACAGCTTCATCTTCCAAAGTATTCAAATCGAAGCAAAGCTCAATCGTCCAAAGTCTCAATGCCAGACTTTAAAGACCGCGAGCGATAGTGACACCAGAATTGACACGGGTATTTTTCTGCGTACGGACTACTCACAACGGTCATATTTTGGAAAGCAGATTACAGACGCGAAACCGAATATAGACAGAGTATAAATAGAAGAACAAAGCTTAGGAGAACACCTTTTTTCCGAAATTCTCTCTAAACCCTAATATGCAAAAAGCTTTGTAAGACTCTGCTATTTCCTACACTTCTTGATAATTTTAACTGAAGATTTGATATTTGTGAGAGTGTAGCATGTGCTGTAAATCTTAACCATTCTTGTAAAAGTATAAAGGCTGTGATTGACGCCCGTGAAGATCAATCAAAGTGTAAAGGTAGATTATTGGCGCCCGTGAAGTCCAATCAAGTTTTTCTCTGAGGAAGAGGAAAGAAACTTCAAGGGGGAAA
Source organism: Begonia masoniana (assembly GCA_022432975.1). NCBI lineage: Eukaryota > Viridiplantae > Streptophyta > Magnoliopsida > Cucurbitales > Begoniaceae > Begonia > Begonia masoniana. The sequence continues at coordinate 46,061,575 of CM039503.1, read as the reverse complement.
CCTTGAAGCGTGGACGTAGGTAGGTTTTGGCCAAACCACATAAAAACTCTCGGTGTTGTTTTTTTTCTCTCTCTCTGTTTATTTGAATCAGTAAACAATATTTGAAGTAATTTATATTGTTTAAGTAAAATTTAATTAGGGCAAAAAATTTCTAATTCTTCCCCCCCTCTTAGACAATCACGTTCCTACAATTGGTATCAGAGAGAGGTTAAATATTGTCATACTTGTGAATTAGATATATGCTGTGATATAGTTAAAATGGCATTCAACACAAACTCTACACAAGTAGAAGGTCAGTCTACCACTAGACCTCCGTTCTTTGATGGTAATGATTATGTTTACTGGAAGTCTAGGATGAGAATATTTGTTCAAGCTATGGACTATGACTTATGGAATATTACAGAAAATGGTCCATACATAGCTGTTAAAACAGAGAATGGTGTTAGTATTCCCAAAGCATCACACGAGCTAACTGATTCAGACAAAAAGAACTTGTGCCTAAATGCTAAGGCAATAAATACCTTATACTGTGCTCTAAACAGGGATGAATTTAATAGAGTACAAGGTTGTGATAGTGCCCAAGAAATATGACACTTATTAGAGATTACTCATGAGGGAACAAACCAGGTTAAGGAGAGTAAACTAAGTAGGCTTGTACATGAGTATGAACTTTTTTCAATGTTAAAGGATAAATCAATGAGTTCTATGTTTACTCGTTTCACTAATATTACTAATGGCTTAAAAGGTCTTGGTAAGATTTATTCAGGTGAAGAACTAGTAAGAAAGATCCTTCGGTGCCTACCAAGAGCCTGGCAACCGAAAGTGACTGTTATACAAGAAGCTCGGGATCTCAAGGTTCTCAAGCTTGAAGAATTCATTGGCTCTCTAATGACTCATGAGATAACCATGAGAGCCAATGACAAGGAAGATCTCAAAGAGAAAGAGATCAGCAAAAAGAAGGATATAGCACTCAAAGCTTCCTCAACCAAACAAGATGACTCTGAGGAAGAAGATGATGATGAGGACATAGCCCTCATTACAAGGAGGTTCAGTAAATTCCTCCAGAGAAAGAGGATGCAAGGAAAAAAATTCTCAAAGGGAGACAAGTTGCAAAAGGAAAAGGAAATAACTTGTTTTAAATGCGGGAAGCCTGGACACATGAAGGCCGAGTGTCCACAAGCTAAGAAGGGTCCCAAGCGATTCAAGAAGAGGGCCATGAAAGCTACATGGGATGACCGTGAGAGCGACACTTCATCCGAAGATAAAGAAGTTGCAAATCTGTGTTTCATGGCACATGAAAATGAGGTTAGTTCCTCTTCTAGTGATAGTGAAACTAATGATGGTGAGTTAATTGATGCTTTTAATGATCTAGTTAAACAATACAGCATGCTTAAGTCTAAATACAGCTCTTTAAAGAAGGAGAATGCAAACTTGGTAGAAAAGTATGCTAAAGAATGTAATCTGCATGTAAAGAAAATAGATGATCTGAAAAGTAGAAATGAAAATTTAAATAACATTGTTCTGAAATTTACGAATGGCCGCAAAAATTTGAACATGCTGTTAGGTAGTCAGAGGGTAACATTTGATACAGCTAGTTTAGGATATGATAGGTTTAGTAAAAAGAAAGTATATAAGAATTTCTTTGTTAAACCTTCTACTTGTCATGCTTGCAATGAAGTAGGACATAAATCCTATGAATGTCCTCTAAAACTAGGAAAAACTAAACCTGGCAGGGGATTGCAATGGGTTCCTAAGGGAACCAGACCTAACTCTAGGACCCAAAAGATTTGGATACCAAAGAAGACAAATTGGTCTTCTATTTTGCAGGTTGACTGTTCTCTCAAAAAAATCAGTGGTACCTCGACAGTGGATGCTCGAGGCATATGACAGAAGACTCAACCAAATTTGTTGTTGTCAACAAGAAGAAAAGAAATGTCACTTTTGGTGGAAACCAAAAAGGTAAAACCGTTGGCATTGACAACATAGGCAATAGCTCTAACCCTATTATAGAAAATGTGCGTTAGTAGAAGGGTTAAAACATAATTTACTTAGTATCAATCAATTATGTGATAAGGGTTATAAAGTGGTTTTCAAGTCAAATGCATATATAATAAAAGATGTCTCAAATAGCAAAGTTCTTTTCAAAGGTTATAGAAAAGAAAATGTTTATATTATTGATTTAGATAACATTGAACAAATTGATGAAAAATGCCTTACTGTGAATCTGTTGGTTGATAGTTGGACTTGGCATAGGAGATTAGGACATGTAGGTATGGATACCTTAGCTAAGATTACTAAGGATAATTTAGTTAGAGGGATTCCCAAAATATCCTTTGAAAAGGATAAGGTCTGTGAAGCTTGCCAAATGAGCAAGCAGATCAAAAGTTCCTTTGCATCAAAGAATGCAATTTCTACCTACAAGCCCCTGCAACTTCTTCACATGGACCTCTTCGGTCCTTCTAATGTAGCCAATCTAGGTGGAAAATTATATGCCTATGTCATTGTCGATGACTTCTCTAGATTCACTTGGGTATACTTTCTGAAGTCAAAGGATGAGACATTTGATACCTTCTCTAGCTTTAGGAAAAGAGTTCAAAATGAAAAAGAGCTTACCATTGTTGCTATTCGTAGTGATCATGGTGGAGAATTTGAAAATGAGAAATTTGAACTCTTGTGTCTCAAATATGGAATTGAGCACAATTGCTCCTCCCCTAGAAGCCCTCAGCAAAATAGTGTTGTTGAGAGAAAAAATAGGTCTCTCCAAGAGTTAGCTAGGACCATGCTCAATGAAAATTCCCTTCCAAAGTATCTCTGGGCAGAAGCTATTTCCATAGCTTGTTTGTGCTAAACAAGGTCTCCATAAGACCTATTCTTGAAAAAACCCCTTATGAGCTTTGGAATGGTAAAACCCCTTCTGTTAAGTACTTTAGAACCTTCGGCTGTAAATGCTTCATTCTTAACACTAAGGATAATTTAGAAAAATTCGATTCTAAATCTGATCTTGAAATTTTTCTTAGTTATTCATTTTCCAGTAAAGCCTATAGAGTTTTCAACAAAAGGACTCTAGTTGTAGAAGAATCTGTGAATGTCAATTTTGATGAGACCCCTCAACCCACAATCAATGTGGATGAGGATGTTACTTTAGAAAAGTAACTGGATTCTCTTTCCTTAGAAAAATCTGCTGAAATCATTCAAGAAGAAAATTCTCTAGAAATTGTCCCCATCAAGGATGATGATGCTACTCTGCCTAGAGATTGGAAATATGTGAAAAATCATCATTTAGATGAAGTTTTAGATAATCCTTCTTTAGGAGTGAAGATTAGATCCTCTCTTAAGAATCTCTATGCCAATGTGGCATTTATTTCTCAAGTTAAATCTAAGAAATTCGAGGAAGCAGAGTAGGATGAAAACTAGATTGTGGCTATGCAAGAAGAGTTAAACAAATTTGAAAGGAACAATGTTTGGGAACTTATTCCAAAACCAGTTGATCATCCAATTATAGGAACAAAATGGGTGTTTAAAAACAAGATGGATGAAAATGACATAGTTATTAGAAACAAAGCTAGGTTAGTTGCCAAAGGTTATAACCAAGAAGAAGGAATAGACTTTGAGGAAACCTTTGCTCCTGTAGCTAGACTAGAATCTATTAGGATGCTTTTAGCCTATGCTTGCTACAAAAACTTCACACTTTTTCAAATGGATATAAAGAGTGCTTTTTTAAATGGGTATATCATGGAAGAAGTTTATGTAGAGCAGCCCTTAGGATTTGAAGACTATGAAAAGCCTGACCATGTATACAAACTTAGGAAAGCTCTCTACGGACTTAAGCAGGCTTCTAGAGCTTGGTATGATAGGTTGAAGAATTTCCTTGAGGAAAGCAAGTTCGAAAATGGTAATACCGATTCAACCCTGTTTACCATGTAAAAGGACAAAGATATTCTCCTAGTTCAAATCTATGTAGATGACATCATATTCGGATCCACAAATGTTTCACTTTGTAATGAGTTTGCCACTGTTATGCAAAGTGAGTTTGAAATGAGTATATTGAGGGAGTTAAAATTCTTCTTAGGATTTCAAATTAATCAAAAATCCGATGGTATTTTCTTCTGTCAAGAAAAATACATCAAAGACCTCCTAAAAAGATTTGGATTAGTTTCCTCTAAGTCCTCTAGAACTCCCATGAGTACCACAACCAAACTGGATAAAGATGAAAACGGAATAAGTGTTGATATTAAAAAATATCGTGGTATGATTGGATCTCTTTTATATCTGACAGCTAGTAGGCCCGATATCTTATTTAGTGTGTGCTTATGTGCTAGATTTCAAGCTGCCCCTAAAGAATCTCACTTAACTGCTGTCAAAAAAATTTTCAAATATTTAAGTGGGACATATGACTTAGGTTTATGGTACCCGAAGGGTATTTCTTTTGATCTAATAGGATATTCAGATTCTGATTATGCTGAAAGTCTGATAGATAGAAAAAGCACAAGTGGCACTTGTCAGTTCCTTGGTGAATCTCTTGTGTCCTGGTATTCTAAGAAACAGAATTCTGTAGCACTTTCAACTTCCGAGAGTGAATATATTGCTGCTGGTAGTTGCTGTGCTCAAATGCTTTGGATGAAGCAAACTCTAGAAGATTATAATCTTTTCTATGATAGGATTCCCATTTGGTGTGACAACACCAGTGCCATTAACATTTCAAAGAATCCAATCCAACATTCAAGAACAAAACACATTGAGGTTAGATACCATTTTATTAGAGATCATGTTCAAAAAGGTGATATTACATTAGAATTTGTCAATTCTGCGGATCAATTAGCAGATATCTTTACCAAGCCTTTAGATGAAAAGACGTTCAATAATATAAGAATAAGGTTAGGTCTCATTCGGATTGAGAAAAACTGAGGTTCTTTTTCTGTTGGAGAATATTGAACAATAGAGCAGATTTGTCCATGAAGGCATGGACATGGTCACTATGGACGTTGACCGTGGACGTTAACAATGGACGTTGTCAATGGACTTTGACGATAGGCGTTCATCTAATGGTCTATAAACTCTTTCAAAAGGGAACAGAAACCCTAATATTCAAATTTCCCTATCAAACACCTCTCAACCCTTTCCTTCGCCCAGCGACTCCTTTCCGTCTCTGTTCGTTGGCGCCGATCTCTAATCCTTCTACTCTGTCTCTCAAGCTCCGATTATTATCTATGGCTTCTTTCTCTAGGGCTGTAACGCCCCGAGTTATCTGAACCCGGTTCGTCACACCATGCCCGTACATGACTAAAAATTTCAACCGTATTATTTTTTTTTAAAAAAAAAAAACTTGCAGCGGAAATCATCTAAGTAAAAATAGAGTTAAACAAAACTATTGTACAATGCTTGAATACTCAGTTAGAATTTTGGGGAATAATCGGCAAAAGGAATAAATGATTAAATCGCAAAACACTTCATAAGTTTCAAAAGTCAAACGCATCGCCCGCTGAACAAAGTCAACAAAAGGGGCTGAAGCAGAAAATGGAAGACATCATCCGGTGGCAAAACGACAAAATGCACTTTACATCTTCTGATGACGTCAGCCAGATGATTTCCTTCATCCGATCGACTTTCTTTTACATCCACCGGTGACTAAACGACAAAATACTCTCTACACCTTCCGATGACGTCAGCACGCATCTGCCGATGAGTTTACTGAGACATCATCCGATGGACTTAAACCTACACCTTCCGATGATGTCAGCACGCATCTGCCGATGAGTTTACTGAGACATCATCCGATAGACTTAAACCTAAACATTCCGATGACGTCAGCACGCATCTGCCGATGAGTTTACTGAGACATCATCCGATAGACTTAAACCTACACCTTCCGATGACGTCAGCACGCATACGCCGATCACTAAACGACAAACTCTCTACTTATATCTTCCGATAAAACAAGTTATATATACCGATCACTAAACGAAAAAGTTTGTTCTATATCATCCGATAGACAACAGAACAACAAATCAACCTCTGCCGATAGACTTCATCTAACGATAGAGAACAGAACCACATCCCATCTACTCCTTGGTATACAAACACGGCTCTACCACAGAAAGGAATTTACTCACTTCACTGAAATCATTCAAAAACATTTCAAACCAATGCAATACTAAAATTCAGTGAGTGCCAACATTAAATCCCAACAGACTACTATTAACAGGAAAATCTCGATGTTGTATTCAAAACATTGAAATCATTACTGTCATGAAAACTCAATATACTTAAATTGAAACACTGTCAACTAAACTTTCACACCAACAGACATCAGTTAATCCGCCTCATCAGTATACCAGTTCGAGACAGAGAAGTGCTCCTCCAACCCCATCTATTCGTCAGTAAACTCAGGGAATTCACCTGCAGTATCCTCAACACCTACATCACAAAACTCATCTATTAGCCTAATGCTAAGTAAGTAAAGCAGTAATGAAATGCATTGCTGAAACATAAATTCTTAAACATGCAATTTCTACTTTCTCATCTCAGTTGCATACACATACGTTCATAAACTGATCTGATCCCTTGGTTCCCTTGGGAGTGGGATCAATTCTCTCAATGTCATACATCCTCTACTCGATTAAGGGGCAGATGAATTCTCTTAATAGCTGATCTGATCCCATGGTTCCCTTAGGAGTGGGATCAGTTCTCCCAATGTCATACATCCTCTACTCGATTAAGGGGCGGATTAGTTCTCTTAATAGTTTGTCTGTCACATTCAGTTCATACCTTACCATTCTTACATGGAAATTCATTTTCGTAGTCTTTCAAAAACATGATGCATGACATACAAAATCATTCACAAAATGCACAACCCTACTGTTTTGTGATATAGGCCCGAAGGCACATGCATATTTTACTTACTTGGCTCTCCTGGAAATGTTCGGTTACAACTGCTCCAAAACTCGCTCACCTAAGGTCATGACAGTACGTTAATTCAACCCTTACTAAACCTTACCAAAAATCAATAATATGTTTGAGGAAATCGATTTGAAACTCTACTACCCGTGCATTCCCATTTATCACCAAGAACCTGAACCCACCCTCAATCACAGAAACCTCGAAATCTTCACATTGTATTCTCTCAGTAAACTAATCACTAAAATGCAAGAAAACAAGACTTACCTAGGTTGAAGGAGAATCGGGCGAGAGAATCGCCTAGAGAGTTCTACTGCTCGAGCTGAAAACCGAAAGAGGAAAATGGGGATAGTGGCGGCTACTATCACTGGACTTTTCCTTAAATGTGTTATCTACTATGTAAAATCCTAATTACCATCATGCCCTCGCCTGATCATTTATTAACCTAATCAATAACTCTCCCCAACCCTTCTATAAAAGTTCATCATTAATAATAGATTAAATTTTTGGTTCAATGGAACCGGGTGCTACAAAGGCTCCCCAAGTCTTCGCGAGGAAGAAACAAAAGACTTCTCAACTGACAAACTCCCAATCTGTCGTCGTTCCTCCTCCCCTTCAATGGTCGAATCACGAGTTCATTAATCAAGCTACTTTTAATAGGTACTATGAATGTTATGAATTTAGACCTATTATTTGCTCTTGTGGAGTTGTCTTTAGAGATTTATCTGATTTGGACCTTGAGGATCCTTTACTAAGGATGGGGTTAATGGGACTATTCGATTTATTGCCCAATTATTGTGCAATTCCTATTAGGATGTTTTATGCCAATTTGGAACATTCTACGCATCCTCTTGTCCTCAGGAGTTATGTCTATGGAAGACATATTGAACTTACTCAAGAAAGTCTACATGACATCATTCAATGTGAGTTTCTGAATGGATCTAGGAAATATTTTGAGGCAGCAAAGATTCCATCTTTTCTTGAAAGACCTGCAGGCAAGGAATTAGTGAAATTAATCGCCAAGGATCCCAATTCCTCTCCCCTGAAGCTGAAGAGTATGGATTTAAATCTTAGGGCTAGGATCTTCCACCAGATGATTCACTATAACATTCTGCCCGTTGAAGGTCATCGCGATCATGTTAGTGGAATGGATCTTTTCATTCTTGGACAGTTCTTCAAAGCTGAACCATTCCATGTTGGCTACATTATTTTAAATCAGATGCTTCAAGTAGTCAGCAATCAGTCCAAGTCACTGCCTTACAACCTTCTAATTACAAAGATTCTTCTTCGTTTTGGAGTCCACTTTCCAGATTATGACCAAGTCTTATCCCTAAAGAAGACTGATTTCTTTTCCTCCTCCACCTTATCACGAATGAGAATCACACGAAATGATCTTGGTGTGCTAGTTGAAAAAACTTGTCGTGGAGGCGTTTTAAGGCGATTGATAATCAATGAAGAGGAAGATGAGGAAGATAGTGCTCCAGATGACACTCTTATTCCCACCCTGGCACCTCTTCCCCCTTCTGTTTTTCTTCTTCAAGCTCCCGAGGAGGTCATTTATTAGCCAACTCCCCTTCAAGAACCTTTCAGTGATCCTGATCCTCCTTTAGTCCAAGCTGATCTCCCACATTCACCCAGTCCAATTCGTGCTCCCTCTCCCACTCGTGCACCCTCTCTGTCAGCACGCCCTCCTCCTTGATCTAGAGTTCCTCCCAGTTCTACACCAAGGCATAATCTCTCTAAAGAACTCCAAGATGAACTTAGAGCCAGTATTGCCAGCCTTGGGACTGGTATTGATTCTTTTCAATCAGTGTATCTCTCCAATCATGGTCAATTTGCAGCTCTAGTCCTGTCTCAACTTGAAAATCTTGCGGCTGCAAATCAAAGACTACTCACTCATATTGAATTGCTGGAATCCAATCACAGTTCAGCTATTGCTTCTGTCAATCATCGTATTGCTCAAGCTGAACTCGAAAATAGTAAAGTAATTGATGATGTCATCTCTTCGATTCGATTCCGCGAATCTGCTAAGGTCCTCACTCAATTTAGTGATCTCAGGGACCTTTAAATCAAGAGTGATGGTGTGACCATTCATGGGTCTGCGGCCTTAGAAGGTCGTGGAGAGACCCCTGAATCAGCTCCTTCAGCTGCTCCTTCACTTACTGAGCATCTGGATGTTGCTCAGGGTGTTAGGCCTGCTGCTGCTATAGAGGCAGCTCTATGTAGAGACGAGCCACTGCCTGCACCTATCCTTGATTAGACCGCTTATGCTCTTGCAACTGTTCATGCTGATCCTGCCAGTGCTGACCATATAGATATTCCTATTGCAGATGCAGGTGATGCTCCTTTTGTTGCCAGTCTTCCTTCTCCTCCTCCAGTTGAGGCCATTAATCCTCTGGCAGAAAAGCCTTCCCCTCCAGTCCAGTATGATTTTCTTAGTAAATTAGGGGCTCTTATGGGATGAGACACTCCCTCTTCTCCGGAGTCTGAGCATTAGGATTCATCTTTTCATTTTGTAACTGATACTACTTTTTTATGCCTGATATTTTTATGGGATGTTTCAGTTTTATTTCTGGTGTTTCTCCTCTGTTTGTGCTGAATGTTATACGTTATTTTTGATAATGTCAAAGGGGAAGATAAAATATGTGACTGATAAATTTCATTTAGTTGTATGCACAGAGTATAAGGGAGTTAGAGAACTTTGTTAATCATTATATATATTAGTCATCATCAAAAAAGGGGAGATTGTTAGCTTAAATGCGTTTAAGTTTTAAGTAACTATATCTTTGATGATTATGTTTAATCTGGATAAATATGATTAACATGATATTGGTGGACTGTTGATTAAGTTTAATATGATGAGTATGAATATTATGAAATTTACGAACTGGATAATTGGTTTATTATGTTTATTGCATTTATCTGGAAATGCCCTTTGAAAAGGGTATTATGTTTTCTGACGATTTTTGGCTAAGTGTTAATAGTTAGTCTGAATCAATCTTCCACGGTCAAGACAGAATCAATCGTCCACGTGAAAGAAAACAGAAATAAACGAAGTAGTCTGTGGAAATCAATCGTCCAAAGTATCACGTGAAAGTCAGGTGACTTCAGTCAAAATCAATTGTCCACAGCCAAGACATAACAGGAAAGACGCAGTCGTCCATGCTCAAAGTAAAAACGCAGTCGTCCACGCTCAAAGTAAAGACGCAGTCGTCCACGCTTAAAGGAAAGACGTTGTCGTCCAAGCTCAAAGGAAACACACAGTCGTCCACGCCAATGAAAGACACAGTCGTCCAAAGTCAAAACACAGAATCATTGTCCAAAGTACTTGTCCACAACTTCATCATCCAAAGTATTCAAGTCGAAGCAAACCTCAATCGTCCAAAGTCTCAATGCCAGACTTTAAAGACCGCGAGTGATAGTGACACCAGAATTCAAACGGCTATTTTTCTGCGTACGGACTACTCACAACGGTCATATTTTTTAAAGCAGATTACAGACGCGAAACCGAATATAGACAGAGTATAAATAGAAGAACAAAGCTTAGGAGAACAAATTTTTGTCGAAATTCTCTCTGAACTCAAAAACGCAAAAAGCTTTGTAAAACTCTGCTATTTCCTACACCTCTTGAGAATTTTAACTGGAGATTTGATATTTGTGAGAGTGTAACCTGTGCTATAAATCTTAACCATTCTTGTAAAAGTGTAAAGGCTGTGATTGATGCCCGTGAAGATCAATCAAAGTGTAAAGGCAATTGATTGGCGCCCGTGAAGTCCAATCAAGTTTTTCTCTGAGGAAGAGGAAAGAAACTTCAAGGGGGAAACCTTGAAGCATGGACGTAGGCAGGTTTTGGCCGAACAACGTAAAAACTCTCGGTGTTGTTTTTTTTTTTTTCTCTCTGTTTATTTGAATCAGTAAACAATATTCAAAGTAATTTATATTGTTTAAGTAAAATTTAATTAGGGCAAGAAATTTCTAATTCACCCCCCTCTTAGACAATCACGTTCCTACAAGAGCAACATAGACAAAGCAACGGACGACTTAGAAGAGTGGACGACAAAAGAGAGCAAATCAAGAAGATATTATCATAATTATAAGCCGTTGATCAAGGGAATCAACAGATTAGAAAGAAAAAAAGAAAGGAACAGACTGGAGAGAGAAAAAAAAAATGGCACGCAGAATGAGGAGAAGAAGCAATTATAAAAGAGAGGATTCTTATTATTAAGGAGAGGAGCTCTGAATCTGCAGCAAGGGAACCGACGACAATTTTTAGCTTTCTTCTTCTTCTCTTATACTGTGGATGTTTTTATGAATATTATTATTTCTAGCTTTACCATTATGATTTTATGCTAAATTTTTTATCTTGGTTAGGCAAGAGAGTACTCTTTACATGTTTTCATTTTGATCTATGAATGTTAAGCATTTTTCATTGCACGATTAGTCATGATTTTTATTGCATAATTTGAATTGTGTCGATAGGCGAATTTGTTTTCACATATTTCTATTGTATCGATAGATAAATAAGAATTGAAGATGCATGAGTAATTGAATAAATTAAAATTGTTGCCAAGTAGCTAACATTAATTTATTTGGCATTAAGAATATGTTTACGCAAAAATTCGGATTAAGTTTTTATCTTTTCAAAGTCGAAAAGAAAATTCTGAATTGAATTTACCTAGGCAATTCGACGAAACCCTAGAAATATTATGAATTTTTGCTGTGCTGTGATTAATTCTGTAGCATTGCTGTAGGATCAGTAATAATTACATGTAAAGAGGAAATTAACCATAACCAAAGCTTTTCCCATAATTATCTTTTAAAATTATTTTCATTTGTAGTCTTATTTAATTTTGAGTAATTTTAGTTCATCCTTCCTTATTATTCATTTAATTTCAATATTTTCATCTTTATTTTATAGAAATTTATAGCAAGATTAATTTGATTAAAAATATCCTCGTGGGATCGACTTTTACTTACTTTATTACTTCGTTAGCGACACGTGCACTTACGTTAGGGTGTAGAAAATCACTAACATGTATTTATGTCGACAATATATTGTTCGTTGCCATTGATGACCTCAAATCATGCAGCTCCCGCAAACATAGCACTCCAATTTTGAGTTGCACGTTCTAGCTTTACTGTAATAACCCGAAAATTTTACCTAGTAAATTAAAAATCTTGTTAGAATTTCCGTGAGAGATTTTAACGGGTTAGCTAGTTTATTAAAACTTAAGATTTTAATTGGAAGAGGATTTCTAAAATTTTAGGTCCAGAGGGGAGACGCGAACTTAACGGAAATACGAGAGTTCAATCAATGTGAGGGCGATTTAGTAATTAAGTTAACTAAAAATAAAATAAATAAATTAAATTAATAAAAAATATATATATAGAAAACTGAATGGCTTCATGAAGAAGCCATTCAGTTTCTACTACCCGAGCGCCTGAACAGAGGAGCCCGAGCGACGATTCTCCTCCGGCGACCACGCAGTTCCGGCCGCCGTTCAGACGAGCGAGCTCCGGCGAGAAGAAATCTCTTTCTCCCTCTTTGATTGCGTGCTCCAATCTTGACGAAAAGAGGTGAGTTCTCCTCCCTGTTTTCCCCTCTTATGCGCGGCCTCGGTGTGGTCTTACGGGTGGAGCATGTTGGCCGAGTTTTTCTTGTGGTTTTGGCGACGAAAATAAGGGGGGAATTGGGGTGTGCGATGGGCGATTCTCAGTGGCTGAGATACCCCTGTTTCAGGGGTGAAACCGAGAGGAAAGGGAGGGGAGTGGGGGCTGTGGTCCGGGTTCTGGAATTTGGAACCTTGGAATTGTTTAAATTATGCTTAATATGTTAGAATGTGATGAATTGGTGATAGATTGAAAGAGTTTGTTGAAAAATCGAAAATGAAAAATTGGAATTTCCTAAAAACCGGTTCTGTTTTCTTGAGTTTTGACCTTGCTATGATTATTCGTTTTAAATTCTCTCATGGCATGTTAAACTAGGTTGTTAGAGGAGTGCGTGGTCACTGAAATCGTTCGATTCCGATAACCGACGCGAAAATTAGGTGCGATCGAAGTTTCGGGTTGGTTTTTAATCGGACCAAATTAATGACCCGTTTAGTTAGTTGTGAGTTGGGTTAAGTTAGAAATGTTAGTTTTAGGATAAATTGGCGAGTTTAAGCCTATGTACTAACGTGGATGTTGAATTGTGCTAGGTGAAGCCGTAGGTGACGTGACATGCCAAAACCGAGCTCGCTAGGACGCCAGGTAAGTAGTAGTGTGGGTGTAAATGATTGAGAGTCGTCCAGAAGGGCCTACACCACAGTTGTTTGCTTGTTGTGAGTCGTGTGTATGCGGTGAGTGGTCTGTATGCGATGTGTGTGTGTGTGGTGGCCATAGGTACGTGTGTGATGTGATGTGGAGGTGAAGTCATCGTTAGTTGGTCATGGTATGCAGGTTGTGAGTCGTAGGTACGTGTGTGAAGTTATGTAGATGTGAAGTCATCGTTAGTTGGTCATGGTATGCAGGTTGTGAGTCGTAGGTGCGTGTGTGATGTGATGTGGAGATGAAGTCGCGTTAGTTGGTCATGGAATGCAGGTTGGGGTTCGTAGGTACGTGCGTGACGTGATGTGGATGTGAAGTCGTTGTTAGTGGGTAGGTTGTGAGTCATGTGCAGGTTGTGGGCCAGTTTTGCATAGGTTGTGAGTCCTGTGTGGGTTGTGGGCTAGTTGTGGGTAGGTTGTAAGTCATGTGCAGGTTGTGGGCCAATTTTGCATAGGTTGTGAGTCCTGTGTGGGTTGTGGGCTAGTTGTGGGTAGGTTGTGAGTCATGTGCAGGTTGTGGGCTAGCTTTGCATAGGTTGTGAGTCCTGTGTGGGTTGTGGGCTAGTTGTAGGTAGGTTGTGAGTCATGTGCAGGTTGTGGGCTAGCTTTGCATAGGTTGTGAGTCCTGTGTAGGTTGTGGCTCTTGTGCTGGTTGTGGGTTAGTGGTATGTATGTTATGAGTCTTGTGCAGGCTGTAGGTGAGTTGTACGTAGGTTATGAGTATCGTGTAGGCCGTCGGTCAGTTGTTCGTAGGTGGTGAGTCTGGTGGGGTTATGGGTAAGTTGTGCGTAAGTGGAGAGTCATTCGTGCGTAGGTTGTGGGTTGGGTGAGTCTTATGTGTGTTGTGGCCATATTTACGTATGTGTATGTGTAGTCATTGTTAGTTGTATGTTGTGAGTTTTGCATACGTGGTGGGTTGTGGGTACGGGTGTGGACGAGAAGCCGTCGATAGTTGGTCATAGTGTGTAGGATGTGAGTCTTGTGTGTGTTGTGGCCATATGTACGTATGTGTATGTGTAGACATTGTTCGTTGTATGTTGTGAGTTTTGCATATGTGGCGGGTTGTGGGTACTGATGTGGACTAGAAGTTGTCGTTAGTTGGGCATGTTGTGTAGGTTGTGAGTCCTGTGTAGGTTGTGGATAGTGGTGTTAGGTTGTGAATCTTGTGTGGGTTGTGGGCTAGTTGTGTGTATGTTATGAGTCTTGTGCAGGTTATGGGTTAATGATAAATATGTTACAAGTCTTGTACTGGTTGTGGGTTAGTGGCACGTATGTTATGAGTCTTATGCAGGCAGTGGGTGAGTTGTACGTCAGTTGTGAGCTTTGTGCACGTTATGGGTGGTAGGCACGTTTGTGATGTGATGCGCATGTGGAGTCGTTGTTAGTTGATTGTGATGCGTATGTGAAGTTGTAATTAGTTGATTATGGTCAGCATGCATCATGTTTTAAAAGCTACGCAAAATGTTTTGAGCATGTTTTCAAGCACGGAGGGAGAGTAGTGGAGGTGAGGTATGGTGTGGACAAGAGATAGGGGCTGGGGTGTGACTGTGGGCCCCGTTTCTGGGATGAGCTGGGACGGTGGCGACGTGCCGATGGCAGCGCGATGTATCGACCGACTATCTCGGGCGGTTGCACTTCGAGTCGAGACAGAGGCTGGAGTGTGACTGTGGGCCCCGTTTTCGGGATGAGCTGGGACGGTGGGGACGTGCCGATGGTAGCGCGGTGTATCGTCCGACTGTCTCGGGCGGTTGCACTTCGAGTCGAGGCAGGGGCTGGAATGCGACTGTGGGCCCCGTTTCCAGGATGAGCTGGGACGGTGGCGACGTGCCGATGGCAGCGCGGTGTATCGACCGACTGTCTCGGGCGGTTGCATTTCGAGTCGGGATAGGGGAGGGGGTTTGGGTGTGACTTTAAGCCCCGTTCCTGGAGGAACCGGGACGGTGGCGACGTGCCGGTAAACAGTGCGGTGTACGGACCGACTGCCCGGTGTGGTTACATTCCAAACCTCGGTGTGAGGCGATGCGATGAGATGATGACAACGTGTGTAGAGACCTGCATGTGTTAGGATTGCATAAACAGTTTTCATGCTTCACGTTTATTTTTCAGCACTATACTTGCTAAGCTTTGAGCTTACGGTGTGTTCTGTGGTGTAGGTACTGCTGAGCTGGTGGGTGTGTACTGAGAATCTGACTAGGCGTAGGTGGCAGTTGGTGGCGTGCGACCAGGGCCCTGGTTGATGACAGTGTTAGGGCGACCCGACCCAAGAAGAGCTGTAGCATGGTGTTAATGGGGAGTAGGACTTTTGTCTTTTGTGGGGGTATTTGTATTTGTTGTATATAGTTATAGTTAAGGGTGATATGTCACCCTATGCTGTGGACTTTCTTCGTTTTGGTCGATAACATTGCCGTTCTGTTATGATGATTGTTTGGAGATTTCGTAGACTGGATAGTTTTGTAGGAGTATTCTGGATAGGTTGGGATTTATTCGTTTGCAGGTACTTGGCATTTTGGAGGCGCCATTTTCAGGCGTTACTCTGTCGAAATTTTCGGAGAGGACGCCGTGGTGCTTAATGGTTAGGAATAACGAAAATTAGTGAGTCGTTTAGCTCAGAGTAGTCCCTGTAGCGAACCAAGAATCCGGGTGGGTTTTCGGGGCGTTACATTTACAATATTTTTTCTTATCTGTGGACACAAGACGTCTGTTGATGAGGCAAATTTCTCTTCTTTTTTGACAATCCTACTCATTAATCACTTTCGGATCATCTCGAACATAGTCAAAATCGATTTTTCCCTGACAGGTAATAGAACTACATTGAATGATAATCCTACTCATTAATCACTTTCGGATCATCTCGAACATAGTCAAAATCGATTTGTCCCTGACAGGTAATAAAACTACATTGAATGACTCACATAAATTGTTTAATCCCAGTTCACACTTGAGAATCGAAGAAAATACATAACTAGCCCAATATTTAGGGTTTGTATCTCGAAGATATGCGTGGACATCTAGGATAATCTAATGTAAGTTCCTCATTTCTTTCTCGAAATGAAAATTTGTGGTTGCCCTGACCATATTCCACATTGCATCTCTGTATACTCTGCCCCGAAATTAATTTTTGAAATTTGCGTATATATGTCGGAGGCAGTAGCGGTGTTCTGCTAACGTTAATTCTAACTGCACAGCGGGCAACAACCCTTGACATTTGAAAGAACAACAGAGTCAACATAAAACAATATAACTACCACAACATCCCAATATTTGAAAGAACAATAAAAAATGCATTATACATTTTGTCGATAAAAAACAAATGTCTATCTATATCCCGATTCAGTATTTAGGTATTCTTTTAATAATTTCAAAAATCACGTCCACGAGTCCATACACTTTGATTTGACATTGGCAACAGCAACATGATATATTCTATCGTTGTCATCAATGCTAACGGCTGTCAGTAATTGGCCGGGACAAGAGCTCTTTAGATGACAACCATCCAAACATATAATAGGTTTACTACATTGCAGCAAACCTGCCTTGCAAGCAGCTATACACATATACATTCTTTCAAATACACATGATTCATTATTGATAGAGCCTACCAAGTAAGTCTGTAGGCTCAATGTGCTACCCAAATTTGATCTACGAATTTCTTCTGCGTACGACCACAATAGATTGTTTTTTTCGTCTCCCTTCCTTTCATTAAGTTTTCGAGCTTTGCTTCTTGCTTTTCTAGCAAGACTTTGTGTAATGTTGACATTCAAATCTTTCATCACTGTCTCGATAGTGGACGGAATTTTTCACGTAAGTTGACTTTTGAACCTATTCAAATAATGATTTGCCACCCATTTTGTAGTAGCGTGTCGATTCTCAATTTTTCTTGAATAGTTATGACGATCGTTGAAACTTGTTATTTGAAACATAAGCTCATTTTGTATCTTCGAACCATGCGGTCTCCAATCACATCCTTCTTCACATGCTGTCGTCAGTCGCCGAGATTCACTTTTAATGAATTTGATCCCATAACCATTATTTAAATGATATTCTACTATTTATTCTCTAATTGCCTTTAAAGAACTGTATTTTTTTCTCCGATAAAATTCCATCAAAATTTCATCTCTTACATGTATGTTTTCCACTTCATCATCTTCTGAATCGACCGGTGTTCGAAGATTATCGTCTAGAGTTTTCGACGTCGATTGCACCTCTATTTCTTCATTACCTTCTAGATGATCGAATGCCCGAAGATTACCATATATGGGCGTGGAGTACAAATATTAGTCCATATTGACATCATAAGTTGTTTTGTCGTCTAAATCAACCGTTCCACTTGAATCAGAATCCATTGACGTCGCTAATATAGAGAAAATTTGCCTGAGCAAGAAAAAGTAGAGGTTTGAGGGTTTTTTTTCCAGCATGGGGTGAGAATGGGGGAGTGTTCTCTTATATAGTGTTGGAGATCGGTCCCACGTAGGGGTGGGCAGAACCAGCCCGGAACTGCAAAACCGGACCGGACCGGCAGTCCGGGCCGGTTCTTGGGCGGTTCTGTCTTCCATGGAACCGGTTCCGGTTCCGGTTCCATGGATTGGAGAACCGAGAACCGCGGTCCGGTTCCCAGTTCCGCATGCTGGGATCGGGAATTCCCATGGGAGAACCGACCCATGGGTCAGCCCGGTGGATTATCCGACCCATGGGTCGGATAATTAAAAAAAAAAAAGAAGAAACAAAACCAAGCCTTCGCCCGACGCCCCGCAGATCTCAGTAACCTGTAACTCAGCAGTCTCAGCTCAGTTCACAGTTCACACTCCTCAGCAGACAGCTGAATGCACCGACGACCGGAGCTTCAAAGATCAACTCTTTGCCACACAGAAGAATGTAAATTAAGTTCCAGAAATAAGAAAAAAAAAACAAACAATTACTCATCAGCCACCATTGACGTTCTTTCAAATTGGACCCACGTCTCAATCGCTTTCCATGACTACTTTTCCTCCTCTCTCTCTCTCTCTCTCTCTCTCTCTCTCTCTCTCTCACAAAGATGATGCGCAGCTGAAACCCTTGCGATCATCCATCTTTCTCTTCTTCTCTTTTCTACCCAACTGGCTATGGAAGACACAGCCGATCGCACGGCAGCGGAGGGATGGAGATGGAGAAGTACTACGGTTAGCCTAGGCCTCCACCTTCCTATGATTTCAGGTCTTACAGCGATTCCGCGTCCTCTGCTCAAACCCAGATCGGAAATAAGGATTCTAATTTCAAGAAAGGGGAAAACACTTTTTCTCCTTCTTCCTATTCATGGGAGGGAACCGGTACCGAACCGGAACCGGACCGAAAAACCGATCCGGTTCCGGTTCGGTACCGGTTCCGCTAGGGACCGGTTCCGGTTTCGGGAAATAAATTCCCGAAACCAACAGTCTGGTCCGGTTCCAGGCCAGAACCGGCCCGGACCAGACCGTGCCCAGACCTAGTCCCACGTTTGTGAGAACGACCCCCCTTTCTCAAGCAAAATAATTGAGATCGGGGGGCCGTTTCGGGGAGGCGACCCTCCGTTCTCAATCTTATTAAAAAGTTAAGGTCAACAACTGAAGGCCGACCCGGGGCGGTGACTTCCCGTTTCTGAGAACCTTGAACAGGTAGAGGCAGGGAATGGGCGGCCGATCCGGGATAGCGTTCTCGAATCACGTGCGGTACACGATGAACCGGGGGGGGGGGGGGGAGGGGTCTCCACCCCCGCATCGACTTTCAGACCCAATATGTCGAGTGTCACGTAAGCATTGGATAGATCGGGGGGCCGTTCAATTTAAATCGACCTCCCAATCTTGGCTTAAATTGAGAACAGGGGGTGATTGACTCCTGCCAGGGTTTGATTTGTTATATTTTGGATAGTTTAATGTTTTAGTTGTTAAAAATTTTAGTTTAAGGATTATTTCAAATTAAACTCATACTTTGAGGTTCAAATTAAATTTAATCCTTGATGTTTTAGACAATGGGTTTATCAAATTATCGATCAAGAATTCGGTTTGACTCAAGGATAGGAAGAATTTGAGCAATAATACTATAGATTTTGAATGTTTGATAGTGCCAAAAAGAGGTATTAATAGATTGGATTGTTAAAATAACAAGGGGAGAGGACATTGAGTAGGAATAATGTGCGTGGAAGGCCATGCTACCTCTCACATGAGAAAGGTATATAAATGCGTGGGACGTTGACTCCGCCGTTTTCGGAACGTGAAGCTGTATCAAACCTAATAAGGTGCTTCTTTGAAGCCAGAGCTGAACCCATAATCTGCCTAACCCTCCTCCTCTGTCTCCGAGTGAGAAAAGGAAAGCTTCGAACGTGATTTGGTAAATTTGGAGGACTTGGAAAATCCAAAATAAGGAACAATTTGGAGGCGTTCGGCGGTGAATAATTGATATTTATGATTATATATCGTTATCCTTTCACATCATCGGTATCATCTGCTAGAACTGCGTGCCCAATCCGACCACTCTCTCTTTTTCTCTCTAATAGGCACCTGCTTTTTCCCGAGAAACGAACATAAAATCTTAAGATCGTAAGAAGGTGTACTACCTTTCTTGTGCTTACGAGCTGAAACAATTGGTTCAAGTTCTTCTTCCGATTTCCATGGATTCTTCAATAGCTCACCGTCGTCTCAAAGCCATTAATGGCCACCTAGTCCTAGTCCCTGATAGTGATTCCACCTCTCAACTCCTCTTTCACCCTACCGCCGGCGAGTTTTTCCACGGTCTCTCTCTCTCTCTCGCCTTTCGGTTTATATTTGGAAAATAAGTAATTTTTTTAAATGATGATCCATTCCGAACACAGGAAAAAATTCGCCAATTCTCTGATCCTCACGGGTTTAGTTGCCCATTAAATCACGTTCTGATGATCAGAGAAAAGTTGGATCTCAAAAGTATTGGAATTTGTGTTGAAATCAAGAGCAGAAATTTTGAAGAGTTTGGGTTATTTTTTTATTTTTGAATTATGATTTTTCTTTACAAAAATTTCTTTTTAGTAGCAATCTTTTCATCATATTCTTAGCCTTTAGTTAGGTAATCATATGCTTGAGGTTTTTGTTTTGTTGCATCTTAGAACGTTTGCAATCAATTGGAAGGTTGTTTACTTTGTTAATTTAACAAATTATGCATTGACTATTTGTCCCTTTGAATTACTAATAGCCAGCTATAAGATTTGATGCAGTCAAATAATGTTCCTGACATAGAACAGGATTTATATGGAACACGGTTTAAGGAAATTGCCAAAGAATATTGTAAGGAGTTTTCTTTTTTAATGTAAATCCTTGGGAAGAAGTTTCTATTTACAATTTGTCTTAAAGAGAAAAGATAGAACTACACATATATATAAGCTACCGAATGCTTGCTGCTGATATCAGGTAGAGACATAAAGCCAGGCTTGGCATTTTTTATTATTTCTTTAATAATTACTTTGTTTGATTGCTTGGTAAGTTACAGCTTTGGTATACCAAATTGGATGAGTAAAAAACCTCTTCTATTATGAATTGATAGGGGCTATGTACCCGAGGAATAAATGAGTTCCAAACAACATGTTCATTTTGATAGCTGTCTGTCTATTCCACGTTCATCATTCATGAAGTTGAAAAACATAATAAGAGCAAGATTTTTAATGGGTATTCTGATACCAAATGCTAAGCTGATGTATTATGCTAATGTTGCATTCTGAGCAGACCAAGGTTATAGCGTTGTGCTTCCTGAGAAACTGCAAACTGGAGTATGGAATGTATACAGGTAAGATCTTTCACATTTTATTGGAATTTGGATTTTATCATTTTGCAGTTAATTTTTTTTTCTATGACAGATCTGTACGTTCACCTTTGAAGCTTGTGAGTAGATTTCCTGATCACCCCGACATTGGGACCTTGCACGATAATTTTATGTAAGCATCTTCGTTTGATGTTAGATTTGGATTCGCCTCGCCTTGTAGCTTCTTCCATATATATCATTGCTTTTGGTTTAAACCATAAATCCATTTTTTGAAAGTTCAGATTGCTAATGCACAATATCTATCTATGTCTGACATTATCAACTTAGGCACTCAGTTGATACATTTCGGGATTACAAATATCTCGGAACGCGAATTCGTGTTGATGGAACAGTTGGAGAGTAAGTTTTAATTGGATATTTGTTTTTTAATTTATTTTTAAGTTATCTTCCTCAACTTGCAATAACTATTAAATCCTTCTCTAAGGTACAAATGGATGACATATGGAGAAGCAGGCACAGCTCGGTCTGTGATTGGGTCTGGTCTAATGTATCATGGAATACCAAAGGTGAGCATCTGCAATATATAACAATAATTTCTGAACATAATAATTAAAAGACATTTTATTCTTCCTTTCATACTATGATGAAATGAAAAACTTTCATATGACCTCTCTTTATCAATATTCAGGGAGCTTGTGTAGGGTTGTATTTTATCAATCGACCGGAGTGGATTGTTGTTGACCATGCCTGCTCGGCATATTCTTATATATCAGTTCCTCTATATGACACACTTGGTTTTTCTCTCTTCTCATTCGAACTTGTGGTGCATGTTGCTTGCTAGGCTCGGAAATAAGTTCAAATGTTACCTGAATTTTGCTGTCTTGGTGCAGGTCCAGATGCTGTCAAGTACATAGCTAATCATGCTGTCGTTCAAGCTATATTTTGTGTGCCTGAAACGTTGAATATTGTGAGTTGAGATATAGGCTTTTTACTTGTGGCCATAATTCAAGGATAACGAGTTTTAAACTTATCTCCTTGAATTTGCAGCTTTTGAGCTTTCTATCAGACATTCCTACTGTACGCCTTATTGTGGTATGCTTTGCATCCATTATGTTTTCAAATGAACATTTAAACCACTTGAAAATGAATTTTCACAATGATTACTTGACCTCTGTTCATACAATTTATTTGCTATTAGGTTGTTGGTGGAGTAGATTATCAAACTCCGAAGCTTCCAGCATCTGCTGGAGTTGAGGTTGTTACATACAATAAATTGCTTGTTGAGGTTAGTAACAATTCTTCTGTTAGTTTGAATTGTCAAATATAATTTTACTTTTGTTATCCTGAATTTGTAACATTTTTAGATGATTAAATTTTTCAGCAGTTGTTTAACTTTCTGTTTCCCTGAAATCTGATGTTTAATACGTTCATGTATTCTGCTAGTTTTTTGGATAAAAACCAAGCTTTATTGATTCTGAAATATAAATCATTTCTCTATTAAATTTTAACGTTTTCAGTTCATTATAATATTTCTGCTTAGTTGTAACAGTTATGGAGCATATGATAATTTTCTTCGGTTAGTAAAGTTTGAGCCATTGTTTTTGAGCCTGCCAATTCTTCATGTTATCATCAATACCATTACGTAGTTCTACTTCTTGCAATCACTAGGTAGCTTCTGTTGTTTTTCTTTTTAAGTTTCAGTTGGATCTATATGCATAAACTCAAATTTATTAATGTTACTCTTTTCAAATGCTAATGGTTGATAGAATAGCCACCAGTATGTGGAAGACTATTGTATTCCATTCAGAGAAACTTGGTGTCCTTTGATCATTTTACCCTTGTATAAGTTCACCTTTTTCTGGCTTGCCTTCCTCCTTCCATACACGTCACCTGTATTAGATATTCTCTATTCAGATACTCTCTCTGAATAGTTATGTTGCGTAGTGAACCTAAAAAGAACAACCACGAATCTAACAATAATACTAAGACTCAAAATTACCTTAAATAACCATGAATTTGGAAATCCACATGTTCGGAACCCTAAATCTAATCTCTCTAAAAGATGAAATATAACAATAGTCAATGATGATCTTCCCCCCAACTACATGCCTCATGTATATCCCATTAGTCTCCCCTTGATGAAAGAACCTCCTCACTTTACTAACTAAATATGTCATCTCACCCTTTTGATTTCCCCATCTACTCTCCAACTTCTTACCTTATTATTTCACTCTAAACAAGTTAATACATCAATAATAACTCCTTATGCTATGGTCCTGGCTTAACTAAGTTTTCACAAGCTACTTGTGCTGGTATCCATGCAAATATATCTCATTATGTGGGCACTTTTCTCTTAGGGCAGCAGTCGCATTCAGCCATTTTGCCCTCCAAAACCTGACGAAGTTGCAACTATTTGCTACACAAGTGGTACGACTGGTACTCCAAAGGTATATCCTTGTATTCTAAAATCTTAGTCACCGGTTTTGAAATCTTCTGTAAATAAGCATGACCTCGACAAATATTTGCCAGGGAGCTGTATTGACTCACAGAAACTTGATTGCCAATGTTGCCGGAGGTTCTCTTCCCATCAAATTCTACCCATCAGATGTGTGAGTATGAGATCGTTTGTTTTTCAAAATCTATGTAAATTAGCACTTCTTTATAAGAACTGGGTTCTTGGCTTACATTAAAATCATCTTCTGTCATACCAGGTACATATCGTACCTACCTTTGGCACACATATATGAACGGGTTAACCAGATCATGGTAGCTTATTTTGGAGTTGCTGTTGGATTCTATCAGGGGGTAAGGGATTAATTTAAGAATTACTTTCTCATCAAATTTCAATATGTACTCCTCCCTTTTGTTTTTTCTCAATGAGTTTATGCGCATGTCCCCTCTTTATTGAGTTAAGCATACACAATGAAAAAGAGTAGTAGCCATATCTCACAAGCATAATTTTTTTTCCTTTAGTAGCGAGAAATATACGATTAAAATCTTTTAAAAGGAAAAGTTATGGTGATGTGCTTGCACGAAAATGTATAAGAAGCGTAAACCCAACAACGTATCTAGTTTAGTTATTATTGCTGAACATTATTTTATGGAGTCACATGACCTGTTATTACAATTTCATGTACCAGGACTTCAGGATGAATATTGTATTTGAGCTGTGCGATTTTATTATTTTCTATTATTTGAGAGCAAGCTTTTATGCTATTCTATGGTACTATATGCAGGATAATATGAAATTAATGGATGATATGGCTGCTCTAAGACCTACAATCTTTTGCAGTGTTCCCAGGCTTTATAATAGAATATATGCTGGGTATGACCAATCTTCTGTTTCCATGATTATTTATCAGAAAATAGTATATTCCATCAGTAATTTAATTCAATGAATAATAGATTATATGCTGGGTATTAACACCTTTACATCATCATAATTATTATACAGCTATTATATATCTTCTGTAATTAAGTAGACCATCTTGTATATCAGTATCATGAATGCCGTGAAGACATCTGGTGGGCTGAAGGAGAGGCTTTTTAATGCTGCCTACAATGCCAAGAAGCAAGCAATATTGAGCGGTAAATTTACAATAGTCGAAAACGCTCATTTATACCAAAATCAAAACATAAATAATGAAAAGTGGGAAATGAATTACCAAATATTAGACGGTTTAATCTTTATTTTCTAGTCTTCAGCATGATAGTGATATGCTAAAGTTCTACAATGCAGTGAAAGACGTTTATTTCATTAAATTTCTTAATTAAATACTTTTGTAAGTTATGTAATGCATTCACTCTCCATGAAGTAGGACCAAAACCTAACAGAGGGCACTGCATTCTCTTTGTTTGCCATTCTTTTTCCTTAATGAGTTGAAATCTGGAATCCTCTGTATTGTAGTCAATGTTTATTAATTTTGTAACTAAATTTTGCAATTCATTTAGAGTTTCCTGAATTTTTGATAGAAACCTTTCAAATGCTTTCCCAGAAGAGTGTTCATATGTAGTATTGTGCAAACTTGTTGTGGAAAAGTGTTATTCTTGCTTCATGAGCATCGATGGAATCAGAGATTTTCCTTCATTTTGAGAATCTATGAATTTCCCTTATTTATCAAGTTTGATTTAGAAATTCACACACACCTGGCATATTAAAACCATTTTTCTCGATTAATATATTCTCTGCATAAATTAATTTAGCGTGCTCCATCATTTTAGGAAAGAATCCATCACCATGTGGGATAGATTGGTATTTAATAAAATAAAAGACAAGCTTGGAGGACGAATTCGCTTTATGGTATCAGGTGCATCGCCACTGTCGCCTGATGTAATGGAGTTTTTAAAAATGTAATTATATTTTAATTTATTCTTAGATTTCCTGTTGTCTGTATAGTTATTTTTCTTTCTTTAGGATACTAAATAGTATGTTATGATTACTCCTTAGCTGCTTTGGTGGCCGAGTAACTGAAGGATATGGAATGACAGAGACTTCTTGTGTTATAAGCTCAATGGAGGAAGGCGACAACCTTTCTGGTCATGTCGGAGCTCCAAATCCGGCTTGCGGTGAGTTGAATACGTTCGAGTCAATACCATATTCCATTAATGAACCAAATTTAGTTTCTAATATTTACTGGATTTCACTTTACTTAAAAAGACCGTTTCAATGGTTGGTTCAAATGCACGTGATCTGCAATTCCAAAGAAGAATTATGATGAAAATTGAACATGTCTCAACGGCTCCCTCTTTCCTAACGAACTAGATTTCAATGTCCTTAAAGTCTGCCCTCTTCCCAAACACAGTAGGGAGACAGTAAGTGTTTAATCTGCTTCTCAATGTTGCCAATGTCAATGGAACCACACTTTAACCTCTGTTATTAAGCCTTTCTATCTCTTTAATATTTCTGTTATTCCCAGCACCAAGTGTTTGTTTTAGAGTCAAACGTGCATAGTATTTACCTTGATCAGATTGTAATGGTAAATATGGGTCTACTGGTGAGCTATTGATAATGGTCAAGTGTGGAGAGAGTGTGAAGCTAGTTAGTTTTATTTTTATGTTTACTTTTTATTTTTTATTTTTGGTTTCAGAAATAAAGCTGGTAGATGTTCCAGAGATGAATTACACTTCTGATGATAAACCCTATCCTCGGGGCGAGATTTGCGTGAGGGGTCCTATTGTTTTCAAAGGCTATCACAAAGATGAAGTGCAAACGTACTCAATGCCCCTCCTTGTTTCAATTAAATTACATTTTATCTGGTTATTCCTACTCATATTTGATAATATTTTGAAACTCTACAGGAGAGAAGTGATTGATGAAGATGGATGGCTTCATACAGGAGATATTGGATTATGGTTGCATGGAGGTCGCCTGAAAATTATAGATAGGTAAGATTTGAGAACATTGTTGTATCCCCTTCGATGACACCTATAATCAACTTTCCTTTTGAAATTGTGTATTTTTTTTTAACTTTCTGTTTTGCCTATATACTATACTTGTGCGAGTATTTTCTTTCAGTAGGATAAAATCTTAACTGACTATTTGAATGCTACTTTTTCTTCGTCAGTAAATCAAGATAAGAATTTTCACTATGTTTAACTTTCTAGGCAATATTTTGTCACAACTCTTGAACTATAATACTACTGTTCATTTTTCACGTTGTGCTTACAAGGCATTCTTTGAACAGCACTTGTGTGGTGACATTTGCTATTTCTTTGTATGCATGAGATTATTATATGAATTTCGAAAGTAAAAGTGTTTTTTTAATGTGTCATTTATAGGTTCTAGTGAAAGGGAAGGTTAACACTTGTTTGAGTTCATTCCTTGTTGTATGTAGTTAATCTTAATTGTTGAAAATACGAGGATATTTAATTTATATCAACGAAATCTGTCGCAGAAAGAAGAATATTTTCAAGTTGGCACAAGGAGAGTACATAGCTCCAGAGAAAATTGAGAATGTTTATGCTAAGTGCAAGTTTGTCGCTCAATGTTTTATATACGGTAAGCTTTTTTAATCCTTGAAGCGATGTCACTTCAGGATCAAATGGACTGATTTTATTTGTCACTCTCTGTAGGTGACAGCTTCAATTCTTCATTAGTGGCTATTGTTTCAGTTGATCAAGATGTGCTCAAGGCATGGACGGAGTCCGAAGGCATCAAGGTGTGTGATAAATGTATTTTAGTCCAATATATAGAACTAATGATTTCATATCCAAATTATCTGTTTTCTATTTTGTGAAACTATTATTCCTGACTCCACGTTTTCAATTGGCGATTTTGTTTTCGGCCAATGAAGTGCAATGATTTAGAGCAACTGTGCAAGGATCCGAAAACAAGAGCGGCTGTCTTGGCAGACATGGATGCGGTCGGAAGAGAAGCACAGGCATGCTTTTTCCAGTGTTGTGTTCTTCATAGTTTGTTCCCCTATCTGTGTTTAACAATACGTTCATCTGGTCTCTTCTTCTTAATCAGTTGAGAGGCTTCGAATTTGCAAAAGCAGTGACTTTGGTGCTTGAACCATTTACCATGGAGAATGGCCTTCTCACTCCAACGTTTAAGGTAACTAACTACTCCCATATTACGACATGAATTTCTAGACCCGGACTCTATTTTGATGTATATTATTTGGATTGGCAGGTCAAGAGACCTCAAGCCAAGGACTTCTTTGCAAAAGCAATTTCTGATATGTATGCTGAAATTTCGACGTCCGACCCGTCTCCGCAGAACCTGTAATACGGCTGGGAGTTTTGAAGGTCGGGAAATGGTGTCCGCAAGAGACCAGGTATTGTTCATGGGGAGGGTTAGGTTGAAGGAAGACAAATTGTAAGTTAGAGCCATCCTCCTGCATTGCAGTTCTTTTGTGATTGGCCGAACCCAAAGAAGACACTGAAATTAATTGTTGATTTCTTCGTAATTTAATAAATATTTCTCTCTTATCCTCAATTTCAGGTGAATGATTTGACATAAAATATTCTTCTTTATGAGATTTATAAAAATTTAGATATGCAAAATTAGAGACGATAGATATCTGATCATTGAGTGCCCGGTTCTGCCCCGAGTTATAACTTATGGATTCTTGGAGTGGCACGAGTAACCATACGTTTGAATCTCTACGATCGCACGAGATTAGATCATTGAGTAGATTAATAACCCGAGTTATGACTTATGGATTTTTGAAGTCACATGATTAACCATAAGTTTGAATCTCTACGATCGCACGAAAATGCATGAAACCTCGAATACTCAGTATCCTAAAATAAAGTAGTACATAAAGACAGGCAAATGTCTTGTATTTCTATGTTGTGCCAAAACTTTAAACTATCTTGCGCGTGCATGCGGAAGAACCACAATAATAATCTTTTATAAAGCCCGATAAGAATCATAAGTACACTAATTAATGTATGAACTCTTACATTAGCCATCTCATACTTATACCATCTTATGTCCTACAATTTTTATTTTTTTTCATATCTATGTCAATGCCTAACAATGAATGTCCAAGTAAAATATCAAAATTAAATAATAAAATAAGTGTAAAGAAAATAATTTAAATAATACATTTTGGTTGGTCATTCGTTCATGGTCGAGCTTTTCGTTTCCTTGATAGATTTCAACTGAGTCAAGGCACCAAGGGGTGGCTGAGACTGAGAGCAGTGATGTTTGGAATTTTGAGAGGCGAGTGCTCCTTCTTCACGGTGAACATCTAGTTATCGAGGATGAATTTAGCTGAAATCTCTCCCAAATCTGAGTTTGTTTTGAATTTCTTAACAAATAAAAGTTTTTAAGCTGTTTTTTTTTTTATTCGGCTCCATTTTTTTGAGATTATGGGTATTAAATTTTCAAGTTAGGGTTGTATAATTGGATAATTCATTGGAATAGTTTTCTGATATGGGGGAAATTATTTCTAATAATTGAAAACGAGAAAAACATTTCTTAGTAGGTTACAATCTTCCTTCTTTAAAAGAAATTTCTTCCTCGAAATTTAAATTATTATTTGAATAGTTTTGAATAAAATTTCTCCTTTCCTCTTCTTATATTTCCCAAGATTTCTCAATAGTACTCATATGAGCTAGATCTTTTTAATTTTTATTGAAGTTCTCTTTCTTTCAAACCCATAATTTGAATAGAAAATTCTTCTCATGACAAGGTAGGGTTAAACACAAAGTCTATGTGTTAATTATCCAGATTTTACAAAGGCTGTAATGGTTTAATGGGTCCAACATTAATGGCTAGAATATTTTTTTTTTTTTTTGGTTTGGTGGTCACTGTTCTTCCAATCCTTTTGAAAAAAAAAAAAAAAAGAATCTGAAGTGGCATTAACGGGTCTCTGCTTGAAAAATAAAAATTCAATTTTTACTGCTATTTTTTAGTTTTATAATACACCAACAACAATGAAATTTCAATAAAAGGAAAACATGAGAGGCTTAATGTTAGAGATTATTAAATTCCTGGTCAAGAACGACATCATCTTCTCCAATATGAACCTCAAATGTTTGTTTTATAAATTCTTGCACCATACATTGGCATTCTGACAAACAATCACTAACCACACTCACTCCTCATTCTTTCCTAACTTCCCACTAATTTTTGTTTTGCAGAAGTGGAGATGAAGATTCTTGATTATGATAATCCAAACAATTCAACACGTGCAAAATGAGAAAAACATTTTAAGATGACATTATAGGTTATCAACTTAGAGTTACAAATGTCACTCCGATATACATACACATATTTTAAAAGGTTTGTATGTATGTGATACCCTAGAATTAATAAAAAGATGAACTTCATGAACTTATGTATTTTACAGTGCTTTCTTCCCACTTGCATCGTCGTCAATGAATTTTCTTCCAGAACCAGGTGTGCGGATCCATACCTCTTCCTCATACTCCTCAAGGGGCACCCCCTTCGTCTCCGGGCACAGAAGGGCGAAAAAAGACATCACCAAAACGCAGGCAGAAAAGAAGAAGAAGATCCCTACTTCATGTGACAAAGCATGGACAGAAAAGCTTTGGCGATGATGAAAGTGAAGAGCATGTTGACGCCGACGGTGATACTATGACGGCCCGACCTCGTCTCCAAGGGGAATGTCTCGCTATGAATCAGCCAAAGCCGATGTGGGCCCCACGACCATGCAAAGGAGGGACGAAGGTGCACACAATGACACGCAACCAAGCACTGCCAGCCCGTGGCTGAGGTTGTTCGAGTTGTCTGCAATTTGGCTCCCAGCACGATGGCATGATGATTGGGAGGATAACATTGAACTCGGCTTCCAGCAGCAGGATTCTACGGGACCCCCAGTTTGCCACACAGTACATTGAGACCAAGGTGGATGAGAACGTTCACGGCGCCGGTGATCACGGCGGGGAGTACAGTGAGCGTCGGTCGAACACGAGCGTCGTTTGAACAAAACAGGGCGTAGAACATGATCGCGTTGATTCCGGTGCATACTGGAAAACC
>CM039503.1:46012302-46031085 GCA_022432975.1 Begonia masoniana | reverse complement strand
AAAAAAAAAAAAAAAAAAAAGTGTTTGATGTAAATTGTTGGATGAGTATAAATATCGATGGTTCATTGGTTTGTTCTTTAGATCTTAATTAAGGATGTCACGTAGGATAAATGTTTGAAAGTCGTTGTGATGAATGGTCGTTGGTTTGTGTTGAATAATTCTCACATCGGGAATCCTATCCGTTGGGATCCAGCCGGGGGCCGGGTTGGGTCCTGACATAAATCCTAATGACAAAGACTCAATTACCAACACCTCTAAGTTCAGGAGATTATTGGATAAAAAAAATTACAATGATTTACTTGTTAGTCGCTACTAGGACTAATATGCAATATACTAAATACAAACTTTCTCGGAAGAAAAAATTATTTATCTACTTTCCTCATTTGTTATCTTGCATTCCTTATAGCTTTTTTGTTTATTGTTATTTTCAATTTGAAATTACATTTCTAATATTGTCAGTAATTAAAGCTGGAAATCAGTTTGGTTAGAATCGAAAACTAAACCAAACCAAACTGAAAATCCTGGTTCAGTTCAGTTTCAATTTTAGTAAAATCGATCTTGAAACCAAAATGAATTTATAATATTTAAATAATTTTTTAAATTTTTATATTAAAAATTTCAAAATAAAAAACAAAATCAGTCAAAACCAGCCCAAACCGAGTTAAAACCGACACAAAACAAAAAAAAAAAAACAAAACCAAACTGAGCAAAACTTAAAATATTGGTTCGATTCGCGTTCGGTTCCTAAAGTCAATCGATTCAGTTTCAAATGAGGGCATAACTAGGGTGGGCACAGGCCGGTTCGATCTGGTTCCACCCAGAACTGAAACCGTGACCCACGGTTCCATAGGTGGAGAACCAGAATCGGAACCACTATTCCTAGAGCCAGAACCGGAACCAAACTGGAAAAATTATATGTATTTTTAAAAAATAAAAATTTTAAAAATTATATATATTTTTATTATTTTTTGGTCGGGTTTTCGAAGTTTGGGTTGGGTTTGGGGCTAGTTTTTGGGTATGGGTTGGATGTTTACGATTTGGGTGGTTGGGTTTTAACCGTTTTTGGGTTGATTTTTTACCCATGGTTCGGTTCTTCACTATTTTTGACCCCCAAGACCGTGAACCACGGTTTTTGAAAACTTGGAACCGAAATCGGTTCCCTTGGTGGGAAAAACTAGACCGAACCGGGACCAAAACTACAATTCTAGTTAAAACCGCGATTCTGGTCTAATTTTGCCCATCCCTAGGTAGAATCGTACCGAACGAGATTGATTTCATCCCTATCAGTAATATTATATTTACAATTTGATTTTACATTCTAATGCTACACATTTGTGTAACACTTATATATTATTCATTTATTAATTATTGTAGTCTATTATTTTAAATATTTATATCATATCATATCATAATTGTTCTAACAACGAGTGAATAACACGTAAATAGTAAACACATCGTAACATTAGACTAGAATGTAAGCCTAGAACTACTCATTCATAGTTATTTTCTATTTAAATTGTATTTTTAATGTCTTCGTGGTAATACATAAATTATATGAAAATTATTGGTTTAAATACGCTATTGCTTTTGTAAATTTAAGAGTAATTTAATTAATGCAGTTTCACTTTTGTTTTTTTTTTTTTTTTTTGTCATTAATTTAACATAAATCCCAGGATAATTGTTTTTTTTTTTTTTTTATGAAGGTAAGTGAGGGATACCAATTAAAGTACTTAAGTGCAGTAAACCAACTATTGATTCACATTATTTTTAAAGAGAATTTTAATGTAATTTAAAATAATTAAATCGATATTAATCGGATTAAATATACATCACTACGACTCTAAAATCATGATAGTTTATGAGTTCAAGGAAAACGGCAACCTTGAGAAGCTTTACATTGAAAACAAATGGCGAGATGACACGCCAACGATTATGTCCAGAGAGTTATTTGGATTCGAAAATATTAGCATCAACCAACCAGGTCATAAAATGTACAAAAGTTTGGTTAATCAGCATTAACAGTAGTTAGTTCCATTAACTTTAGAGCAATTAACAAAAAAAACTTTTTAACTATAGGGTCATTAACAAATTCGCCCTTAAACTATGTTTGTTAACTAGATCACCGTTAAACTATGACCCGTTAACAAAACAACTCTTGCCATATAAATGTCCGTTAAAATTTAGTTGTGCGGGAGCCCGGTCTTCGAGAGCAAAATCTCGCTCCGTGAGTTTTTGCCCAGGAGCGGGAGCCCGTTTTTAGTTACTCTCTCTGGAGTAGGATCCTGCTCTCTATAGCGGGATCCCCCTCTTTACAGCGGGCTCCCGTTTCATGGACAATATATAAATAACGCGATCAAAACTCTTATATGCGCAACTTTTTCTCGCCAGACGAAATCTTTTATCCGCTCATTGTTGTCATTTGGAGCGAGATCTCACTGACGAAGGGCTCGATCCTGCTCCAAAGCTAGTGCACACTATTTTTTGAGTTGTTTTTACGTTATCTATTTAATTTATACAGACATGCCTCTACCCAGTGCCCAATAAATTTTCGTGTCGTTGTAGCTCCACTTCCACTATTCCTATTATTGGAAGAATCTCAATCCACAAGTATAATTATTAACGAGAGTCTACTTTTGATTTCATCCCACCAATACTATATTTCCACTTTGAATTGAACTAAGTTTTTCTCCGTTTCTTCAAAGGGCTTCATTCTCTCTCTCTGCATCTTTACTGCTTCTTCTCTTCACGCGAAACCACAATTTCTAGATCTTCGTTCAAATGACATGGTTTCGTCCTAGAACTCAAATTGGTAAAATTTCAAATACGAATTGAACGAGTATATTTGAAAATAATTCATAAAAAAAATTTCGAATCATGTGAAGACTTGGTTCTTTTTCTTTCGTTGGGTCATAATTTCCAAACTACATGTGTCATTGGAAAAAGAATCATACAGTTACAAAACAACATAAAATTATTCTCAATTTTCAGAAGTATCTTCACTTTTTTTAGGATAAAACTCAAGAAAAAAAAAAAACATGTTAGTGGGGGGGATTCTGCCCTTCATCAGCGTGATCCTTCTCCAAATGATAACAATGAGTGAAAGAGAGATTTTGTCTTGAGAGAAAAAATTACACGTATGAGAGATTTTGACGATGTTATTCATATACTGTCTATGGAGTAAGAGCCGGCTCTTCAACAGCGAGCTCTTGCTCTAGAGATGCATATACTGATTTTGGAGTGGGAGCTCGCTCCAGAGACAGTGTCTAAGAGCGGGAGTCATCTCTTCAACAGTGGGATCCCGCTCCATAAGAAAAAAAAAAAGGAGCGGGATCCCACTGTTGAAGGGCAAGGGCGAGCTCTCGCACCTGGGCAAAAACTCACAGAGCAGAACTTTGCTCACGAAGACTGGATTCCTGCACGACTAAATTTTAACAAACATTTAGATGACAATGATTGTTTTGTTAATAAGTCATGGTTTAAGGGTCATATTGTTAACTAAGATAATTTAGGGATAAGATTGTTAATAACCATTTAATTTAAGAGTTTTTTTTGTTAATTATCGTTAACTTTATTTGGCGAAACTAAAAAGTCGTCGCCAACGTTGACTTAGTCATAATTTTCCCGCGTTCCCTACTCATTGTCTCATTCCTTCCTCTTCCCCAACTCCACCTCCACCAGCTCTCTTCCTCTCTCTCTCGCCTATTCCTTCCTTGCTAGACCTGCAACAGACCATTTCAACCACTCTCCGCCTGAATAACGCCCATCGGCGAAACCCCTTTTTCTCTGTTTCATGTCTACTCTTCGATTTTCTTAGCCATGAATCCGATCATCTTCGTCCTCTCCTTCTTTTCCATCATCTCCTTCTCTGTTTCTCAACAGCTCCATCTCAGAGGTGCGCCATTTCGATTTCGCCACTTCAATGTCTGATTTGATTTATCTGGAATTTACTTGTTTGTGTTAACTGTTTTTTTTTTTTTTTGCTTTTCTTTTTGGTGAATCGTTCAGGTTACTTTATTGACTGTGGAGCCACCGTGGAATCCCAAATTGATGGTCAAGAGTGGATACCAGATGCTAAATTTGTCCTCACCGGAGTCCCTAGGAACCTCTCCGTCGCTGTAGTTCCTTCGATCCTATCCACTGTTCGATCGTTTCCAAATAGTCTTGGTCGCAAGTTCTGCTACGTCGTTCCTACGACTCCTAGAAGAAAGTATATGGTCAGAACCACTTACTTCTACGGAGAGGTCAACGGTCAAAATTCTCCTCCGGTGTTCGATCAGATTGTGGATGGAACTTTCTGGAGCGTAGTGAATACGACGGAGGACTACGCAAATGAAGTGTCTTCGTATTACGAGGGGATTTTCGAGGCCAAGGGGAAGACCATGAGCATCTGTCTAGGGGCTAATACTTATACGTTTTCGGACCCATTTATATCGGCCTTAGAGGTTGTGCTTTTGGGCAATTCGCTCTACAACACGACAGATTTTGCACTGTTCGGATTGAGCTTGGTAACGAGGAATAGCTTTGGGTACAACGGATCGCTTATACGGTATTTCTTGTTTTTTGACTTTGGCGTCTCCTTTTCAAATTCCTTGCTAGCAAACGGGCATTTGGCATTTATCTATCAATAGACTGTGTCACGGTGAAAGGTCTTTAACTTTTTTTTCTGAACAGGAAATCAAGCAATCTTTTCATGCTTGATCAACACTTTTAGACCATTTAAGCCAGTAATTACTGAAGAATCTCCTTATACCACTCTCAAAAGAGTAAAGTGCTTCTAATTCAAGATCGACTAAATGGATGTAGTCTTCTTTGTTTTGAATGGTTAAAAGTTTGTTCCTTCATATTTAAGACTACTTTGTGAGTCAAGCATTAGAATTTTTTCGTCAACCCTGGTTTTCCTGCTTTGGGAATCCAGACTATCAATCACCCAATCATTGAAAAACATATCCAGAACGATGTTTGAGGTTTTGTCTAAATTGGCAATTAAGCAATACTTTCAATTTTGTTCAACAGTTTGAAATCTTTCATGCCTAATGGCATCAATTACCTGTAGAATCTCCTACAATTGTTTTACTAATTTCACCCATAATATGCTTCTATTTTGATTTCCAAGGAATGAATGTTTCTGTTTTAGTTTCATATGCTTTAGCGTATTTTGCTTTAGATCTATGAGAATTTGATTGAATTGAAGATTAGATTCTAATTCGACTAGGATTTTTTCTGCTTTTCAGGTATCCCGATGATCAATTTAATCGATTTTGGCAGCCATTTGGACCTCATAATCTAGCCATGGATAGCAATAGGACAGCATCTGTTTCTGGTTTTTGGAATTTGCCCCCTACAAAAATCTTTGAAACCCACATGACCTCTGGCTCATTAGAACCCTTGGAGTTGAATTGGCCTCCTGAGCCTCTTCCAAACTCCACATACTACATCGCCTTATACTTTGCGAACGATCAGTATCCATCTTTAAACAGCTCCAGGGTTGTCGACATTAGTTTAAATGGCATAACATATTACAAAAATTTGAACGTGATAACGGAAGGTCTTGTTGTCTTTGCAACGAAGTGGCCTCTTGATGGTTCCACAAAGGTAACTTTAACTCCTGCTTCTGGCTCAAACCTTGGCCCTTCAATTAATGGAGGAGAGATCTTTAACATTATAGCCCTTGAAGGAAGAACTCTCGCACGAGATGGTATGATCAAATGCATTTAAATCAGTGGTTTTTGTAGAACTACTTTCCAGTTTTCTTGCAAATATTGTACTACTGCGCTACTTTCTGGCCAAACTATTACGATGCAGTGTTGTTCTTATCTTTAATCACTTTCAAATTCACTAATATCAGTAGTCTCGTTTCTAAACTATTAATATTTTATTCTTATCGCAGTTATTGCTTTGGAAGGACTCAAGAACACTACCACGAACTTTCCGGTGGATTGGCATGGGGATCCTTGCTTGCCACGTCAGTATTCATGGACTGGCATTACGTGTTCCGAAAGACCCAGGATTAGAGTGGTCTCATTGTGAGTGAATTCAGTTGAATGGGATGAATGTTACACAGTTACATATATGTTTAAACTCCTGGTTGAAAACTAACTTCTACTGTCTTACCTATTGTCAGAAACCTGACAAGTATGGGCCTTTCTGGATCTTTATCCCCTTACATTGCAAATATGACTGCCTTGTCAGCCATGTAAGTTCTTAAACAAGTGATTTTGAGCTGCTAGAAATATGAGATACTTGTTTGATTAACGATTCTTTCACGTGTAGATTGCTTGGGAATAATAGTTTGTCTGGATCTATTCCAAATCTTAGTTCATTGCAGAGACTTGAGTTATTGTAAGTTCAATTTCATTGCTTTTTCCATTACTGTCTTGGATTTCTATTTCATGGTGGATGAATTGGCCTGAAATTTTTTTTCAGACATTTGGAAGACAACCTGTTTAGTGGAGAGATTCCTTCATCACTTGGCACTTTGCCTCGTTTACGAGAACTGTGAGTCTCGATCTCTAATTAACTTATTTCTTCATTGATGTCATCTCACGCCTATAAACCATATTGATCAACTCTTGGATGATTATTCGTTGTTCTCACTTTGTTCCTCTCTATTTCCTTCTCAGTTTCTTGCAAAACAACAATTTGACGGGTCAAGTTCCTAGTAGTCTCCTTGTAAAACCAGGATTGAATCTAAGGTAGTGTAATTGTTTCCTGTTACAATTTATATTTATCAACTCGTGAACTGGAATTCAACCTAATTGTTCCAGTTTATATATCATCAGTATTTCTCCGGGAAACAATCTGTCTCTACCACCACCGCCACCATCACAATCCTAGCAGCTGTCCCCCAAAAGATGACCGGAAACTCCACATCACAGACAGGACCTAGACGAGTGCTTGTTTTTCGAGCTGGAGAGGTTGAAAGTGTCCATTCTTAACCTTTGGTTTGACAGATTGGAGCCTTTGAACGGAGATTTGGAGCCCAAGAGTTGTATTAATTGATTGATGAAATAGCATTATTCCTTGTTCATTATGATTTGTCGATAGTTTTTTTTTTTTTTTTTTTTTTTTTTGAGAAAGTTCTTAACTTCTGATGTGTTATTAATAACGTAATACATAGTTGTTTGATTTCTCCTTATATCTTGTTCATTACCAAATTTCTATAGTTTATTCCAATTGACTTTTCTCTAATTTTGCCTCCAGAGATGAGGTGTTCATCTTCCTGTATTAAAAAAAGACGTGATAATAAAGCCAAAAACTTGCTAATAAATGAACTTTGATCTGGGCCCTCTGCTGCCTCTGGCCGCGACAGTACTTCTCCATCCGCTTTCCCCTTCATTGATGATTGCTCAGAGTAACAGAAGACAGAGCTCTGGTTTGGCTGATCCCATGATAACCTTTCCATCGATCTAATCACAAATAATTCAACACCCATTTCACAGACCAAAAGTCGGCATT
Source organism: Begonia masoniana (assembly GCA_022432975.1). NCBI lineage: Eukaryota > Viridiplantae > Streptophyta > Magnoliopsida > Cucurbitales > Begoniaceae > Begonia > Begonia masoniana. The sequence continues at coordinate 46,023,630 of CM039503.1, read as the reverse complement.
TACAACACTAACTAGTTCATCAAATTCATTCACAATCCACGTTAATCGAAGCTTAAAAAAACAAAAATGAACAAAGCTGCGGAACGAGGAAACTGGAGGAGCCATCAGCTGCCCTTTTCTGATCTCTCTGTTCTGACTTTCTTGAGAGAAAGCAGAGGAGGTAAGCCGCTGCTCTTCACATGCGTACAGATTGGAACGTTAACCATCGGTCTTACTCTTATACTCGCTGATCTCGTTCTTTCCAAACCCTTTTTAATCCTTTTCACTTGTTTCTCTTTGTTTTTTGACCATTCCTTGCCATGACCAGGCGTAGTAGAATCGGAAACAGAGCTTGAAGAAGAAGAAGAAGAAGTTGATGAAGAAGGTGACAGCGAAGAAGCTCTTTGCTTCTTCAATCTGAGCAATTCCTTCCACAAAACGGTGCATTTTGGGGGGCGTGGAGATGGGTCGTCGTCAATGAACCAGTTCCCTCTCTTTTGGTCTTTTTCCGTTTCTGCTTCTTCTTTGCCGTCGGCAGCTTTTCCGTTGAGGGTGATTTTGTTGAGCTTTTCTGCATGCTCCAGTCCCCAAAAGGGAAGAAGCTTTCCTTCGAAAAAAAGCTCATCTGCACTCAACATTGAATGGCTGCTCGCTTTGTTAGATAGAAACTCGAATTCAGTCTCTCTGTGCCTCTCTCTCTTCTCTTCCCTCGCCGGCGCCGGAGAGCTCGGCGTGATTGAAATGAAGTTCTTGTCGTCGAGAAATTCCGCCGAAAACGAAATCCGAGCGCTCGAATTCTGATCAACCGCCGTAGATATTGGCTTTATACTCTCTAAAGCAGACGCCATTTTCGTTTTTGATCTGGGTTTGTGATTGAATGCAGAGAAAAAAAGGAGATGGGTGTGGAGCTTCTCTCTGTGGGTAATATGAAACTAATGCATGAGTAATTCATTATATATACAGAAATAAATATTAAAATTCATATTTTATATCATTTAATTAATTACGGATATTTAATTAAAAAAATAAGTGTATAATTTCTAACACTTGCAACACTTCAAAAAACAATGCTACCCCGCACCATCTCAACTATACCCAAAATAACGCTACATTTATTTATTTTTATTATATTATTTTTAAAAATTATTTTAATTACATCAATTATTATTTGACATGTCGATAAATTTTTTTAAAAAATAAAATAAAAAAGTAAACGTAACAATATTTTATTACTAACCAATAATTTTAATGTTAAAAATGAAAGTAGATGCAGTAGGAGGGTGGAGATTAATTAAAATAGGGTTGTCGGATGAAGTTGCAACAATCAAAGCTAGATGTGCTACGTATAAAATTATAAAGGAGAAGCACATGCACATCTTCTTAACTAAGTGACAAAACCCTAGTTTACAAATGAAGATTGGGAAATATGTGAGGGAAAGAGGCTAGATGCCGGTCAAGTAATCGTTTTGAGAAAGATGGAAAGGGACCATTCTTGAGTATGACACTACTATATAACCTAATCGGAAAATGTCCAATAACAAAGTCATGCGTGCGTATACGCAAAGCTAACAATATAATATCATGAGTTTTGTGAAATAAATGTTCAAAGATTTCTTTATTTTGATTTGTGTATGATGATTTGTGAAGGGTCAATGTTCAAATCACATGTGATTAGTCGGGATACCACTAGAGGTCTTCAAAATTGACCTAAAACAAGTGAACTGGAATGGAACCGATCAATTTGGTCTGGATTGCTATTTTCTAGCAACTGTAATTATTGGTTCGGTTTTCAATTTAGAAAATTCAAAATTGACACTAACCTAACCCAACATATATTTTATTCAACATATATTTCAATTACTTTTGAGTTTTGATAATGGATATTATAAGTTTACTTAATATTTAGGTTTGATTTTATATTTTCAAGTTTTAATGTTTAGTTAGGGGTATTTATATATATTTTTTCAATTGAAATAAAAATGTTTGTTTTGTTTTGTTTTGTTTTTTCCTTTTCTATATTCCGGTGAAAAGTTTATATTGATATATAAAATTAAAAAATATTATTATTTTATATAACGAGTAGAATCAAAACTGAACTGGAAGTTTTGGTTCGGTTTGGTTCGGTTCAAGTTTTGTTTTACTATCAAAGAATCCAAATTCGACTCTAAAATTATAGTCGACATAAACCATTTCGCTTTACTTCTATCACAGAACCGAACCGTGAACTCCTTTAGACATGACGTCTTGATAAGACAGCGAAATTGGAAGCTTACTCTAACAATTAAGATAATTAGATAAGGGTGGATAAAATTGGACCACACTTGCAGGTCTCAGATAAGTATGGATCGTACCTTTGTGCAAATGTTACGATTGTTAATAAAGAAGAACCTTCTACCACGATTTTGGATGCATAATGCGATTATAATCAGACTTAATCGTTAATGAAAAAATTTGACCCAAACTTAGTTCAAACTAGAGAATTAACACATGATTCTGCCCAAACTCGATTTAAAATTGGCAGAACCTACGCAAACTTGACTACAAGTTTTACATTTTTAATAAAATTAATATTTATTTTTATTTGTAATGAATCGATAATCGAACGTGATCTCACGGTTCGGTTTTGTTCATTTCTAATCTCTCCTTTTCTTGCTCTACATCCAAACCTTAACATTTGTTAGCTCATTGTTAGGGGGGTTCGACTCGAAAACGGGACCATGCCCACAAGTATAGTTAAGGAGTGGGTGGATGAGAGGGAATTAGGGAAAGCCTAATAATGATGAGAAATTAAACAAGGTTATCTTTTAGATTAAGGAGTTAATTATTTAATTAGAAGTAAGATTAGTCAAATCAAACATAAGATTCTTATTGGCTTGACTACACTGCATGTGGCCACATGAGATTAATCTCTTCCCATGCGTAGATCTGACTCAATACATACAAAAAGCAAAAGAAAAAAAACACAATGACTCTAATACCCTTGCATGATTTCAGCTGAATATGGAACCCTAGTTGATTTCAAACGGGGTTTTTTGGTCAGACAATAAAAAAGAACAGTTCATAAGTGGTGGACATCATGTTCGTTTCTTCACAAAAGGTTTGGTCAAGATTGTTAGAGCTCTCATTAAATATCAAGACAGCTACTAAACAAAGGATACCCTTTTGATTATTTCCATTCGATGAATATTTTCATATCTACCAAAAATTTCATTACGATCTCACAAACGATACGTGCGGACTATATTACATGACTTCGACATATCATCGATTTAAGACATCATAAGTAGGGATTTGGGTACCGTCCATGGCATCGCATTGTCATTTATTTTGTGGCGTTATGGTCGATATGTTTGGTTTTTTTTTTTTTTTTCTTTTTGTGAACCAACAAGAATATATGAGGCGAATTTTGATGGAGTGTGCATTAAAAATAAAAGAAGAATTGCTTATATTGAATGAAGACGGTGCTGATAATTTAGAGAGAGAGAGAGAGAGGTGGGGGCAGTGGCAGGTTGAATGGAGAGAAAGAGCGCAGTTATTCTTTCAATAGACAAAGAGTGAAAGGGTGCAACACAACATCTTTGTGCCATCCCATCACCTCTTTCTCTGCACATTCTTTTCTTTACTTTTTGGTTTAAAATGTGCCTTCATTTAGTAGTGGTAAAGTAAAATTTTCTACACACTCGTTTCACGCTCCATTTCAAAAAGCATAGGATAGTCCACATGAGATTTGTGTTAGAAAGTGAGTTCAAAATTACATATGAGCGCAAAGCCGAATGAGTCAAAATAAGCATAGTCAGTTGAAATTGACCCCACTGCAAAACTTGTGAAATGAATTTTAACACATAATGACTTAATTTGCCATGACTAAAATTATTGTGGCAGCCCGTCGTGTGAAGAAAAAGACGACATAAAATTCTATTAATTGTAATGGTCCAGTTACTACAGTAGAGATGCACTATCCTATATCGCTTGAAAAAGTAAAATTTAAGTGATTCATAAGTAAAGTTATTCTTCTTACCTAGTACAACTCGTTTTGAGATGACTCTAAAAATAAATTAGTGCGGGCTCTGATATAAAGCAAACAATATAGTACTTCAAACACATTAGGACTTCAGAAGTACAAGAATTGTTTTTACTAATTCTAATTATAATTTACTTTGCTAATTATACCTTAGTTTTAGGGCATGTGTTAGATGGCGGAGATAACCTCCAAAACATATTTTAGAAAAGTAACACGTGGTAATTGGCAAAGAGGAGACGTATTGGAAGAGTTGAGAATGATTTGATTAGTCAGAGACTTTCTGGGTGTCTATCCTGCGAACAAGCCAAATGCCTACTTCCCTAACTTACAACACTGTTACAGGCAAACCTAATCTCACTGTTCATTTTGACTCTCATTAGGTTCCTTAGTTTACATTTTCATTTGTTTAGAGACAACTCTCATTAGGTTCCTTAGTTCTTTGACGATATAAGTTTTGATCACTAGTTCAATTCATTCATCGACTATTACTCAAGTACAACTCATTCAAAAGGTTAAGAAAGTATCTTGGAAGTGCAATCTACGTTCATAAAAGACCCAGCTGTTTGCTTTGATTGTGTCTGGTTTCTTTAATGTCACTCATCATCTTGTTCGCCAATGTTAGAGAGAGAGACAGTGTGTGTTTTAGAGAGAGAAAGAGCCAGCCACTGTTGTGTTGTCATAAATGGAAGATGGATGTGCAGAGAATCTTTATGGATGAAATGAAGATGGTTAAACTAAACTAACTCCTCCAGCCTCGAACTGCACTTTGCCTTATCTACCTTTCATCTTTTATAAAAACGAATAATATATATAAATTGTTACCATAATTTAGTTTTATATTTATTAATTAAGTCCACTTTTACGACGACGTTTTAACCTCTATCGTTTAAATGGACTGATGAGCTGAGCTGGGCTGGGCCACAAACAAATAAAAGCCCATTGTCCAAAGCGTCTGAGGGTTGATTATTAAATTCTTTAGCTATTTATTATTTACATATTTTATCTTATTTAATCTATTTCATTTAAGGTTTTTTTTTTTTTTTTTTTTTTAATTTTAAACTAAGTTTAGGTTTTTTGAAAAAAACTTTAAAGTTTACTATTCATCGATCCAAACCTCAAAGTTTCGAAAATAAGCAATTAAAAAAAAACCTCAAAGGTTTTTTTTTTTTTAAATTTTAAACTAAGTCATGGGTTTTGTTTGTTTCCCCAGAGGCCGACCGGTTCAGCCTACCCTTATTTAAACCACTCTTCTTCAAATCACACCTAAATATAAATCTCTCAATCCTCTCTCAATTACTTCCTTACTCCGACGATATTTCTCTGCGTTCACAGCTAGGTATGAAGTTTTTTTTTTTTTTTTTTTAATTTAATCATTTACTTTAGAAATTTAAAATAATATTGACATTTTAATTTTTGTATTTGTTAATATTTTAATATTTTCTCTTTATAAGCAACGACTTTTTACTCTCTCTGGCGATATTTCTCCGCGTTCACTAACTAGGTATGAAGTATGTTTTTTTTATTACAAATTTATCCATCAAACTATAGTTAATTGAATCCTATCTGTTATCGTTTCTCGTACTGTTTGTTAAGTGGTGTGATTGTACTGTGTAAGTAAGTTCTGTCTAGAAGACTGAAATTTAAGTGGATCGTTAGTGACCCTCCAGTCTTTCCTAAGAACTTATTTGGAAAGGAAATTATGTATAATGAGATTGTCAAGAGTAATCTTTCCTGGAAATTATCCTGATCAGTACTTTCAACGGTTTAATTTATTTATTTAATTAATTTTTTTTATATTTTATTTCATTTTTAGCAATTATATAATCTTTATTTTTTTATTTTTATTGTATTGATGTAAGAATATTATAATAAATTTCTATATATTAATTTTTTTTTTTAATTAACTTATGATTTTTGTTATTATTATATTTTTGCAAAAAAATTTGGTTGTTTCTATCTAAAAGACAATTTCAATTTAATTCTTATATCTTTTCATATATTTTCAATTTTATTGGAATACATATTATTTTATTTTTAATTTCTATTATTTCAGCAGATAGATACTGATGTAAGTAGATCGGTTAGCTGGACTAGCGCCGTGAAATTTCAGAATCAAAAGTGTAAATAGAAGTTTGAGAAAGATTTGCTCAAACGCTCAGTTAGTCATTGTATGACTATCAACTTTACTGGTTGGGAGTCGTTGGGGATAAAAGATATGTTTGACCGCATCGGTTTGCGCGGGATGTATACACTGAGGGGCCATATCTATGAGCGAATAGTTTGATTGTTCTATGCAAACTTGACAGCAACCGGAAGATCAGGAGTTTTGACTGGTATGAGGACGTATATCCTTGGTACGGAGCTTATGATACGTCCATAGACGGTGAATGAATTGTTGGAGTTTGCCATCGAAGGTGCGGAGCAATATTATCATGTTTCCAAAGACTGCCCACATTGCCCGAGGGAGTAGAGTTTCTACGAGGAATTCATATCAATTCCAACATCGAGGTGTTCGTCAAGCCACGAACCAGAATTTGAATGTTAGAGGTCGGATTCTTCGCAACATGCTAGCCCACATCCTTCTGCCGCGAGAGGGTTATCAAAATCTCGTGAGCTGCATATACATGTATGTCATGGAGAAGCTGTGCAACGAGAAGCCTTTTGACTCTGACTTTTTGATTTTAAGTCACATGCGTGAGGTGGGGCGAGTAAGAAACATGAATCTTCTGTACAGGGCATTGATTATGAAGATCATCGATCGAGCTAGGATTCAGCTACCTGTTGGTGAGCAGAGAACAGTTCAAAGGGCCACTGACGTATTTAACACATCGCATTTGATGAAGATGGGCTGCATAGAAGTTAATGGTGCTTGGGTGCTGAAAAGCGATCAGGGGGCATCCGCCTTTCAGGCAGTGCCAATGGAGGAGACCACATCGTCGCCATTGGCCCCCCAGAAGGAAGATGAGGCTAGTGGATGGGGCACAAGGCAGTATCTGCAGCACCTGTATCAAATGCAGCGGACGCACTAGCAGCAGATAACTCAGATGCAGCATATGCAGTATCAGCAGATGTATCAAATGCAGCAGACGCACCAGCAGCACCAGCAGCAAGTGTTGGAGATACAGCAGAGCCAGCAGCGGGACATCCAGCACCTCATAGGCAGTGTCGATGGACTAGATGTGAGTGTCCAGAATTGGATGACGAACGAACCCAATGACGACGACAACCCACCGGCGTAGTTTAGTGTATATAATTAATTACAATTTCAATTTCAATAGATAAAAAATTACAATTTCAATCACCTATCAAAAATTACAATTTCAATAAACTAAAATAATATTACAATTTCATACAATTCAATAACTGTCAATTACAATCACCTATCAAAAATTACAATTTCAATCACCTATCAAAAATTACAATTTCAATCACCTATCAAAAATTACAATTTCAATCACCTATCAAAAATTACAATTTCAATCACCTATCAAAAATTACAATTTCAATCACCTATCAAAAATTACAATTTCAATCACCTATCAAAAATTACAATTTCAATCACCTATCAAAAATTACAATTTCAATCACCTATCAAAAATTACAATTTCAATCACCTATCAAAAATTACAATTTCAATCACCTATCAAAAATTACAATTTCAATCACCTATCAAAAATTACAATTTCAATCACCTATCAAAAATTACAATTTCAATCACCTATCAAAAATTACAATTTCAATCACCTATCAAAAATTACAATTTCAATCACCTATCAAAAATTACAATTTCAATCACCTATCAAAAATTACAATTTCAATCACCTATCAAAAATTACAATTTCAATCACCTATCAAAAATTACAATTTCAATCACCTATCAAAAATTACAATTTCAATCACCTATCAAAAATTACAATTTCAATCACCTATCAAAAATTACAATTTCAATCACCTATCAAAAATTACAATTTCAATCACCTATCAAAAATTACAATTTCAATCACCTATCAAAAATTACAATTTCAATCACCTATCAAAAATTACAATTTCAATCACCTATCAAAAATTACAATTTCAATCACCTATCAAAAATTACAATTTCAATCACCTATCAAAAATTACAATTTCAATCACCTATCAAAAATTACAATTTCAATCACCTATCAAAAATTACAATTTCAATCACCTATCAAAAATTACAATTTCAATCACCTATCAAAAATTACAATTTCAATCACCTATCAAAAATTACAATTTCAATCACCTATCAAAAATTACAATTTCAATCACCTATCAAAAATTACAATTTCAATCACCTATCAAAAATTACAATTTCAATCACCTATCAAAAATTACAATTTCAATCACCTATCAAAAATTACAATTTCAATCACCTATCAAAAATTACAATTTCAATCACCTATCAAAAATTACAATTTCAATCACCTATCAAAAATTACAATTTCAATCACCTATCAAAAATTACAATTTCAATCACCTATCAAAAATTACAATTTCAATCACCTATCAAAAATTACAATTTCAATCACCTATCAAAAATTACAATTTCAATCACCTATCAAAAATTACAATTTCAATCACCTATCAAAAATTACAATTTCAATCACCTATCAAAAATTACAATTTCAATCACCTATCAAAAATTACAATTTCAATCACCTATCAAAAATTACAATTTCAATCACCTATCAAAAATTACAATTTCAATCACCTATCAAAAATTACAATTTCAATCACCTATCAAAAATTACAATTTCAATCACCTATCAAAAATTACAATTTCAATCACCTATCAAAAATTACAATTTCAATCACCTATCAAAAATTACAATTTCAATCACCTATCAAAAATTACAATTTCAATCACCTATCAAAAATTACAATTTCAATCACCTATCAAAAATTACAATTTCAATCACCTATCAAAAATTACAATTTCAATCACCTATCAAAAATTACAATTTCAATCACCTATCAAAAATTACAATTTCAATCACCTATCAAAAATTACAATTTCAATCACCTATCAAAAATTACAATTTCAATCACCTATCAAAAATTACAATTTCAATCACCTATCAAAAATTACAATTTCAATCACCTATCAAAAATTACAATTTCAATCACCTATCAAAAATTACAATTTCAATCACCTATCAAAAATTACAATTTCAATCACCTATCAAAAATTACAATTTCAATCACCTATCAAAAATTACAATTTCAATCACCTATCAAAAATTACAATTTCAATCACCTATCAAAAATTACAATTTCAGCTCTTCTACGGGCGGCAACATTAGTTGGCCGCTAATGGGACGAATGTAATGTGAGTACATCTGCAGGTATTTTGCCCTGTGATAGCATGCATGCACATAATTTTCCAGCGCTAGTCTCATCCAATACATGCAAGGAATGGAATGGACATAGAAGATTCTTGTAAGCTCCCACATGGTACAGTTGCACACACACAATTTCATGTCAACAATGAATTGTTCGTATGCATTGCTGATACACTCCGAAGACCCAAAACACGTTCACAGGTATGTTCCACAATTTTACTAGCCTTTTTTACTACTTATTGCACTTTTTTTTTTGCAGGTGATGAACTAATGAAGCACGTGGAAGCATTAATGGAGCACTTGGATTGGGAGCCAACTCCTCAAGACATCAATAAGGCCACCAACATGTTAACTTGGAGCTTTGGACTAGCAGAAGAGGGAATTTGTCTTCCATTTGACAACTCTATGTAATCTATTACCTTCATGGGGTTTTAGGCAAACTTTGGGCCTATTTAACTTGTATTTTATTATTTTATCATACATTAGAGGGTGCTAAGGGGTTGTTAGCCTCAAAGACAAAGCAACCTTAATTATTGGACTTTCTAAAAACGGCCATCAATCTGACCTCCGAGGCATAATTGGCAAAATCGACAGCCTTTCCATCTTTATTACAAAACGTGCCCTTCATGAAGATTGTAGCCAACATGTTGAGCTTTCATAATGGGCTAGATCGTGAAATTTGGGCATCATTTTCTTTGTCACCAAAACAAAATCGGATCCATTACTGAGAGCTCGTTAGGGCTTACTTGAGCGCACGCCCCAAACATAAAGCTCATTCTTTGAGCTCGTTCTTTCAAAAGGAAGCGCCATTTTTCCATTTAAAATCATTCCTAAAGACTCAGGCCCCTCCCCACAAGGATCAACATAACTTACCATACAAGGAGCCACCTCTACGGTCAAGATGAAGGAGCACACTTACATGGAGGATGAATCAAGACCGAACGATCTTTTCCTATTTCATTGTGCCAACTAAGCACTTAGTTGCCCTAGCATATTTTAAGCATAATTTTCAAACATTGTAATCAGTTTTTGATGATCATAATCCCGAGGGTATCAGGACTCCGTGCCTTATGAGTTTTTTTTTGTCCCTCAAAGGTCTTGGCTCGTCCCTTTCTTTCGAGGGGCAAAGGCCGACGGCAACGGCCTTCTCCGGGTTCACCGGCTTAAAAAAACATAAACGCGATCGAACGGGATATAAGGCCAATCGATGGGTCTCTCGTGGATTTCGATTTAAAAAAAAGATCTTAACGCCGATCGACGGGACATGAGCCGATCGATCGGGGCCCTTCTATGGTTTCGACTTAAACAACTATAAGACCCCGATCGATCGGCGCTGGGCGCGATCGATCGGCGGAGGGAACAGTCGGAGCGCGCGCAAGCACGCCCAGCGCGTCTTCAGCGACCCGGGCCTGCGAGCCTCGCCGCGCCCTCTCGCCACTGTTCCTACTACGTTGCCATTGTTCTTCAATTTTCACCTAATACATACTTCAATTTCCATACAACACATCCAGGCAAACAATCACCAATTTTTTTAACAAAAAATTACACCCCCAAAACCCGAACATCCAACCAAATCCTCAATACCGACACAAACTTCGATTTCAACTTAAAACAACAAAACTATGTATCCAATCACCCAAAAAACTCATCCAAAACCTATTCTATGTCATCAATGCTTCAAAATCATCAATAGTCACCCAAATACACATCAACATCAATATCCTATCTATGTCATCAACACCTTCTCATACCTAGCGGAAGCTATCAAATAAAATCATCAAAACATTAATTTCCACCTATCCATATAACACACCATCATAATATATCTTTCGTTATACCATTTCATCAAATTAATCCAAAAAACATAAACTATGCTCCCCACGAGGCGCTCGCGTTGAATACGCCGGCCAGCTGCCACGAACATTCTTTCTCAAGCGGCAGCTCGTGGGTGGGAGGGATACGTAC
>CM039503.1:45856399-46012202 GCA_022432975.1 Begonia masoniana | reverse complement strand
CTTACTACATTCCCCACGGGTCAAAATGCGCATTGACTGCCCAGCACACTCCCACGGACCATCTTTCTTCAACTGCTCATTCCTCGGGTGGAATGATTTCGTCCTCACCTGTATCGAAATCACCTACACCATACAGACAACTATGAGCTAAAGGCTAAGTAAGCTTCGTAAATGTAAATGCATGTTGTGCATATGAGTTTCGTAAATCATGCAGATTACTTAACATAACAGATCGTGGCCAACAGAATGTCACCGAGGTCTCAGCTCGCTAGATGGAGAGGGCACGTCCGGCGTGGACAACCCTTTCCACATAGCGGAGGGGGAGAACATGTAGCACCCGGTTTCGTTTAACCAGTTTACTTTATTAAATTATAGTGAATATTTTAAGGATGGGATTAGGAGGTTTAGTGATTAGGTTAATAAATGAGTGAGTAAGGTGACATGCCTCGGGTTGCATTTAAAAGATACTTAGTAGAATCCCATGCTTTATCTAAATTCTCTATTTATTACGTGTTTTTATTTTTGTAGGAAAAATTTATGAAGAAGGATTGCATATGGATCGCTTGGAGGAGTCATACTTAGCCCAATGGGAATTTGTCTTCTCGGGCCCTATTTTTGTAATTTTTATTTTGAACTTATTTGGCATACATTCGCTTTTATTGTAAAGATTTTATAATTGCATTTCATGCATTAGATTGTGTGGTTAGGGTTAGATGTATGTTGGTGGATTATGGGTTGAAGAATTTCAACTCAAATATTGAAGGAAAAGTCTACAACAAATGGAGCCCAAAGGAAGCCATGGCCCAAAGAAGAGCCCACATTTAAAGGTATAATTTTGCAAGTACAAGAGTTAGTGGCAACATGGATTGATGATGTGGCAAGATTCCTTCCATTGATCCATTTAGGCATGGCATTCATCTCATCCCTAGGATGTGTGCTTGTTTGCCTTGATCTTGGCCATCCATCCTTTTTCATCCAAGGGCCACTATTCATTCATCCTTATGGAAACCCTAATCATCCACCCTAGGATTTTCTATTTAAGCATAGGATTGGTGTTTGTAAACAACTTTTGCTCATTTATAAATTTCTATTTCTCTACTCCAAGGTGGTTATCCTTTAGAGTTTTTCCTTGGTTCTTTGAACTAAGTGGAGTAGCCCTCTATTATTAATCTAGCTTTGGGTTGCTAGATTAATTCTTATATTTTCCCTCACCTTTTCTATTGGGATTAGGATTGAGGATGAAAACCTAGGCCCTAGGTGGTCGATTTTCTTTGGAAAATCGTTTATCCGAGAGCTTAAACCGTAAGATCGCTCTACGGATCCGCCAAAGGTATTTCCATTATTTTCATTTCCGCAACACTTCCACACACACTCTCACCTTTAATTTTCAGCCATCAAACTCACACGCTCCACCCTTTATTTTATTGTCATTTATTTCTTATTATTATCATTCATCACATCACCTTCTCACACACTCTTTCTCTTCATCTCTTTCTTTTATTTTTCTTCTCATGCCATCCCATTATCATGCATATCATATTCGGCCATCACTAGCACTCACCCTCACCTTATATTTTATTTGCATTTTATTAACATTTTAGCTCTCATTTTCGGCTATTTACACAACCACACAACCGAGCACACTCTTGAGTATTTTGTGGGTTTCACACGGACCCTTTTCTAAGGAATTTTGTGTCAAGTGGTATCAGAGCGATAGGCTTCCCACGATGTGTTTTTGATGCATTTGGCAATAGCCAAAAGCTATATACAAAAATCGGGATAGCGGCTCCTTTATTTTTCCGCATTATTTTCTTTATATTATTGTGCTAACTTTGTGCTAATCTAACTATTGCATTTGCTGCCATTTTATTGCTATTTTAATGCTTAATATATTGTGGAAAAAAAATGGTATGCAAAGGTGCAAAAATCGACCAAAGGTAAGCATGATATTTCTATGCATTTTCTTTTTATTTTCATGCTTGTTCTTCTTTATTTTTAAGCCTATCTTCTCCTCGATTTTTCTATATCATTTTGCTGTGTTTTGAGTCAATATTTACATTTAAATCTAATAGAAAGTATGGTCAAAATATTGGCGAAATGTTTTTTAAAAATCGGCCTTAAGTGATAATATAAAACCGGCTTATTTTGATGTTATGTCTTCTCGGGTTCCCTTTGATTTTTGCTCGGTTTCTACATCTCTTCATGCCACGATTTTTCTATGATACTTGCTATGTTGGAGCCTTGTTTATTTCATCTAAAATATGTCAATAGCATGCTCCAAAAATCTGATTATAATGTTGCTTAAAATCGGCTTAAACTAAGGCTATAAAATCGGTTGGTTATTATTGTTTCTCTCCTCGGTTTATGCATGATTCTTGTTTCAGCTTTTTCTATCATATCTTGCTGTGTCTTGGCTAAGATTTACCTCTAAAATTCATGTCATTAATATATAAAATCTGATCTTAATATTGCTTAGAAATTCGGCCAAGAAAGATTAATCAAAAATCGGTTTATGCTTATTTTTCTCATCGATTGTTGCTTGCTCATTGCATCATTTTCTATAGCTTATGTTGTTGTTATTTTAAGCTAAGAATCACACCTAAATACTGGCTAGTAGTATACTATTAATTCTGGAAATTTTGGTGTTTAAAATTGGCCTAGATCTATCATTACCAAAATTGAATTCTTGCTTGAAATATCTTCTCGGTTTGCCTTATATTATGCTCAAAAATTGCATGTTAAATTGCTGAATGTTTGCACTTAAATTTTCCGTGAGAATCACCTATTCTATGCTAGCCTTTGAGTACCCTAAGTGACTTGCAAAATTTGTAACACATCTTAATTAAAAATCGGCTAAATTAATGTTATGAACTACATAAAAAAAAAAAAATCTGCTCTTAAATTAAAAATTCCAGCATGTTTAACGTGAGTAGAATTGGTGTTTTGACATTATTCCTTGCTGATTTTTGAAGTCTATTAGTGGTATTAATATTATTTTGATTAATTCTTGCTTAAAGTTGGTAACTTGGTTGATATTTGATTGAAAATTGTAGTAATTGCACGTATTGAAAATTTGTTGTTAAATTTAGTCTTTGCTAAGTGTTTGTTTTAGTCACCTAAGTTGTTTGTTGACTTCCAAAATTTTAAAATGTTTATTGTGAACATGATCCTTATTTATTTATTGTCTTAGCTAGGGAATATACCTTAGCACTAAAATTTTCTTAAGACATTAAATAAAATAATCATCTCATTCACTTTTGGATGAACAACTTAGATAAGAATTTAAATTTCTAATTAAAACACTTAGACATGACTAATATAAATGAATTTTTCCCACATAATCAAGAACCAAACATTTTTCTATTTAGTGGTCTCTATGGTAAGGATGAATATTCCTCTTGGATTAAAAGGATAGAAAAGAGGTTTGCTTATGGATATTATTGTGATTGGGAAAAAGTTGACGCCTCTAAGTGTTTAACCAAGGATGCTAAGTCTTCATGGGAAAAATATGTAGCATGGAGAAGAAGAAGAGTTAAGAAAGAAGACTTGATTTCTTGGAAAATAATGAAAATGTTTTTAGAAGAGAAATTTTCCCAAAAACAACCAAAGCAAGAACCCAATTTTAGGATCAAAGTTTTTAAGGAAGATCATCCTACATGTTATCCTAGCTCCTCCCAATTTAGGAATCAAAATAGTTGTAAATATCCATCCACTCATGGGAGAAATTTAAGGAATAAAATGGAGACAAAGACTATGATTAACCAACCACCCATTCTACCTTCCAAACCGATTAGGCTAGATGAGACTTTACACGTACTTAAGAATACTTGCCACCTTTTGGAAAAGTGGGTTCAAGACACCTTACTTGCAAATACACCACCTACTTTGCCCCAAAAGATTAATGAACTCAATGAAGAAGTCTTAAGTAACGTTGAATTGCAAGAAATTTTAGACAAAACACCGAGCTTAACTAAAGAGGAGGAAGAGACATTAGGAGAAATTGATTGTTATCCCGAAGAAGGCCCACTTCTTGATACGGACAATCAAGAGGAGGAAGATATTTTTAAGGAGGAAGATATCTTTAAGGAGGAAGAAAGTGAATGCTTAAAGGAGGAATTGCCACAAGGTTTTCCACCCATACATGATATTGAATACCAATTGGATGGTTCAACCCAAAAACCTACTCACTCAAGTGACATCAAGTGGTATCATAATCCTCTTTATGCCGACGTACCCTCCGCCCAACCTTCAAATTTACCCTTCCTTAAAACAAATGACCTTTGGGAAGAAATGGTAGAAGAAGAAAAGATTCCTTTCCATTTGAAAGGAGAATCAACATGGCCACAAGAAAAGAGGAAGTTAAGTGAAGAGAGTATTTTTGGAATTTCTAATATGATCATTGGTCTACCTTACTCCCTTCCTAATATTGAAAGGATAAACCATCCCTTCCACCCAATTTCGAAGAAATTAGCCTATTCCATATACCCAACACCTCGTACTACTTTGAACTATGGTGGAATTAGGCAAAATAAGATAATGTCCACACTCAATTCACCCAACAAATGCCATATTGTACAATTGGGTGAGATAACGAAACGATTAACCTTACCTAGTATCAAGTGGCAAACATTAACCTCACTACATGATGTTCACAAATTCTACCATCGAACTAGGGTCAAAGGGATCGTTGAATTGGTAGTAATAAGTTCACTAACCTCCATCTATTTAATGATTTGGAATTTTAAGGTTAGTTGGAACCAAGCTCTAATAATCCTACCACCACACAATTTCCCACCGTGTGTCTATCACAAATTCTACCATAGGACTAGAGTTAAGGTTTTATTGGTAAGAAAATTTTCTTTTGTGGTTTTAAGATTTATTGGACTATTTCTTTGGTTGAAGGATTTTAGCATTTCCACCTTACTATTTGTCGGATTCGCCTACTTTGGAAAATTTCCTTCCATCACCGAGCAATCGCCCTACAAAGTAGCCGTTGAATTCAATCTCACCACCCTTACCAAAGAAAATTTTAATAAGATCATCCCTCCTCCATGTCACCTAGAAATTTTAACAAAAAAAAACATATCTTCATTGCCTTCAAACTCAAATCTCTCAAAAGTAATAAACAAACTAATAGTCGAGAAATTGTTGGAGTCTTCCTTGAGAAAAGTCAACCATCGGATTTGAGGTCAAATCCTCAAATCACCCGGAGAGGATGACATGCCTCAGGTTGCATTTAAAAGATACTTAGTAGAATCCCATGCTTTATCTAAATTCTCTATTTATTACGTGTTTTTATTTTTGTAGGAAAAATTTATGAAGAAGGATTGCATATGGATCGCTTGGAGGAGTCATACTTAGCCCAATGGGAATTTGTCTTCTCGGGCCCTATTTTTGTAATTTTTATTTTGAACTTATTTGGCATACATTCGCTTTTATTGTAAAGATTTTATAATTGCATTTCATGCATTAGATTGTGTGGTTAGGGTTAGATGTATGTTGGTGGATTATGGGTTGAAGAATTTCAACTCAAATATTGAAGGAAAAGTCTACAACAAATGGAGCCCAAAGGAAGCCATGGCCCAAAGAAGAGCCCACATTTAAAGGTATAATTTTGCAAGTACAAGAGTTAGTGGCAACATGGATTGATGATGTGGCAAGATTCCTTCCATTGATCCATTTAGGCATGGCATTCATCTCATCCCTAGGATGTGTGCTTGTTTGCCTTGATCTTGGCCATCCATCCTTTTTCATCCAAGGGCCACTATTCATTCATCCTTATGGAAACCCTAATCATCCACCCTAGGATTTTCTATTTAAGCATAGGATTGGTGTTTGTAAACAACTTTTGCTCATTTATAAAATTTCTATTTCTCTACTCCAAGGTGGTTATCCTTTAGAGTTTTTCCTTGGTTCTTTGAACCAAGTGGAGTAGCCCTCTATTATTAATCTAGCTTTGGGTTGCTAGATTAATTCTTATATTTTCCCTCACCTTTTCTATTGAGATTAGGATTGAGGATGAAAACCTAGGCCCTAGGTGGTCGATTTTCTTTGGAAAATCGTTTATCCGAGAGCTTAAACCGTAAGATCGCTCTACGGATCCGCCAAAGGTATTTCCATTATTTTCATTTCCGCAACACTTCCACACACACTCTCACCTTTAATTTTCAGCCATCAAACTCACACGCTCCACCCTTTATTTTATTGTCATTTATTTCTTATTATTATCATTCATCACATCACCTTCTCACACACTCTTTCTCTTCATCTCTTTCTTTTATTTTTCTTCTCATGCCATCCCATTATCATGCATATCATATTCGGCCATCACTAGCACTCACCCTCACCTTATATTTTATTTGCATTTTATTAACATTTTAGCTCTCATTTTCGGCTATTTACACAACCACACAACCGAGCACACTCTTGAGTATTTTGTGGGTTTCACACGGACCATTTTCTAAGGAATTTTGTGTCATAAGGGCATGGTGGTAATTTGAGATATTATACTGGATAACGTATTTAATGGAGGGTCCAATGAGGTTTAGCCGCCACTGTTCTCTCATTTTTCCTTTCTCGGTATTCAGCTCAAACTCAGCAGAGCTCCAGGCGATTTTCCCCTCCGACCTTCATTTCTCGGACTAGGTAATTCTTTCCTTTTTGTTTTCTTAAGATCTGAGTGGCTAGATAGCAGATGAGTGCAATGTATGTATCTTGTTAATGCTGTGAGTGAGTTGAGTTCGGGTTTAGTGTTGAGCCGAGAATGTACGATGACCAGAGCTTCCAAACTAGCTTCTTAGGTTTCTGAATGATATAGGATAAGGCTAGTGATGATCTAATCTGTATTCTGCTTATGACATTAGGTGAGCAGGACTTCCAGTGTAGTTGAAACCGAGCGATTTCCAGGAGACCAGGTAAGTAAAGTTCGCTTGTGCCTTCGGGCCTACATCACAAAATATTAGGGTTTGTTTGTTGGAATGTGTTGGTATGTCATGCATCATGTTTTAAAAAGTATACGAAAATGAATTTGAATGCATGTTGGCATGGTAAGGATTGAACTTATTGAAATAGCTATGTGAAACAGTTTTACTGTTAAGGGAAATAATCCGTCCCTTAATGAGACAATGAATATTTATACTTTGTGAGAGTTGATCCAACTTCCAATTTCACAGGGGGATCTGAACATGTGAATTAGATTTACTGTTAAGGGAATTTATCCGCCCCTTAATGAGTCAGTGGATGTTTATACTTTGGGAGAGTTGATCCAACTTCCAATTTCACAGGGGGATCCGAACAGAAACGATGAATGAACAACTGAGATGACAAAGTAGAAATTGCATGTTTAGGAATTCATATTTTAGTATTTCATTTCATTACTGCTTTACTTACTTAGCATTAGGCTAATAGATGAGTTTTGTGATGTAGGTGTTGAGGAGACTGCAGGTGATTTCCTTGAGTGCACTGATGAATAGATGTGGTTGGAGGAGTATATCCATGTTTCGGTCCGGTAAACTGATGAGGCGGATTAACTGATGTCTGTAGTTAGAATGGTTTAGTTGACAGTGTTTCAATCTGAGTATGTTAAGTTTTCATGACAGTAATGGTCTTTAATATTTTGAATACGTTTTGAGATTTTCTGATGATAGTATTCTGTGAAATTTTAAATGTTGGGTTCTTACTGGATTTGAGTAATGCAACGATTTGAATTGCTTCAGAATGGTTTCAGTAAAGTGAGTAAATTTCTTTCCGTAGTTAGAGTTATTGTTTTGTTCCCTGTCGGTAGATGAAGTCTATAGGCAGATGTTGTGTTGTTAATCTGTTCTCTATCGGAAGATGTCCTCAGTGGAAGCCATCGGATGATACAGAATGTAATTTGTCGTTTAGTAACCGGAATATGTAGCTTGTCTTTCCGGTGGACATGTGATAAAGTCGATCGAACGAATGAATCATCCGGCTGACATCACCGGTGGATGTGTGATAAAGTCGATCGGATGAATGAGTCATCCGGCTGACGTCACCGGTGGATGTAGGAAGTGTTTTGTCGTCTAGTGATCGGTGTATGCAGTTTATTCTGTCGGAAGAAAGGAATGAGGAATTTTGTCGTTTAGTCATCGGAAGAAGGGAATGAGGAATTTTGTCGTTTAGTCATCGGTAGAAGCCTTCTATTTTGTTTTGCTCTTTCCGTTGACTTTATTCATCGGCAGATGCGTTTGACTTCTGCGACTTCTCAAGTATTTCACGGTTCAAACTTCAGTTTTTATTTGCCGATTGTTTCTTAACATTTCAAACAATGTTTCGTGGTATTGTTTAACTCCATTGTTGTCCAAATGATTTCCGCTGCAAGCATTTAAATGTTTTGAAGTTTTAGAAAAATGTCAAAACCCAGACTTTCGAGTGAAATTTTAAATTTAGTTCAAAGTTTCTTAGTTAGGTTCGAGTTTTGTGTAACGAGTCGGGTTTAGATAACTCAGGGGGTTACAGAACATGCTTACATCCGTAAACAACCATGTCTGAACCCCCACCTTGCCATGACCAGATAACAGATTACGTATTTTCGTTTTATTAGTTATTTCATCTAAGCGATGTGGTATTGTGACAAGCCCCTCTCAGCCTTCACAATAGATCGATAGCCCCCTTTCGGGCCACATCACTTTTCCTGAAAACGTAGTGCGGAAATTTATTTTCTATGTTTATTTTAAAATACGTGATGCATGAACAGTTAAATGCGGAAAATAAACATACAACATGTGTACCATCAAGACGATAAACTAAACATACAACATATATATATCAAGACGATAAAAGCATAATCTATGTAAACAACTAATCATAACTACCCGACCAAAACAGTTAAACAAATAAACTCCAATACTCTTGAACTCGACTTCGACATACGGTGTAGGCCAATCGGCCATAGTAAGTCACGAGAACTTACCTTGCGTCCGTTGCAATTCTAGCTCCGTCCACGAGCGTTGTTCACCTAAGGCAAATTCACAACAATCGTCGTTAAAACACGTTTAAACCATTAAACGTCGGAACTAACTAAACTCTTAACTAAAGAAATTTTTTAAAACTCTAATTTAACTCATTGAGGCATTTTATCGAGCAATTTACGCTCAACACCTTAAAACCTCCATTAATGGAGGTTTTCTAAAGCTCCAATTTTTTCGAAACCCTAACATTCCTCAATAAACCAATTAATTTCGTCCAATAACGCCCAATACGTCCATTGTACTCACAAGTACAGTAGGTCTATCGATTTCAAACTCCAAATCACGTTTTTAAAAAAACCCTAAACGAATCCTAATCGTTTAAACTTTAGAAACCAAATTCTAACGTCCAAAAACTATAGAATCTTACCTAGAACGTTGATCGGAAGAGAAAACGTGAAGAGCCGGAGTCGATCGGAAGAGGAATCATCATCGGAAGAGAGAAGAAGCCGCGGGAGAAGAAAAATCACCTGGGAGAATTTGCAAAAGAATCGTGAAGTGCTGGAGAAGAAAAGGCTTTTGCCTTTTTAATAAAATTGTCTTGACAAATTACCTTTTTGCCATTCCTTTTGATTTTATATTTGTTTCTCCACTTATTTCGTTATTTAGCTAACGATTAGGTTTCTCCAAATTTTCTTATTTTGCCAATAAATCCAATTTATCACTGGGGTTCTATTAAAACTGTCTGTTCGCAAAACGGACCTCGTTTACTATTTTTACCACAATGCTCTTTATATTGCGAGAAACACGAAACTCGTAATTTTAGTGTTACCACTCCGAAAATTCTCATATTTCTTCTAAAATTCACATTAATCATTAGGATTACAATAATGCTCTATGCTTGCAAAACAGATTTAATTTGACATATTTACAAAAATATCGTTATATTAAAAATCCCGATAAAACCGGGTGTTACATTACATCCACCTTATTTAAAATTTTGTCCTCAAAATTTGATTATACAAACAACTCAGGATACTTAGACATCGTATTCTGCTGTCTTTCCCAAGTAGCCTCTTCTACGCCATGATTCCGCCATAAGACTTTGACTAGCGGGATTTCCTTATTGCGTAAGACCTTGATAGCGGACTCTAAAAATTCGCACAGACTTCTCCACATAAGTCAATGTAGGCTGTACCTTGATTTCCCTTGTTTCTACGACATGTGACGGATCACGTATACACTTTCTGAGCATAGACACGTGAAACACATCGTGAATATCCTCCATGGATGTCGGAAGTTTTAACCTGTACGCCATAGTCCCGATCCTCTTCAAAATAGGAAAGGGCCCTACATAACGAGGGTTCAATTTGCCCCTCCTTCCGAATCTCATAACACCTTTAAACGGAGAAATCTTCAAATATACCTCGTCTCCCTCCTTGAACTGTAATTCTCTCCGTCGAGTGTCAGCATAGCTCTTCTGTCGGTTTTGAGCTATCTCGATACGTTGACTGATAATGGCAATCTTCTCCTCTGTTTGCTGCAAAATCTCGGGACCAACTATGCTAGTCTCTCCAACCTCGTCCCAATATAGTGGAGATCTACACTTTAGACCATACAACGCTTCATACGGAGCCATACCGATGGTAGCTTGGAAGCTATTATTGTAGGAAAACTCAATTAGTGGCAAATACCTGCTCCACGATCCCTGAAATTCCAACACGCACGCTCTAAGAATATCCTCCAGAATCTGATTCGTTCTCTCCATCTGTCCATCAATCTGAGGATGAAATGCCGTGCTAAAATTTAGCTGAGTTCCCATAGCCTTGTGCAGACTCTTCCAGAACTTTGAAGTAAATATGGCTTCTCTATCAGAAACAATCGAAATGAGTACTCCGTGCAATCTGACGATCTCCTACACATACAAATCGGCAAGCTGATCCATAGAATAGATCATCTTCACCGATTGAAAGTGAGCCGTCTTTGTCAAACGGTCCACTATTACCCAGATACCATCGTACCCTTTTGTTGTGATAAAGTCCATGGAGATCTGCTCCCATTTTCACTCCGGAATCGGCAGTGGCTGTAATGTTCCAGCCGGTCTTTGGTTCTCCGCCTTAACCTGTTGACAAATCAGACAGGTTTCAACATACTTAGCAACTTCTCTTTTCATGTTCGGCCACCAAAAGTGTTGTTTTAAATCCCGGTACATCTTGGTACTTCCCGGGTGCACAGAATAAGTTGAAGAATGTGCTTCGGCCAAAATCTCCTTCTTCAATTCCTCATCGTTAGGCACGTACCATCTATGCCTAAATTTCAATATTCCATCTTCCGAAAGATTAAAATCGGATGAGTCTCCGGATGTCATACTCAACCGAAGTTCCTCACATACTAAATCTTTTTGTTGAGCTTCACGTATTTTGTCCAGAATAGTCGGCCTGGGAGAAATGTTGGTTGGACAACTTTGCCACAATCTCCACATCAAACTTCTCAATCTCAGACCTCAACGTCATCGACATGGTTGCAAGTGAAGGCCAGCTTGCATTAGGCATTTTGCTCAAAACATCTGCGACTTTGTTCGCCTTTCCTGGGTGGTACTTGATTTCAAACTCATAGTCTTTAACAAATTCCAGCCATCTTCGTTGCCGCATGTTCAGTTCTTTCTGCGTAAACAAATACTTCAAGGTCTTGTGGTCTGAAAATATCTCGCACTGTTGCCCATATAAATAATGTCTCCAGATTTCAGTGCGAAAACAACAGCCACTAGCTCAAGGTCATGCGTCGGATAATTCTGTTCAAATGGCTTCAACTGCCGAGAAGCATACGCAATAACCTTTCCTTCCTGCATCAATACACAACCAAGTCTAACCCCAGACGCATCACAGTAAATACTAAATTTATCACCTTCAACTGGCAGCGTCAAAACTGGAGCGGTGGTCAACTTCTGCTTCAACTCCATAAAACTCTTGTCGCACGCGACCGACCATACAAACTTCTCATTTTTCCTGGTCAAGCATGAAAGTGGAACACTAATATTCGAAAATCCTTCAATGAACTTTCGGTAATATCCCGCTAACCCAAGAAATCCATGCACCTCTCGCACGTTTTTAGGCTGTGGCCAATCCCTAATAAACTGAATCTTGCTTGGATCCATAGAAACTCCTTGTGATATAATATGGCCGAGAAAACTAATCTTGTCCAGCCAAAACTCGCACTTAGAAAATTTTGGGTAGAGCTGGTGTTGTTGTAAAACTCCCAAAACAATTCGTAGGTGCTCTTCGTGTCCTTCTTTCGTCTTCGAATAGATCAAAATGTCATCGATGAACACAACAACAAATTTGTCCAAATACTCCTTGAAGACGCAGTTCATTAAGTCCATAAATGCTACCGGGGCATTCGTAAGTCCAAAAGACATAATGAGAAACTCATAATGCCCGTACCTCGTTCGGAAGGCAGTCTTCTGAATATCTTCTTTCCAGACCTTCAACTGATAATAACCCGAGCATAGGTCAATCCTCGAAAACACTCAGGCACCCTGCAGTTGGTCAAATAAATCATCTATTCGGGGTAGTGGAAACTTATTCTTCACTGTCAGCTTATTCAGTTCTCTGTAATCCACACGCATCCTGAGGGTCCCGTCTTTCTTCTTAACAAATAGAATGGGCGCACCCCAAGGAGAAAAACTGGGTCGAATGAAACCCTTATCCGACAACTCCTCAAGCTGGGATTTCAACTCTCTCAATTCAGCAAGCGCCAATATGTAAGGATTCTTGGACACAGGGGCGGAGCTAGGATAAACATCAATCACAAATTCAATCTCTCGGTCTGGTGGTAATCCGGGAAGATCATCGAGGAAGATCTCAGTGAATTCTCTGACTATAGGAAGGTCACTCGGCTTAACTCCATTGAGCAACTGAGTATCGATAACCGTGACCAGGTAAATTGAGCATTCTCCTCTAAACTGCTCTTTACCCTTATAGAATAGGAAGTAGGCACCCCACTCGTCCTATTCATCGCCTGATAAGCAAACTCAGCTTTACCCGGGGGCCGAAAAGTCACCAACCCAGATCGGCAATCAATTGTAGCAAAATGGCGTGACAGCCAGTCTATGCCTAAAATAAGATCATACCACTCCATACCCATAACTATCAGACGAGCATAGAGGGTATTGTTCCCCACGGAGACAACATTGCCATGGACAACATGACTTGACTGCATACGCTCCCCTGAAGGTAGCATCACACTATATTCACATTCTGGTAACTCGGGCACTAGCTTCAGTTTAGATACACAAGTAGTTGAAATAAAGGAGTGCGTAGCTCCCGTGTCTATCAAGGAAAATACAGCTACACCTATAATCAAAATAATACCTGCTATCACTGAGGGCTGAGCCTCGTCATCGATATCACCAGGCTCAATAAAGGCAAAGATCCGTGGCATAACTCTCCTCTGATCTGTGCCTGACTGTTCTCGACCCGACTTCGGGCAATCCTTGACATAATGACCGACTTCACCACATCTATAGCATTTATTAGTGCCCATTCGGCACTCACCACTGTGTTCTTTCTGACATTTAGGACACCAAGGAATCTGAGGAGCCCCCTATACTTGCTTCCCCTTGCCTCGATCACTACCTCCGTCTAAAGGCTTCTTCACGCCTCTCTGTTGCTGCTGGGGTTGCTGTACTCTAGGCTGCCAACCTCGGTTCTGTGACTGAGGACGGATCTCACAGAAGAAGCCTTTAGCTGGCTCCCTCGGCCTAACACAAATCGCCCTGGCAGCCTCGAAGTCCAGAGCTCTAGCTGCGATGTCTGAATAGGGCACATCTATAATTCCCGATACAACAATGTTCATCCGGATCTCTGGATTCAGCCTCTCCATAAACTGGTGCACCTTGTCTTCGTTATCACTTACTAGGCGTGGTGCAAATCTCGATAAAGCCTCAAATTTCTGAATATACTCCGCAACTGAACCCGTCTGCTTTAGCTACGTAAACTCATTCCTCTTAGCCACCCTCACAGTGCGGCTGAAATATTTATCAAAAAACACGGTCTTAAACTGCTCCCAAGTCATAATTGCCACGTCCGTTGTTGCTTTAATCGAATCCCACCAAAAACGGGCATCCAACGCTAAATGGAAGGTGACGTAGGCAACCTTGTTCCCGTTCTCTATGCCAGCGTACTCTAGCATATCTTCCATCGTTCGGATCCACTCCTCGGCTAAAGTGGGGTCCGATGATTGTCCGTTAAATACTGGGGGTTGCAACTTTTGAAATCTCTCCATGCTCTGATGGTTTGGAACGACCACCTCTCGAGCCCGACGATCCTCACGGTTTACTAAACGCTCGATTTGTTGTGCTTGCCTATCCATGTGGTTGGCCTGACGGTCCAGCAATTCCGTAAGTCTGTCTAGGGCCTCATCCCTAGGGTCTTTTCCTCGAACCATTTTGTATAACTCCTATAAAAATTTAAAACAAATAACCCTAAGAAATTGAAATCAAATAGAGCTTTTAAACATACTTACAGTTGAGGAAGGATGTCCGCGTAGTGGCTGTGCAGTCGAGCAGTCTACAGAATCGTTTTTAAAATCCAGGGGCTCTGATACGATAACTATAGCGACCTTTAACTATTCCCGTATAAAATTTTTTTTTTAAGCCTAAGTAATCTTAATGACATTACATCTAATCGTTGAAATCGTTCGAAGAATTAAAAACCATTGAAAATTATTTGAGAAAACATAAGAAAACAAATGAAAAAGGTTTAAATCTTAAAGGCACAGAACACATGGGGCAGAATGGGTATTCTGCCCGTAAAAAGCATGGCCGATCGATCGGCCATTTCAGCCGATTGATCGGCTGTATTGTAAAACATGGAGGCGATCGATCGCCCCACATATAGGCGATCGATCGCCCCAGCGATCGATCACCAACCGAATCGATTGCCCCTTTGGGCGATCGATTGACACACTCTCTGGATTTTTCCAAAGAGTGGCGACCATATATGCCGATCGATCACCTCCTTTGGCGATCGATTGGCAACCTCCCTAGAATCCGAAATTCCAGGGAGTTGCCTCTCCCTTTTCCTTAATCCCTGCATAATTTTTACTTCCTCATCTTCCCACATATTCCCTTCACATACACACAATTCTACATACGTCCCGACAATGTATTTCAACATAAAAATTGCCCAACACTTGTACATTTTCCATAATGTCACCCAAAACGACTCGAGACGTATTTAAAATGAAACAAGTTTTCACGAAAACAAACTGCGTGAATCCATTTGAAAACTAAACAAAACCCTACGAAATTCAACAATCCAGCAGTTCAGTATTATCTAATTGACATGTTTAACAAAACATTTTGTAAAAACATCAATACATCGATCCGTTAATTATCCAGAACTATCCAGATTCTGAACAACCTAAAATGTATCTAACTGTACAATTATCCTATCTAATCCACTATAACCTCAAAACACCCGAATACCCAAAGCACTTACTTACATTCTTCACAGGTCAAAATGCGCACCGACTGCCCAGCACACTCCCACAGGCCATCTTTCTTCAACTGCTCATTCCTCGGGTGGAGTGATCTCGTCCTCACCTGTATCAAAATCATCTACACCATACAGACAACTATGAGCTAAAGGCTCAGTAAGCTTCGTAAATGTAAATGCATGTTGTGCATATGAGTTTCGTAAATCATGCAGATTACTTAACATAACAGATCGTGGCAGACAGAATGTCACCGAGGTCTCAGCTCGCTAGATGGAGAGGGCACGTCCGGCGTGGACAACCCTTACCACATAGCGGAGGGGGAGAACATGCTTACATCCGTAAACAACCATGTCTGAACCCCCACCTTGCCATGACCAGATAACAGATTACGTATTTTCGTTTCATTAGTTATTTCATCTAAGCGATGTGGTATTGTGATAAGCCCCTCTCAGCCTTCACAATAGATCGATAGCCCTCTTTTTGGCCACATCACTTTTCCTGAAAACGTAGTGCGGAAATTTATTTTCTATGTTTATTTTAAAATACGTGATGCATGAACAGTTAAATGCGGAAAATAAATATACAACATGTGTACCATCAAGACGATAAACTAAACATACAACACATATATCATCAAGACGATAAAAACATAACCTATGTAAACAACTAATCCTAACTACCCGACCAAAACAGTTAAACAAACAAACTCCAATACTCTTGAACTCGACTTCGACATACGGTGTAGGCCAATCGGCCATAGTAAGTCACAAGAACTTACCTCGCGTCCGTTGCAATTCTAGCTCCGTCCACGAGCGTTGTTCACCTAAGGCAAATTCACAACAATCGTCGTTAAAACACGTTTAAACCATTAAATATCCAAACTAACTAAACTCTTAACTAAAGAAATTTCCTAAAACTCTAATTTAACACATTGAGGCATTTTATCGAGCAATTTACGCTTGACATCTCAAAACCTCCATTAATGGAGGTTTTCAAAAACTCCAATTTTTTCGAAACCCTAACATTCCTCAATAAACCAATTAACTTCGTCCAATAACGCCCAATACATCCATTATACTCACAAATACAGTAGGTTTATCGATTTCAAACTCAAAATCACGTTTTTAACAAAAATCCTAAACGAACCCTAATCGTTTAAACTCTAGAAATTGAATTCTAACGTCCAAAAACTATAGAATCTTACCTAGAACGTTGATCGGAGGAGAAAACGTGAAGAGCCGGAGTCGATCGGAAGACGAATCATCGTCAGAAGAGAGAAGACGCCGCGGGAGAAGAAAAATTGCCTGGGAGAATTTGCAGAAGAATCGTGAAGTGCTGGAGAAGAAAAGGCTTTTGCCTTTTTAATAAAATTGTTGTAACGCCCTCGAACCCACCCTGGCTCGGAGCGCTCCTTGGCTCACTTTAACCCCAATAATTTAAATAAAATCGAACACAGCAGAATTTAAAACTAAATCTCCCGAAGCTCTCTTATGTTATACCTAGCTGCCTAGACTCATTAATTTCCCTTAATTCTAACCGTTAAATACCATGGCGTCTTCCCCGAAAATTTTGACAAAGTAATGCCTGAAAATGGCGCCTCCAAAATGCTAAATACCTGCATAAAATCCAATCCCAACCAATCCAGAATACTCCTACTCAACTTATTCAGCATACGAAATCACCAATTAGCAGTACAGAGGGAAACTAAAATACCAATATCCCTAAATGAAGAAAGTCTACAGTATAGGGCGACACATCACCCTTAACTATGACTATATACAACAAATACAATAGTACGCATTACCATCATTTCTACAAACAGACATCTATCAAAATATAAAGCCCCACATCCCTCGAAGACCATGGTCGAGGCGCCCCAACAGCTGCCTGCACCGGCATGCCCCGTGCGTCTCCGACTGCTCCTAAGTCCTAGCTCACTTGCTTAGCTCACCTGTAACCGCGTCGTTACCTACACCACAGAACACACACACACACACATGTAAGCTTACGCTTAGCAAATAGGGAATAACAAATATAAACATACACAATACACAACCCTAACACATGCTGTTTCTACTCGCTCGGTTGTGCTCAATCCATTCTCATTTCCCGAATCGTAGACGTATGTCTCTCGTAGAATTCAATTCTACTCGAGACACCCAGCGTACATCTCTCACGAGACACCCAAAGCGTACATCTCTCACGAGACACCCAGCGTACATCTCTTACGAGACACCCAAAGCGTACATCTCTTACGAGACACCCAGCGTACATCTCTTACGAGACACCCAGCGTACATCTCTGACGAGACACCCAACGTACATCTCTTACGAGACACCCAGCGTACATCTCTTACGAGACACCCAGCGTACATCTCTTACGAGACACCAATGCATATCATACTCACAATTCAAACTCACAATTCAAACCATGCATGCCCCACAAATACTTAACCAACGAAGAAGACAACCATACAACAAACAACAAACAACCAACAATGCTAAACAAACAACAAACAACAAACAACCAACATTGCTTAACCAACGAAGAAGACAACCAAACAACAAACAACAAACAACAAACAACCAACAATGCTAACCAAACAACAAACATCACAAAATAAATCCTACCGTTCCGTGGTGTAGGCCCGAAGGCAAAACACAAACGTCCTCTACTTACCTGGCGTCCTAGCTCGCTGAGGATACTCGGTTCCCTGCCCATCTACAGCTCTGTAACACCCGACTTTATTTAAGAATTTAAAATAACAGATAAATCTATTAGGTATAATCGATGAATGAAACTTTAGTATAATGTAGGTTAGGTTGAAGAATGAGTAAGTAAGGGCATAAGGGTAATTGGCAAATTTGAAAGTGGATAATGTATTTAAGGCAAGAGGTTTAGGGTAGCTGCCACCACTACTCATTTTCTTTCCCTTTCGGTCTTCAGCTCGATTGGCAGAAATCTCTAGGCGATTCTCCTACCCGATTCTCCTTCAACCTAGGTAAGCCCTCCCTGTTTTCTTGCAATTTTAGTAGTTAGATAGCTGAGGGAGTACAATGTGAGAAGTTTCGGGGAATACTGTGATTTAGAGTAGGTTCGGGCTGTGTGACTAATGAGAATACCCGAGTTGTGGGGTTTCAAATTTGGTTTCCTCAAACTCCTGTAATGATTCTGTGAAGTTTAATAAAAGTTTGATATATGTACTATTATGATTTAGGTGAGCGAGCTTCGAAAATAGCATTTAGCCGAGCGACTTCCAGAGAGCCAGGTAAGTAGAGTTTGTTTGTGCCTTCGGGCCTACATCACAAAACAGTAGGACTTATGTATGCTTTGTATGTTTATTTTCCAGTTGTCATGCATCATGTTTTTGAAAGACTTACGAAAATGAATTTACATGAAACGCATGGTAAGTGTGAGCAGGATGATCAGAACAACTGTTAAGGGGGATTAATCCGCCCCTTAACTGAGAACAGAGGATTGAGGTTTTGGGAAAAGTGATCCACTTCCCAATCCTACAGGGGGATCAGACCAGCTAACTGTTAAGGGAACTAATCCGCCCCTTAATTGAGATCAGAGGATGTATGCTTTGGGGGATGACTGATCCACTCTCCCATCGTACAGAGGGATCAACAGAGCACGATTATGTATACAACAGAGAGGAGAAATTAGAAACAGCATGTCTAGGAGATTTATGATTCAGTAATTCATTTCATTCATTGCTTTACTTGCTTAGCATTAGGCTAATAGATGAGTTTTGTGATGTAGGTGAAGAAGTTACTGAAGGTATGTTTACCGACCAACATGAGGACTAGGCTGGTTGGAGGAGCATTTTCAGGCATCGGTTTGGTCATCTGTTGAGGCGGTTTAATTCATGGCTGCAGGTGTTGAGTTGAGAGTGACTAGTTCAGTATAGATGTTTTTTTCTAAAAATTTTATGACAGTAGTGGTCTCAAAGTTTTGAATACATTTTAAGAATCTTCTGATATTGGTATTTTTTTTGGATTTCTGAAAACATTGTTTTTACTGAATTTTGAGTAATGCAATGGTTAAGTCGTTTTTGAATGATTTCAGTAGAGTAAGTAAATCCTTTCTGTAGTTGGAGTAGTGTTTTATAACGAGGAGTTGGTGAGATGTTGTTTTGTTCTCTATCGGTAGATGATGTCCATCGGTAGATGTTGAGTCATGGTTGAGTTGTCTATCGGAAGATGGAAGTCTATCGGCAGATGAAGTTATGTTGACTTCATCGGCAGATGAAGTTATGTTGACTTCATCGGCAGATGGAGTTGTGTATGAAGTTATGTTGACTTCATCGGCAGATGAAGTTATGTTGACTTCATCGGCAGATGGAGTTGTGTATGAAGTTATGTTGACTTCATCGGCAGATGAAGTTATGTTGACTATGTCGGCAGATGGTGTTGCGTCGACATTATCGGCGGATGGCATCGCGTTGTTTGTACACGTCATCGGTAGAAGCCCTTTGTTTTCTTTTTCTGCTTCTTCCGTTGGCCTTGCTCATCGGCAGATACGTTAGACTTCCACGATTTTTCCTAGTATTCCACAGTTTTAAACTTTAATTCCAAACTGCCGATTATCTCTTAACATTTCAAACCATGATTTATAGTTTTGATTTACTACATTGTTGTTTAGAATTATTTCCGCTGCAGGTTTTAAATATTTTGAAATTTTAGAAAAAGTCAAATTTTGGCTGTCGAGTGAAATTTTAAATTTAGCATCAAGACGTCATGATTCGGTTCAGTGTTATGAGTAGCAAACCGGGTTCAGATAACTTGGGGCGTTACAAGCTCGACCTACGACAAATATTCAAACTTCATTAAAATCAAGCCTACATTCACCAATTACTCTCAAACTACTATTTCTAGCCTAAGCCAACTAAAACCTAACTAAACGGGCCACTAATTTGGGTTCGGTAAAAACTGACCCGAAACTTCAAACATGCATAACTTTTGCGTCAGATATCGGAATCGAACGATTCCAGCGACCACGTACTCCTCTAACAACCTAGTTTAACCTGCCAAAAGGAAAGTTAAAACAAATAACCGTAGCTAGGTAAAAACTGGCAAAACCCGAACTGCCCCTTAACCGAAAAATTCCTTTTTTCTGGTTTTTCATCAATTCTCACTCATTTCCTCACCAATCAACTACCCTCATACCTAATTAACATAATCTAACAAAATTCTGAGGCTACACACAACAAAACTCGAATTGCCCGAATAGGGCTTGTTGCCCTTCACCCAAACAGGGCTCTTCACGGCCAAGCAACCATAGCCGGTCTAAGGGTCGGTGAACCCACGCCGGAAGCAACTAAAATCGGCCGTTGATCGGAGCCAAATCGGGCTCGACACTTACCACCTCAAACCAAACCGAAACAGGGCAAGGAAACAGGGCTTACTTTTTAGTTCGTGCACGGAGACAACCGAACCTGCTCGTCGCCGTTGTCTGGCCAGAGAACGTCAAAAATCGCCGGTGGTCGACGTCAAAGGGACATCGCTCGGCTCTTCCCCCTCCCCGGTTCTCCTCTCGGCCATCGAACACTCGAACAACAGAATGGCATTCGAGCCATTCTGTTGTTTTGTTTTTATTAAATAATAATAATAATAATAATAATAATAATAATAATAATAATAATAATAATTCCTATTAAAACATTAATAAATCATCATTTACCGTTTTGCCCTCCCGTGTTTGCGACCATTTCGAATTTTGTTAAATCTCGTTCTTACATTATAACCCCCGGCTTCATTTCATTGGAAATACCCGAACTTATTCACTTTTCTTTTAAATTAATTAAAACAACCTATTTTATTATTCTTTTATTTTCTCTCCAATTTTTCCTTAAAAAAAAAACTTGGGTGTTACAATTGTCTTGGCAAATTACCTTTTTTGCCCTTCTTTTTGATTTTATATTTGTTTCTCCACTTATTTCGTTATTTAGCTAACGATTAGGTTTCTCTAAATTTCTTTATTTTGCCAATAAATCCAATTTATCACTAGGGTTCTATTAAAACTGTCTGTTCGCAAAACGAACCTCGTTTGCTATTTTTACCATAATGTCCTTTATATTGCGAGAAACACGAAACTCGTAATTTTAGCATTACCACTCCGAAAATTCTCATATTTCTCCTAAAATTCACATTAATCATTAGGATTATAATAATGCTCTCTGCTCGCAAAACAGACTTAATTTGACATATTTACAAAAATGCCGTTATATATTGGAATATTAAAAATCCCGATAAAATCGGGTGTTACACATACACATACACAATCTTTGGAATCTCAAGAATTAGGGCGCACTGGGTTCCCATCAATTTTTACTGTGCTGCCCTGATTTGATCTGAATATTTCGGCTGCGTACGACCACAGTTGCCCGTATTGTTCGTTGCACTTCCCTTCGTTGAGGGTTTCA
The DNA here is from genome assembly GCA_022432975.1 of Begonia masoniana. Taxonomy (NCBI): domain Eukaryota; kingdom Viridiplantae; phylum Streptophyta; class Magnoliopsida; order Cucurbitales; family Begoniaceae; genus Begonia; species Begonia masoniana. The sequence goes on along the minus strand of CM039503.1, from coordinate 45,990,347 downwards.
AGCTATGCTTCTCGCTCTTGTGGCAAGACTGGGTGAAATGTCGACAGTGAACTCCTTCCTCATTGTCTCGATAATAGAAGGAATGTCCTAGGTAGGGTGACTTTTGAATCTGTCTAAATAATGCTTCGCCACCTATTTTACTGAATCGTGTCGATTCTCAACTTTCCTCGAACAGCTGTGAGAGTCAATCAAACTCTTGATTTGAAATGTATGCTCCTCTTGTATTCTCGAAGCATGCAGTCGCCACCACATCTATTTTCACACTCAGCCGTCAGTCGGCTTTTTTCACTTTTAGTGAATTTTATACCATAACCGTTTTTCAAAGAATATTTGCATATTTCTTTTTTAATTTCTTATAAAGAAGCATATTTTCTACCCAAAAAAAAGTCCATACCGATTTGTTCTGTAACGCCCCCGAACCCACCCTGGCTCGGTACGCTACTTGGCACTCTCTAACCCCGATGAAAACGACATTTAAACCTAATTTAAAATAATTTTCATAAACCCTAAAACATAAAATAAAACTGACACAGCAGAATGTAAAACTAAATCTCTCGAAACTCTCTTATGTCATACCTACCTGCCTAGACTCCCTAATTCCCTTACTCCTAACCTTTAAGCACCACGGCGTCCTTTCCGAAAATTTCGGCAAAATAACGCCTGAAAATGGCGCCTCCAAAATGCTAGGTACCTGCAAACGAATAAATTCCAACCAATCCAGAATATTCTTACTCAGCTATCCACTCAACTATCCAGCATACGAAATCTCCAAATAACAGTAAAGAGAGAAACTATACTACTAACATCCCTAAGTGAAGAAAATTCACAGTATAGGGCGACGTATCACCCTTAACTATGACTATATACAACAATACAAATAGCTATACAATAACTCTCAAAACATCAACCAAAAAGAGACACATAATCCCATCATTTCCACAACTAGACATCTACAATAAACTATCGAAATACAAAGTCTCACATTCTCCCGAAGACGATGGTTGAGTCGCCCCGACAACTGCCCGCACCGGCATGCTCCATGCGCCATCGACTGCCGCCTAATCCTGGCTCCCTCGTCTAGCTCACCTGTACACCTGTCGTCACCTACACCACAGAACACGCACACACACGTAAGCTTACGCTTAGGAAGTAGAGGACAACAAGTACAAACATACATTATGCACACACACTCTCGCACAATCCTAACACATGCCGTTCCACCCCCAACATCTTTCGTAGCAAATCCACTCACAACATCTTACGTATACTCAGTCAGGTGCCTCTTGCAGAACCTCCCGAAGTTTACCATATTTCAGACACTACTTCGCGACGAGGAACCACTGCATATCTTTTGTGGAAACCTCCCGAAGCTTGCCATATTTCAGACACTACTTCGTGACGAGGAACCACTGCATAGCTTTTGTGGAAACCTCCCGAAGCTTGCCATATTTCAGACACTACTTTGCGACGAGGAACCACTGCATATCTTTTGTGGAAACTTCCCGAAGCTTGCCTTATTTCAGACACTACTTCGCGACAAGGAACCACTGCATAGCTTTTGTGGAAACCTCCCGAAGCTTGCCATATTTTAGACACTACTTCGCGACAGGAACCACTGCATAGCTTTTGTGGAAACCTCCCGAAGCTTGCTATATTTCAGACACTACTTCGCGACGAGGAACCACTGCATAGCTTTTGTGGAAACCTCCCGAAGCTTGCCATATTTCAGACACTACTTCGCGACGAGGAACAAGCTTGCCATATTTCAGACACTACTTCGCGACGAGGAACCACTGCATAGCTTTTGTGGAAACCTCCCGAAGCTTGCCATATTTCAGACACTACTTCGCGACGAGGAACCACTGCATAGCTTTTGTGGAAACCTCCCGAAGCTTGCTATATTTCAGACACTACTTCGCGACGAGGCAGCCATGCATAGCTTTTGTGGAAACCCCCGAAGCTTGCCATATTTCAGACATACTTCGCGACGAGGAACAAGCTTGCATATTTCAGACACTACTTCGCGACGAGGAACCACCTGCATAGCTTTTGGGAACCTCCGAAGCTTGCCATATTTCAGACACTACTTCGCGACGAGGAACACTAATAGCTTTTGGTGGAAACCTCCCGAAACTTCCCATATTTCAGACACTACTTCGCGACGAGGAACCACCGCCAACAGACCACTTTCAATCCATATCGTACTCACATTTCAAAACCATGTTTAACCATAACCAAACATTTAAAACCATGCTTAACCAAACAAAACATTTAAAACCATACTTAACCAAACATTCAAGCAACCAAATCAGAACAAAGCAACCAACCAAGCAAACAATCTCAAACACTAACAATAACAACCCAGCAATTCATCAAACACTAACAATACACTATCAAACAATAAATCCTACCGTTCTGTGGTGTAGGCCCGAAGGCAACAAACACACGTCCACTACTTACCTGAACTCCTGCACATGTTGGCTCACTCCGAGTATACAATTCACTCGCTCGTTAACCTAGCACATTAATGGAAAAAATCACTTAAAATCACCAAAACATAAACTAAAGGATATTTACTAAATTTCCTACACAACCAAACTAACTTTTCAAAATAAAAACCCCAACACCCGATTTTTCACCAATTTCCACCGCCTAACTTCAATCGGTCATAACTCTCTCGTTTTTCAACGGATTTCGACGTGCCACCCCAATTCGGAAACCTCTACACATCTACTATCCATTGAAATGCTTAAATTAACAAAACAAAACACTTAGCCAATCCGAAAATGCACCAACAGATTCGGCCCCCATTTTGCATAAAACCCGATTTTGTGTAAATAAATTCCAATTCATAATCTAATCACTCCAACAACCTAAACTAACATATCTAAGGCTTAATTAATCAAAAGATGAAGAAAACCCCCAAGGAGAACCCAATTTTCGGACTCCTTCTTTTAGGGTTTTCAAACTCCCCCTAAAATCACTTAAAACTCACTAAAATCACTTACAAGCTTCATCCAAATGTACACAAAGCAAAACCCATGAGAAATTACCTTGAAATCACTTGAGAAAATGAAGAAAGGAGGAGGAGTGGCGTCGGCTATGGAGGAAAGGGAGAGAGGGCGATGGAGGAGAAGAAGATGAATAAAAAAACCCACCTTTTACTTTTAATTTATTCAATCATTAACCAAGTGAAATTACCATTTAAACCCTCACTTTTCCTTTGTGTTTTCAACGCCAAAACCACCTCCAAAACACCACTTTTCCATTCACTTTTACCAAATTTTGATTGGTTAGGAAATTTGATTTTTCAAAGGTTGAATTCTCAAACCCTACATTTTAACCAATCACAAGTAAGTGTGGAATAGTCAAACTCTTCCACTAATCATTTCTCTTCTTTCTTCCAACGTGGAACACCAAAATAAATGCCCCTTTTTCATTCACTTTTCTTTTCCATTCAATTACAATTGCTTAATTCCTATTGGTTCAAGTCTTTTTGACTTTTCAAACCATGTAATTTTTCAACTTCCATTATCCTTTGACTTGTCAACTCTTTCCACCACATTTCATTGTTTCCAACCTTTCATTCCTACATCAACCCTCTAATCGATTACTCTTAGCCCTATACACGTTATAGAAAATCTCGGGTGTTACATGTTCTCTTACCAGTCTACTTTCCACCTCCTTGTCATCCGAGCCGACCAGTGTTCGAAGCTCATCGTCTAGAGTTTTGGAGGTTGAATACGCAAATAATTCTTAATTTTCATCTGCGTGATTGAATGCTTGTAGATCACCATATGCAGGCGTGCCGTCTGAATATCAATCTATTTCGGCATCACCAGTTGATCTCTCATCTAAATTAACCGATCTACTTGAATCGAAATCCATTGTCGTTGCTAATATAGAAAAAAATATTAAAAAATATTAATATTAAAATAAATTAATAAAGTAAAACAATAAAAAATTTTTGTGTAAAATGTAATAATAATAAAAATCATAAGTTAATTAAAATAAAAATAACTAATATATGGAAATTTATTATAATATTCTTACGTCAATACAATAAAAAAAGACAAAAATAAAAATTATATAATTGATAAAAATGAAATAAAATATAAAACAAAATTAATTAAATAAAAAAATTAAACCGTTGAAAGTACTGATCAGGATAATTCCTAGGAAAGATTGCTCTTGACAATCTCCTTAGACAGAATTTTCTTCCAAAATAAGTTCTCAAGAAAGGCTGGAGGGTCACTAACGGTCCACTTAAGTTCTAGTCTCCTAGAAAAAACTTACTTACACAGTACAATCACACCACTTAATAAGCAGTACGAGAAATGATAACAGATGAGATTCAATTAACTACAGTATGATAGATAAATATGTAATAAAAAAAATACTTCATACATATTTAGTGAACGCAGAGAAATATCGCCGGAGAGAGCAAAAAATCGTCGCTTATATAGAGAAAAATATTAAAATATTAATAAATAAAAAAAATTAAAATGTCAATATTATTTTAAATTTCTTAAAATAAATGATTAAATTAAAAGAAACTTCATACATAGCCGTGAATGTTAGGGGTGTGCAAAACCGAACTGGAACAGATGAACCGAATCAGAATCGGTGAAATCGGTTTGGTTCGCATCGGTTTTGAGCGTTTAGAAACCGAACTTTGGATTGATTTTGTAGGAACTAAATTTTTAGGTTCGGTTTTCAGTTTGGATAGGTCAAAACCGATAGAAACCAAACCGATCAGATGTAATCTGTTCTTGCATTTTAAAACCGAATAACTCTGAAGAGTGAAGACCTAAATGGCTAATCTGGCTATCGGTTCTTCACTCTTCACCTAAAAATTCAGCCTCTAGTTCCACTCTTCCAGAGACGACACACGCAGAGTCGCAGACGAAGACGATCAGGCAATGACTAGAGACCCGACAGACGACAACAGACACAGGTGACGACACAGACAGACAGAGACTAGAGACCCGACAGGCGACGACACACGACCGGCGATGACTCTCTGCTACGGGCTATCGAGTATCGACGACAACAGCAGCACCGACAACGACACACGATTAGGCAACAGAATAACTGGGTATGTTCTATTCTTTGATTGTTTTTTGTGTTTGACAGAGAGCAAAATCATTAATTTTGCTCTCTGTAAAAAAAAAACGACAGAGAGCAAAATGTGTTGATTTTGCTCTCTGTCAAAAACGGAAGAGAGCAAAATCAATGATTTCGCTCTGTTTTTTACCGAGAGCAAAATCAAAGATTTTGCTTTCTTATGTTTTTAACCGAGAGCAATGTTTAGCATGTTTGTTTTATTGGTATGTACTGTTTTATATCTTTATTTTCTTTAGAGATCTTGCTCTCTTCTGTTTTTGACCGAGAGCAATGTTTAGCATGTTTGTTTTATTGGTATGTACTGTTTTATATCTTTATTTTCTTTAGCATGTTTGTTGTTTAATTTAGCATGTTTCTGTTTTGGAAAACTCTTAGAGCGTGACCGAGAGAAATTTATGTGTTTTCTTTATTTGTTATGCGCTGTTTTATTATAACCGAGAGCATTAGAGCAACATGTGTAGTGTAGTGTCTTTGATTTATGTGTTTTATACTCTGAACTGTGAAGTTAATGTTTCTGTTTTGGGAGACTCTTCGGGCATGACCGAGAGCAATTTATGTGTTTTATTTGTTTGTTCTGTGATGTTTTATGAGACTGAGAGCATTAGAACAACATATGTAGTATCTTTGATTTTGTCGTTTATTTTGATTGATTAAATTTGTTTTAGGATGGAAAGCATTAATAATAGTGTAGAGGGTCCTGCACATAGTCAAACGAAAAGGAAAAAATCAGAAGTTTGGAATCATTTTACGAAGATTGAAAGTTCTGATAATAGCAATCCTATAGCAAAATGTAATTATTGTTCACAGTCATATGCATGTCATGCATCAAAAAATGGGACATCAAACTTGAAAAAACATATCCTTAATTGCAACAAACTATTGGCAAGTGTTGATAGGAAGCAAAAGACATTAAGCTATCAGAATATGGGAGGAGGAACGAATGTAACTTGTTTTAGTCTTGCAACTTGTCGAGAATTGCTTGCGAAGATGATTATTGTTGATGAATTGTCTTTGAAATTCGTTGAAGGAGAGAGCTTTAGAACATATTCGCAATAGTTCAACCTAAGTTTTCCATACCTTCTAGAACTACCATTGGACGAGATATTATGAGTATTTATGAGAAAGAAAAATTGAAATTGAAAGATTATTTTAGAAATACATCTCAACAAGTATGCTTGACTATAGATATATGGACTTCTATTCAAAATTTGAATTACATGGTATTAACTGCTCATTACACTAATAGTGATTAGATATTGTGTAAGAGAATTATCAATTTTTGCTTGATTTCAAATCATAAAGGCGAAATGATTGGTAAAGAAATAAAAAGATGCTTGTTTGAATGAGGAATTGAAAATGTTTTGACAATTACAGTTGACAATGATTCTTCGAATGATGTTGAATCGTATTTGGTCAAAAGTATTAGAAATTGGAATGGATTAGTTTTGAATGGAAAACACATGCATGTGCGATGTTTTGCATATATTTTGAATTTGATTATGTGTGATGGTTTAAAAGATCATCAAGAGTCTATTGCAAGAATTCGTAGAATGGTAAAATATGTTCGATCTTCTCCTGCAAGGCTACAACAATTTAGAAATTGTGTTGAAAATGTAAAGATCACTTGCAAAAATAATGTTTTTCTTGACGTACCTACTAGATGGAATTCTACATATTTAATGTTAGAATATGCGAAAAGTATGAAAGAGCTTTTGCAAAGTTAATTGAAAGTGATGGTCATTATTTTCTTGATTTTAGCGGGGAAAGTGAAAGATCACCCACAATAGAAGACTGAGCTAATATTAGAGAGCTTATCAAGTTTTTAAAGATCTTTTACGATACAACTGTTTTCGTTTTGGCCTCCTCACATGTCACATTCAATATTTATATTAGTAAAGTGTGTAATTTGAAAATGGTTATCCATGAGCACTCTCAGTGTGATAATCCATTGTCGAGGAGAATGACTATTGACATGCAAAGAAAGTTTGACAAATATTGGGAGAGTTGTGATAAATTCAATATGTTGATGTGTGTGGCAATTGTACTAGACCCTAGATGTAAAATAAAGTTTTTGAAACATTGTCTGACCATGTTGTTTGATAGTGACAAGACAAATGATTTAGTGAGACAAGTAGAAATTGTGATGAAAAAATTATATCTCCATTATAAATCTGATTTGAGTTTTGGCACTTTAAAAGACAATTCTAGTATGATGGTTGGAACGAATTCTACCGTAATGAGACAAAGTAGTACTTTGACCCACAATAAGGTGTATGAAATGTTTTTTAATGATCAAAATGAGGATGACGATGACGATGACGATGACGATTTAATTAATCAGACTGAAGTTCTTCAATTTTATCTGAAGGATTAGAAAAGTTTTCAGATAAAATTGATATTCTAGCATGGTGGAAAGTGAATTCCTTGAAATTTTCACTATTGAGTAAAATGACAGGGATGTAATAGTTATCCCCATTTCAACAGTTGCTTCGGAGTCAGCCTTTAGTAACAGAGGATGTGTGCTTGATTCATTTCGTAGTTCTTTGTCCCCAAAGACTGTCGAGGCGCTTATTTGCATTCAAAGTTTGATTCAGACGACAAAACATCAATCTAATATTGATGAAATTGAACAAGGTATGTACTCTTTTATATCTTTATTTTCTTTTCGTTTCATATTTCTAATTCATTTTACCTAATTGCTTTATCAACTATATTTTGTAAATTTCATATCAACTAATGGAGAAGAAGATATTCTTCCAATATTGGTGGAATAGTTGAAGGCTTGGAACCAATATTATTCAACATTTTTTGAATTTTCTTTTTTTAATAACGATAATATTACTTACTTGATGCTTTGGTTTGTTTTTATATTTAGCTATAGTCAATTGTTTTGTACTTTTGTTATGATATTATGTGATATTGACAAAACTGTTTTTTTTTTGTATATTTTTTTTAGAATATATTTTATACTATTTAATTTTTTTGAAAATATGTTGTAGAATCGGAACCGGAACTGAAGCTTTCGGTCCGGTTCTGGTCGGTTAAACGACCGGTTTCGGACTCCAAATTTGAAACCGAAATGTGATCGGTTTAGTTCGGTTCTTCTCCAAAATCGAACTGAACTGTATTTTGTACACCCCTAGTAAATGCGGAAAAATATCGCCGGAGTAAGGAAATAATTGAGAGAGTATTGTTTGGGTGTGATATGAGGAAGGTAGGGAAGGGGAGGGGGGGTGGGTTTAAATTTGTGGAGGCTAGCCGATTCAGTTGAACCGACCAGCCTCCGGGGAAACAAACAAAACCCGTGACCAAAGTCACGGATTCAGCCGGTTTAATAGTTGTAACGCCCCGAATTATCTGAACCCGGTTTGTCACACAAGTCCGTACATGACTAAAAATTTCATCCATATTTTTTTTTAAAGACTTGCAGCGGAATTCATTTAAACAAAATTAGAGCTAAACAAAATCATAAAAAGTGTCTGGATAATCGGCCGAAAAGTTAGAAATAATCGACCAAGAGAAAAATAAGAGTTAATCACGAATTTCTTTAAAAGTGGCGAAGGTCAAACGCATCTGCCGCTGAACCAAGTCAACGGAAGAGGCTGAAAACAGAAAACAGAAGACATCATCCGGTCACAAAACGACAAAATATTCTCTACATCTACCGATGACGTCAGCCGGTTGATTTTCTTCATCCGATTGACTTTATTCTACATCCACCGATGACTAAACGACAAAAACTTATTCTACATCATCCGGTATGTTTAACAATGACATCCTTCAATAACTAAACGACAAAACGTAATACTCACTCTTACCGATAGAATTAAACCTATATCATCCGATGGCTTTTCTGAAGGCATCTTCCGATAGAATTAAGCCTACATCATCCGATGACTTTTCTGAAGGCATCTTCCGATAGAATTAAGCCTACATCATCCAATGGCTTTTCTGAAGACATCTTCCAATGGACTTAAACCTGCATCATCCGATGGCTTTTCTGAAGACATCTTCCGATAGACAACATAACTCAACATCTACCGATAGACATCATCTACCGGTAGAAAGCAGAGTACATCTCAACTACTCCTCACTATACATACACAATACTAATTACAGAAAGGAAATTTACTTACTTTTCCAAGACCATTCAGAAACAACTCAAACCATTGCATTAATCAGATCCAGTAAAAACAACATTTAAAACTCGACAGATTACCGTTATCAGAAAATCTCAAAACATGTTCGAAGTATTGAAACCACTACTGTTGTGGGAACTTAACATTTCTAAATTTAAACACTGTCAACTAAACCTTCTCACCAACAGACATCAGTTAAACTGCCTCATCAAATATCAGGTCCGTGGCATGAGTGTGCTCCCCCAACCAGCCTATCCTTCAATGAACTCAGAAGGCTCACCTGCTGTAACTTCTCTGCCTACATCACAAAACTCATCTATTAACCTAATGCTAAGTAAGTAAAGCAGTAATGGAATGAAAAGCCGAAACATAAATTCCTAAACATGCAATTTCTACTTTCTCATCTCAGTTGCATTCACATACGTTCATAAGCTGATCTGATCCCTCGGTTCCCTTGGGAAGGGGATCAATTTTCCCAAAGTCATACATCCTCTACTCGATTAAGGGGCGGATTAGTTCCCTTAATAGCTGAACTGATTCCTCTGTTCCCTTGGGAGTGGGATCAACTCTCCCAATGTCATACATCCTCTACTCGATTAAGGGGCGGATTAGTTCCCTTAATAGTTTGTCTGTCACATACAGTTCATACTTCACTATTCTTACATGGAAATTCATTTTCGTAATCTTTCAAAAACATGATGCATGACATACAAAATCATTCTCAATATGCATAACCCTACTATTTTGTGATGTAGGCCCGAAGGCACATGCATACTTTACTTACCTAGTCTCCTGGAAATCGTTCGGTTTCAACTACTCTGGAAACCCTGCTCACCTATCGTCATAAGCAAAAATACCGATTAGATCACCACTAACCTTAACCTAAATCGTTCTGAAACCTAAGGCGCTCGTTTGAAATCTCTAATCATCATACACTCTCGACTCAATACTAAAATCGAACTCAACTCACTCGCAGTATTATCAAAATACGCGCATTACACTATCTCTGCTATCTAGCCACTAAAATCTCGAGAAATAAAATGGAAAACTCACCTAGTTTGAGGAATGAGGATCGGAGAGGGAAATCGCCTGGAGCTCTGCTGTGCTTGAGCTGAATACCGAGAAGGAAAATGAGGGAAACAGTGGCGGCTAAACCTCAATAAACCCTCCATTAAATACGTTATCCATTTATAAAATTGCTGATTACCCTTTTTTCCTTACATAGTTATTAACTAACCTAATCACTTTTCTCCCTCAATTCTTCCATAAAATTAACACATTATTGTAGGATCGGTATTGTCTAAGAGGGGGGTGAATTAGACTTTTTAATTTTAATTACGAGTCACCCTAATTTCTCCCTTGATTAAACTATTAGTTTTAACACAAGTAATCAAATTATGTAAACAGAGAGAGAGAGAAATACGACACCAGTATTTTTACGTGGTTCGGCCAAACTGCCTACGTCCACGCTCCAAGGTTCACTCCTTGAAGATCCTTACCCTTCTCCTCACGAGAAAACACAGATCGGGATTCTGGGCTCCGATCAACTGCCTTTACAGATCTGGATTGAACTTCACAGGCGTCAATCCACTGCCTTTTACAAATGATTTGAGTTTGTAAAATTAAGTGCAGACTACACTCTCACAGTAATTGAATCTCCAGTTAGGATTGAGAGATGTAGAGAAAATACAGGGTGTTATCACTTTCGCAGCTTAGGGCTCAGTATTCAAATTTGCAAAAGTTGTTCCTTCGTGCTCTAAGCTCGACTTAAATACTCTGTCTTCAAATCGGCTTGGCTTCAATGCTCCTTATCCAATAATAGAAGTTTAGTTACCGTTGGAGCAGTTTTCGTACAAGTTCAGGTAGCCGTTGCCGATTGTAGTTGTAAGTCGTCGTCGCCATAAATGTTCTGAAGTTAAAGCTTGAAAACGACGTCACTGTAGCTTCGCGGTTTATTTGAATTCTGGCGGAAGACAAAACTGAGTTAGTCTTGAGCCGCCATCGGATGATGAAGCTTTAAACGCTTGAACCGGCATCGGATGATGAAGCTTGAAACGCTTGAACCGGCACTGGATGATTAAATCTTAGACGTCTTCTGCCTTTGTTGTTTAGTGACCAGAAGAGGATTTCGTTGAAGTCATCCGCCTTGTCGTTTAGCGAGCGTAGGACTTCATCGTGTTAGCTCATCCGCCTTGTCGTTTAGTGGCCGGAAGAGTAATTTGGTTTACTCATCCGCCTTTGTCGTCTAGTGACCGGTGGACTGATTCTTGTATACGACTCCGCTCTTGTCGTTTTGTGACCGGTGGATTGATTTTTGTAAACGACTCCGCTCTTGTCGTTTTGTGACCGGTGGATTGCTTATATTGTTTAACACATTTCAGCCCTGTACACTTAATCACATGCATTAAAAACTAAAATACTCTTACCAAGGGCATTTCCAACATATTAAAATCATATGCATAATTTATAATTCTTATTCAATAAACATAATCAAAATACCAAGCTAATCATATAAACACATCATCAAAAACAATTTAGACTTAAACATCATTTAACTCAACAATTATAATTTGGCAATTAAATTTGATTTAATAGAGCCGGGTGCTACAATCTACCCTCCTTAAAAGAATTTTGTCCTCAAAATTTAGTACCTGAATAATTCCGGATACTGGTCCATCATGTCTTGCTGGCGCTCCCACGTTGTCTCCTCAATATTCTGGTTGTGCCATAAGACCTTTACCAGTGGAACTTCTTTGTTGCGTAATACCTTCACTGCATAATCTAGGATTCTTACTGGTTTCTCCTCAAATGCAAGAGTAGGAAGGACTTCGATACTCTGCTGTTCTATAATCTGTGAAGGATCTCTAACACATTTCTTTAGCATGGAAACATGAAACACATTATGAATTCCCTCCAGAGAGGCTGGTAACTGAAGTTGATATGCTGACTTCCCAATTCTCTTCACAATTTGAAAAGGCCCAATATATCTGGGGTTTAACTTGCCTCTTTTCCCAAATCTCACAACTCCTTTGAAAGGTGACACCTTAAGGAAAACTTCATTACCAACATCAAATTCTAATTCTCTTCGTCTTTTGTCTGCATAGCTTTTCTGCCGGCTTTGAGCTGTTAAGATCCTTTGTCGGATAAGAGCAATCTTCTCCACTGTCTGCTACACAATGTCAGGACCAATCAACTGTGCCTCTCCAACTTCATCCCAATACAATGGAGATCTGCACTTCCGTCCATACAATGCCTCGTATGGTGTCATGCTTATTGTTGCCTGAAAACTGTTAATATAAGAGAACTCAACCAATGGTAAATACTTACTCCAAGAACCTTGAAATTCCAGCACACAAGCCCGAAGCATATCCTCCAACGTTTGGATAGTTCTCTCGGATTGTCCATCGGTTTGAGGATGAAAGGCTGTGCTAAAACTAAGTTGTGTCCCCATAGCCTTGTGCAAACTTTCCCAAAACTTAGATGTAAATCTGGAGTCTCGGTCTGAAACTATGGTGTTTGGAACACCATGCAGTCTAACAACTTCGTGCACATACAACTCAGCCAATTGATCCATCGAGTATGTTATCTTCATTGGCAGAAAGTGAGCTGATTTGGTTAAACGATCAACTACTACCCAGATTGCATCGTGATCTTTTACTGTTTTAGGTAATCCTATAACAAAATCCATAGTTATTTGTTCCCATTTCCATTCGGGAACTGGTAGGGTTGTAATGTTCCTGAGGGTCTCTGATGTTCAGCTTTGACTTGCTGGCAGACCAGACATGACTCCACATACTCCGCCACACTTCTCTTCATACCTGGCCACCAATAATGCTGCTTGAGATCCCTGTACAATTTCGTACTTCCAGGATGAACAGAAAGTCTGGAGGAATGAGCCTCAGATAGGATCTCCTTCCTAAGCTCAGTATCAGCCGGAACAAACCATCTATTTCGAAACTTGAGAATTCCATCAGCTGAGCAGTTGAAATCCGACTTGTCAGTAGAATCTATGCACAACTTATACTTATTACACTCAGTGTCATTCATTTGAACTTCTTTTATTTTCTCCAAAATAGTTGGCCTCAAAGATATGGCTGAAAGCATGGCTGACACGCTAGACACAGCTTCTAGGTTAAATCTTTGGAATTCTGTCTCTAAAGCTATCGGTATGTCTAGAGTCAAAGCAGAAACTAAAGGGGTCACTCTGCTCAAAGCATCAGCTACTACATTCGCCTTGCCAGGGTGGTACTTAATCTCAAAATCATAGTCTTTGACAAACTCTAACCACCTACGTTGCCTCATATTCAGTTCCTTCTGTGTGAAAATGTATTTCAGACTTTTATGATCCGAAAATATCTCACAAACTTGTCCATACAGATAGTGCCTCCAAATCTTTAATGCAAAAACCACAGCAGCTAATTCTAAGTCATGTGTGGGGTAATTCTTTTCGTGTACTTTTAACTGCCTAGAGACATAAGCTATAACCTTTCCATCTTGCATCAAAACACTACCAAGTCCAACCTTGGAAGCATCACAATCAATACTGAATTTACCATTTTCGACAGGAAGAGTTAAAATTGGGGCATTGGTCAGTTTTTGCTTTAAGGTCTGGAAACTGGATTCACATTTATCGGTCCAATTATACTTCACATTTTTCCTTGTTAACATAGTAAGGGGTGTGGCAATCTTTGAAAATCCCTCGATGAATTTTCTATAATATCCTGCTAACCCAAGAAAACTCCTGATATCAGAAGCATTCTTCGGTTGGGGCCATTCCTTAACAGCTTGAACCTTAGCTGGGTCAACAGATATCCCATCTCCAGAGATGACATGTCCTAAAAGATGAACTCTGTCCAACCAAAACTCACACTTAGAAAATTTGGCATAAAGTTGGTGCTGCCTCAGCAATCCTAACACCAAGCTTAGGTGTCCTGCATACTCATCCTTAGTTCTAGAATAAATTAAAATGTCATGTATGAATACAATGACAAACTTGTCCAAGTACTCGCGAAACACCCTATTCATAAGATCCATGAAGGCTGCTGGCGCATTAGTCAAACCAAAAGACATAACCAAAAACTCATAATGTCCATACCTTGTGCGAAAGGCAGTCTTTGGGATATCTTCAGATTTAACCTTCAATTGGTAATAACCGGACCTAAGGTCAATTTTAGAGAAAACTCTTGCACCCTTAAGCTGATCAAATAAATCATCAATCCTTGGCAGTGGATACTTGTTCTTGACAGTTAGCTTATTCAATTCTCTATAGTCTATGCACATACGCATTGACCCATCCTTCTTTTTGACAAAAATGACAGGTGCACACCACGGTGAAAAGCTAGGGCGTATGAACCCCTTCTCCAACAAATCCTCTAACTGTTTCTTCAACTCTTTAAGTTCTGTGGGTGCTAGCCTATATGGATTCTTAGATACTAGCTCAACGCCGGGATAAACATCGACCACAAATTCAATTTCCCTATCTGGTGGCAGACCAGGAAGGTCATCTAGAAATACTTCTGGAAAATCTTGGACAACTAAAACATTTTTGGGGCTTGATTTTTCTACTGTTTGTGTGTCTAAAACACTGGCCAAAAAGCACAAATACTCTCTGCAAGGGGAGGGTCTACAACTAACAGAGGTCATTACAGTCATCTCCTTACTCTTCTTCAAGGCTTGGAAATTATGGTTTAAACCACTAGGGGGTTGGAAACTAACAATTCCAGTCCTACAATCTATAGTGGCATAATGCTTAAACAACCAATCCATTCCTAGGATCACGTCAAATCCCATTATGTCCATAACAATAAGATCAGCAGGCAGATTCATGTTCCCTACTAACACCACACTATCAGGCATCATTTGACTGGAGTGCATGTGCTCACCAGAAGGTAATGCTACGTTATACACATGCTCAGAAGGAGTAAACCGTACATCTAACTTATCAGCAAATGTAGAGGCTATAAAAGAATGAGTTGCGCCTGAATCTATCAAAGTAAAAGCAGGTACAGAGTTAATCAATATAGTACCTGACACTACAGCAGGCTGGTCCTCACCGCCTGACTCCATCATGGAGAATATTCTTGGCTTAATCCTGGCAGGGCCACCCTTCAGAGCTGGGCAGTCTCTGTTGACATGGCCAACCTTGTTGCAATGGAAACATCGAACGATCCGGGGCTTTGGGCAATCCTTGTACAAATGTCCAACCTCTTCACAGTTAAAACACTTACCCGATCCAAATCTACACTCACCCGAGTGATTCTTTGAACATTTCGGGCAATGAGGAAACTTCTGGGTATTCAGTACCCTCTTTCCGGATCCTTGGTTACTTTGGCCTTCACTTGGCCTCTTCTCTCCCCTCTGATGGTGTGGTTGGATACACTTTTGCGAAACCTCCTTTGGTCTAGCACACTTCCCTTCAGCTTCTTCCACTTCCAGAGCAGTGGACACAACTTCACTGAACGTTAAACCTTTAATGCCACAGAATTTGACTCCTCGATAAATCTCCGGCTTCAGTCCATGCACAAATTTGAACACCTTATCCTCGTCCTTATGAGCAAAATGTCCAGCAAACCTGGACAAGAACTCAAATTGCCTACTGTACTCTGCCGCCGACCCTGTCTGCTTCAAATTCAGAAACTCCAACTTCTTTGCGGTTTGGACCGTGCTGTTAAAATATTTCTCATAAAAGATGTCCTTAAACTGTGACCAAGTCATAGTCAGAATGTCAGTGGTGGTTTCAACTGTTTCCCACCAGAGTTGAGCTTCACCAGCTAAATGGAACGTGGCCAACGTGACTTTGTCCTCTTCTCCAATATTGGCACACCTAAACATACTCTCAATTTTTCTAAGCCAACCCTCAGCAATAACTGGATCAGTTGACTGACCATCAAACGTGGGTGGTCTCAGTCTCCGGAACCTATCTCCAGAATGTTCACTGCTAGAACCCGAGTTGGCACTTCCTTGTGTCTCCCGGCTCAACAGCACTCCTAATTGGTCAGACTGTTGACGTACTATATCAGTCTGCTGACGCATCAATTCTGTCAGCTGCCTAATCACACTAGAGTCCTCCTCCCGCCTGGGACTCGGTATCTCCCTTGCTAACCTTGGTCTTCCTGGTCGTCTAGACATTTGCTATATTCCTGCACAAGGTTAATTATACTCTTAAATACCTAATAGCTAAGGTTAAGGTAAACACTTACAGTTGTTGGAGTACCCCCATGCAACGATTGGCACTGATGAGTAATTTTTTGAACAGTTTAACTGAATGTCTCTGATACCATAATGTAACGCCCCGAATTATCTGAACCCGGTTTGTCACACAAGTCCGTACATGACTAAAAATTTCATCCATATTTTTTTTTTAAAGACTTGCAGCGGAATTCATTTAAACAAAATTAGAGCTAAACAAAATCATAAAAAGTGTCTGGATAATCGGCCGAAAAGTTAGAAATAATCGACCAAGAGAAAAATAAGAGTTAATCACGAATTTCTTTAAAAGTGGCGAAGGTCAAACGCATCTGCCGCTGAACCAAGTCAACGGAAGAGGCTGAAAACAGAAAACAGAAGACATCATCCGGTCACAAAACGACAAAATATTCTCTACATCTACCGATGACGTCAGCCGGTTGATTTTCTTCATCCGATCGACTTTATTCTACATCCACCGACTACTAAACGACAAAAACTTATTCTACATCATCCGGTATGTTTAACAATGACATCCTCCGATAACTAAACGACAAAACGTAATACTCACTCTTACCGATAGAATTAAACCTATATCATCCGATGGCTTTTCTGAAGACATCTTCCGATAGAATTAAGCCTACATTATCCGATGACTTTTCTGAAGGCATCTTCCGATAGAATTAAGCCTACATCATCCGATGGCTTTTCTGAAGACATCTTCCAATGGACTTAAACCTGCATCATCCGATGGCTTTTCTGAAGACATCTTCCGATAGACAACATAACTCAACATCTACCGATAGACATCATCTACCGGTAGAAAGCAGAGTACATCTCAACTACTCCTCACTATACATACACAATACTAATTACAGAAAGGAAATTTACTTACTTTTCCAAGACCATTCAGAAACAACTCAAACCATTGCATTAATCAGATCCAGTAAAAACAACATTTAAAACTCGACAGATTACCGTTATCAGAAAATCTCAAAACATGTTCGAAGTATTGAAACCACTACTGTTGTGGGAACTTAACATTTCTAAATTTAAACACTGTCAACTAAACCTTCTCACCAACAGACATCAGTTAAACTGCCTCATCAAATATCAGGTCCGTGGCATGAGTGTGCTCCCCCAACCAGCCTATCCTTCAATGAACTCAGAAGGCTCACCTGCTGTAACTTCTCTGCCTACATCACAAAACTCATCTATTAGCCTAATGCTAAGTAAGTAAAGCAGTAATGGAATGAAAAGCCGAAACATAAATTCCTAAACATGCAATTTCTACTTTCTCATCTCAGTTGCATTCACATACGTTCATAAGCTGATCTGATCCCTCGGTTCCCTTGGGAAGTGGATCAATTTTCCCAAGGTCATACATCCTCTACTCGATTAAGGGGCGGATTAGTTCCCTTAATAGCTGAACTGATTCCTCTGTTCCCTTGGGAGTGGGATCAACTCTCCCAATGTCATACATCCTCTACTCGATTAAGGGGCGGATTAGTTCCCTTAATAGTTTGTCTGTCACATACAGTTCATACTTCACTATTCTTACATGGAAATTCATTTTCGTAATCTTTCAAAAACATGATGCATGACATACAAAATCATTCTCAATATGCATAACCCTACTGTTTTGTGATGTAGGACCGAAGGCACATGCATACTTTACTTACCTGGCTTCCTGGAAATCGTTCGGTTTCAACTACTCTGGAAACCCTGCTCACCTATCGTCATAAGCAAAAATACCGATTAGATCACCACTAACCTTATCCTAAATCGTTCTGAAACCTAAGGGGCTCGTTTGAAATCTCTAATCATCATACACTCTCGGCTCAATACTAAAATCGAACTCAACTCACTCGCAGTATTATCAAAATACGCGCATTACACTATCTCTGCTATCTAGCCACTAAAATCTCGAGAAATAAAATGGAAAACTCACCTAGTTTGAGGAATGAGGATCGGAGAGGGAAATCGCCTGGAGCTCTGCTGTGCTTGAGCTGAATACCGAGAAGGAAAATGAGGGAAACAGTGGCGGCTAAATCTCAATAAACCCTCCATTAAATACGTTATCCATTTATAAAATTGCTGATTACCCTTTTGTCCTTACATAGTTATTAACTAACCTAATCACTTTTCTCCCTCAATTCTTCCATAAAATTAACACATTATAATTTGGCAATTAAATTTGATTTAATAGAGCCGGGTGCGACAATAGTAGAGGCCGGCCAGTTCAACTGAACCGGCCAGCCTACACTTGGTTTTTTTGTTAGTTTGCAAACAAAATTAAAGGTCACTGAGTGTCCGGACCAAAAGGTTTAAATTGTTTATTTTTGAAACTTTGAAGTTTGGACCGATAAATAATAAACTTTAATGTTTTTAAAAAAAACCTAAATTTCAGGGATTAAAATTAAAAAAAAAAAACCATTTTATTCAATATAATAATAAGATTTCATGTCGTTATCAAAATTAATTTACAATTTAAAAATGAAAATGTATTTGTCAGCGAATCAGAAGGCTGGATTGGAACACGTACAGTGTACGCAACGCACGGAATAGGAAGTCTAGAGTGTGGGACAACACATGATTATAATCAACGTGTAAGCTTATGATTGCGTGCCAATTTCTGTAAATTGACCATTCACTCACCCGTTCAAAAATTCATTTATTGCGATTTAATTATATTAATTATTATTTGTTAAGTCAATCCGTATAGCATTGACTTTATGCTACAATCTTATATGTTACGTAACCTTTTCAAGTAACTTTTTTTCTGTACATATTCTCAATAAATAAGTAACAAATAAAATTACATTTGCAACTATTAATAAAATATTATCAAACAAATACGATTAATGTAATAAATTAATTATTATAATATATTCGTAAAAATAAAGTAGAACAAATTATAAGATTTGACCTCCTAATATACAGATATTAATAAGAATCTCTCATTAATAATATTAATTATATTTAAGAATAATGAATTTAATTTAATTATATTTCATTTATTTATTTTAAATTTGAGAATAAAGAAGTAGCATTAATCTCAAATTAATTGAACCTACTAACAACAAACAGATTACTTATAAATGGGAAACTGAAATTGTGAGTCAAATGTTTTAAATAAATTAAAAATAAAAAATAAAAAACAACTAACAACGGCATTAGCTGTGAATAATGAAGTAATAAATGAAGGCCCCGACTTGCAGGTAAACATCGCACTACGAATTAATGCTCAACTTCAATCAAACCCCCGTGCACATGTTATATTACAAACCCTACAATCTACATTTGTTTATCTCACGCAACACCCATTTTACAAGTGGTATCTAATTATATACTAATACACGTTACATTTTTTATTCTAATCCATTAATAAGAACAAAGTAAAATTAATAATTGGGTTTTTTGTTAAGGTTTTTAGCAATTATTGAGGTGATGAGATCTGAAGAATATTAATCAAGCTTTAATAAAAAAATGTAAATTATTTTTGCACACTGGGCGCTATGGATTAAAATATCCTCGAAGAACGATGTACGTACAATTATATTGCATGCAGACGGCATCTGATTCTTCGATCTTCGAGATGAAAAAAGTTCATAATTTGAACAGAAATACAAACCTAAGATGAGAAAACTACTCAAAATTTTTAATTTTCGTAATCGCTGCCTGCGGCTGCGGTTTTTGTCTGAATCATGGAGTTTTTGCAGTGAGCTATGGCGCCTTGAATCGCACTCTCCAACTCTTCCGTTGACGATCTGTCTGTGTAACTCATTCCTTCGGAAGCCCTACCCGTCGGACACATTCCGTACAACTCGGCGCCGGAAAGTATGCCGGAGTGGCTCGGTGATGACCGAGTCGACGAGGGACGGCTTGATTTGTGTGGGTATCTCAAATTTCCAGAAAACGAATAAGAAAACTTTCTCCTATTTATAGGCACAGCCATGGAGGTTTTACCCGACGAAGGAGATGATGGAGTTGGAGACGGAGATGGCCCTGTTTTCACGGGCTTCACTTTTTCCAAGTACTTTTTAATGACCTCCGCCGCGTCAAAGCCGATTATCTTGACATTTCCCGGCGACAGTGTTTTTGTAAACTCGTTTCGAAAAAAAGAAGAGATTCTCGAAAAAGATATGCGCTTCTTATTCTGTCTAGTCTGTGTTTTGTCTTGATCGGTGACTGAGGTGGGTCTGGAAATGTCGCAGTCGGGGAGGAGAAAGAGGTCGCCGGAGACAGAGGAGGTTGAATCGGTCGAGTGGCGAGAGACAGCGGTGGTGACGTCGGAGGAGGAGGATGTGGAGGAGGAGGAGGCAAGAAAGAGAGTCCGGACCATGGAGAGGCGAGTGGAGAGGTGAAGAGGGAGGAGCTGGCCTTTGTAAAGAGGTCGTCGGCCGGGCAAAGGGTGATCGAGGATTTGCAAGGAGATTGATCGGAAAAGGTGAACTCGAATTCAGAGGAAGAAGATGAAGCTGAGTAATCAAATATCTCCCTTCTCCTTCCCATCTTCGGCTTCTTCATCTGCTACGTAATATTAGAGAGAGAGAGAGAAATATGAGAGGAAAAGTTAGAAAATAGAATAAAGTCCTCTAATTCAATGAGTTTAATTCCTATATTTGGAGTGGAGTCATGGACTCATGGGTAGGTGGCACGTGCTTTTACTTCAAATATTAGGGGGTTTTTGGGCTTTTCCTTTCGCATAGAGGACCAAGTCTTGGGTCATTTTAATTTGATCGCGTACATACGCTCGTTGATGATTGAGTTGGCAATTATGAAATTAATTTGATATAACTTTTTAAACTAAAAAATTTAAAAATTAAAACTTTAAACTATTTAAAATATAACAAATTAAATATTGATGGGGGCCAATTATTCCTGTTTTCAATTTACGCCGAGATCGGAGAGCTGATATAAATTGAATGACCCTCCGATCTGTCCAGTGCTTATATGACACTGACCATATTAGGTCGGAGTGTTGACATGAGGGGTAAAGACCCCTCATTCAACGTGCACCGCACGTGATTCGAGATCGGAGTGACACCGCTTCTCGTTTTTGTCTCTCCATTTTCAAGGTTCTCGAAATAGAGGTCACGGCCCCGGATCGGCCCCCTGTTTTTAAAATGAGGTATAAGAACTGGGGGTGCCGCCCGAGGGGTGGGGGGGTCACTGTCTCGGATTGGGGGGCCAATCATCGACTTTATATAAGGAACCGACCCCTCATTCTCACCCCCTACTGCAGAAAAACTCGATTTTCTCTCAGCTCCCTGCAATTCCAACCCAAAATTTGACAATTTCACGCCCTCTAATCGTTTTCTTCAAATATCATCCAAAAAATCTCACAAATCCAAGCCCTAAATTGTCCAAATCCCCAAATCCAACATAAATCCCCAAATTTTCTTCAAATTGCTCCAAAATTGGTGATTAAATGAAAGAAAGTCTGTCACAAGGTAGCCCGACTGAACATGTTCCGCCAAATTTATCATCACTTTCACAAGGAGGATCATCTGGCACCGTCGTCACAAGGTGCTCCGACTTAAGCGTTACGATCACAGACTAGATGTGTCAAGAGGAATTTGAGCGAGATATGTCAAACCGCTCAGTTATTCATTCGAAGACAGTCAATTTTAGAGGTTGGGAGTTGTTGGATATCAAAGAGATGTTCGACAGAATCGCCCTACACGGGGTGTACTGATTGAGGGGAGATAACTGTGTTTGAATTGTTCACTTGTTTTATGATAACTTGACCTTTACCGGGAGGGTATGATGTTTGAAGACGTACAGATCCTTGGTACAGAGGGACTAGAGCTCCTTAAGAAAATTCATCGCAATTCCAACATCGCTGGGTTCGTGAAGCCAAAATCCAAGAATTTGAACGTCAGACCTCAGGTTATTCACAATCTGATAACCCACATCATTCTACCTCAGGATGGACATAAAGATCTCGTGAGCTGAATGGATCTCTATATGATGAAGAAGTTGTACAATAGGATGATGTTTGACCCTGGCTTCGTGATTTTAGGTCACATGCATGAGATCGGTTGAACGTGCAATAAGAATCTGTCGTACGACACGTTGATAAAGAAGATCATCTAGTGAGCTCAGATTCAACTATCTACTGGAGAGTAGATGAGAGCACAGAGATCCGACGATGTATTTGATAGACTTTTATTTGATTTGCATGAACTTAGTTGAAGTCGACGGGACTTGGGTGTTCAAAGGAGATCAAAGGGCCTCCACCTTTGCAGATGTTCCTATGGAAGACGCCCCTGCTCAGCCATTGTCCCCCCAGACGGCTAGTATGTGGGACAGGATGGAGCAGAGACTATATTTCCTCGTATACAGAGTCGATGAGCTCACTGTGACACAGAGAGCTAGCTGAGTCTCACAGAGAGCTGAAGAATTTCCTCATAGATTGGGTGCAGTGAGACGACAATGATGTCTCAGCGTAGTTTAGTTTATGTTTTGTATTTCATTTTATGTATTTTACTGTATGTTTGTACTTTATTTTATATTATGAGTAGTGTGATTGTACTTTAGTTTAGTTTATTTTTACAGAAATTACAACCGAATAACTATACATTTATGTCTCTCCCATGTATAGAAGATTTCTGCACATAATGAAAACTCTATTAGAAAATAATAAACGTGTGTTTATAAGCGAAATGTGTTGAAATATACATGCATCCCGTCAAATATGTGGAAACTCATAAATGTGTCGTCGACATCTCGCACTCTTTTCTTCTTCGGTGTCTACTAGGTTGGCGTTTTTTTTGGGCGGAAAGATTTGCTTCATATTTTATATGGGCGGCCACATGTGTTGGCCGCTAAGAGAATTAATGAATTTTGAGTACATCTGGAGACAAGCTCCCTAGTGATAGTATTGATGAACGTAATTTTTTTGTGGTAGTCTCATGAAATGAATGCAGGGAATGGAATGGACACAAGAGATTTCAGTAAGCTCCCACATATAACAATTGCACACATATATATTGATAACTTTTAAATTAGAGTTATTTTATACTACTTTTAATTGATATAACTTGTATGATTTGAGTGAATGTAAGGAGAAAATTATGGAATTTGCTATAATTGCTGCAGGATGCCGCAACATCAGAACATTGACTGAATTTAATGTATTTAACATAAATTCTCAGAAAAACAAGCAGGTTTTTATCATTAATTCAGATTTTATATTTTCTTATGTGAATGCAGAATTATTAGCGGGAAGATCGAATTAAAAGGGTGAAGATTAAGGTAAGAGAAAACGTAAAAGAATGAGAATATTTTCACCTAAAAGAGAAGCCACAAATCAAGGGATCCAGATTTGAAGGGAGATAATGGAGAGAAAGGAGGACAATCGGATGACAGAAACGGTAGACAGAATTGGATGACAGAGAAAGGAAAAAGAGAATCGGATGACAGAGAAAGGAAAAATAGAATCGGATGACATAGAATCGGATGACAAACAATCAGATGACAGAGAACGATGACAAAATAATCGGATGATAGAGAACGGAAGACAAATCTTTCACACAAACAATCGGATGACAGAGCAGCATAAAATACAATCGGATGACAGAGCAACATAGACAAAACAATGGACGACTTAGAAGAGTGGACGACAAAAGAGAGCAAATCAAGAAGATATTATCATAATTTTAAGTCGTTGATCAAGGGAATCAGCGGATTAGAAGGAGAAAAGAAAGGAACAGACTAGAGAGAGAAAAAAAAAGGATGACACGCTGAACGAGGAGAAGAAGCAATTATAAAAGAAAAGATTCTTATTATTAAGGAGAGGAGCTCTGGATCTGCAGCAAGGGAACCGACGACAATTTTTAGCTTTCTTCTTCTTCTCTTCTACTGTGAATGTTTTTATGAATATTATTATTTCTAGTTTTACCATTATGATTTTAGGCTAAACTTTTTATCTTGGTTAGACAAGAGAGTACTTTTTACATGTTTTCATTTTGATCTATGAATTTTACGCATTTTTTATTGCACGATTACTCATGATTTTTATTGCATAATACGAATTGTGTCGATAGAAAAATTTGTTTTCACATATTTCTATTGTATCGATAGGTAAATAGGAATTGAAGATGCATGAGTAATTGAATAAATTAAATTTGTTGCAAAGTAGCTAACATTAATTTATTTGGCATTAAGAATAGGTTTACATGAAAATTCGGATTAAGTTTTTATCTTTTCAAAGTCGAAAATAAAATTCTGAATTGAATTTACCTAGGCAATTCGACGAAACCCTAGAAATATTATAAATTCTTGCTGTGCTGTGTTTAATGCTGTAGCATCAGTAATAATTGCATGTAAAGAGGAAATCAACCCTAACCAAGGCTTTTCCCATAATTATCTTTTTAAATTATTTTCATTTTTAGTCTTATTTAATTTTCAGTAATTTTAGTTCATCCTTCTTTATTATTCATTTAATTTCAATATTTTCATCTTTATTTTATAGAAATTTATAGCAAGATTAATTTGATTAAAAATATCCTCATGGGATCAACTTTTACTTACTTTATTACTTCGTTAGCGATACGTGCACTTGCGTTAGGGTGTAGAAAATGACTAACAAGTTTTTGGCGCCGTTGCCGGAGATATTTGTTAATTATTTTATTTTGCTATAATTTTTTTTATATTGGTTTTTGTTTATTTCTTTTTCAGGTTCACTTGCTTCATGCCTGACGAAGAAAACGACTAGGATCTTATGCCAATAGATCCAGAAATAGACAGAACATTCCGAGCAAGAAGAAGACAGCAGCAACAACTTTTCTTGGAGGAAAAAACATGGCTAACTGCGATGGAGAAAGACACAATGCTGAACACATTATCGATGACAGAGACAGACCCATTCAAGATTTTACCATCCTGACACTTGATGATTTAAACCCTGGTATCATGAGACCAGACCTTCGTGCAATCAGATTTGAGCTTAAATCTGTAATGTTCCAGTTGCTTCAAACAATCGGACAATTCAGTGGAGCAGTTACAGACAACCCTCACTGTCACCTTAAAGTTTTTGGAAAAGTTAGTGACTCATTCAACTTCCCTGGAGTATCTGCAGAAGCATTGAGGCTAAAACTCTTCCCATATTCATTGAGAGATCAAGCCAGGAATTGGTTGAACAGCATTCCTTCAAACACCATTACTACTTGGGGGGATCTTGCTAAGAAATTCATTATGAAGTACCACCCACCAGTGAGAAATGCAAGGATGAGAAATGAAATCACCAGCTTCCAATAGAAAGATGAAGAATCACTTTACGAAGCTTCAGACAGATTCAAAGAGTTATTAAGGCAGTGTCCTAATCATGGGATACCTCACTGGATTCAACTGGAGACGTTCTACAATGGGTTAAATGGTCAGAGAAGATCAATTATTGACGCAGCAGCCAATGGAACTCTTCTGTCGAAATCCTTTAATGAAGCTTATGATTTGCTGGAGAGAAAGGCAGTAAACAACTACCAGTGGCCTTCAGACAGAACTCAATCTACAAGGCATGCAGCTGGGGTTTATGATCTAGATGAAGTTGCTGCATTAAATGCAAAGATTTCTATGTTGAAGAATGCGATCAAGACAATGAACAAACCACCGAAACCAGTAACCAGAGAAGTTTCCTGCATTTTTTGTGGAGAGAATCACAATGACAATTCATGCCCAACTAACCCAGAGTCTGCCAATTATGTGAGATATAATAGAAAATAACCCATACTCACAGACTTATAACTCTGGATGGAAACAATATTCAAATTTTCAATAGATTTCACATCAGTAGCAGAATGCTACAGCACTAACCAGAGCAACAGAAAATTACACTCAAGGTTTCTCACAGCCAAGTTAAGAACCAATGCCTCAAGAAAAATCAGAAAGTTTTGCAAGGGAATATGCTGCTAAGACAGATGTGATCTTGCAGAACTTAGCTGCATCAATGAAGAATATGGAGACACAAATGGGACAATTGGCTCAATCTTTAAGCACGAGGAACGTGGGGCGATTACCGAGCGATACAGAAGTGTCACAAAAACCTTGACTGGAGCATTGTAAGGCCATTGTATTGAAGAATGGAAGGGAAACTGAGATTCCAGAAAAACAACAAAGAATAGAAAATTTAAAGAAACAAGATGAGGTGGTTGAACAAAAGGATTTAGATGAATCAGAAAAATGTAACCCAGTGACTAATGTTGTAGTTACACCGCAACAACAACCCAACTATTAGTAGAATTCTCAGTCTAGAAGCTCTAGCTCTGAATCTTCGCAGCAACCACAAGAATATTCGCAAGGTAGTATTCCTTAGCAAAATAAGCAGTTACATTCTGAACAGTTAACCTTGTTAGAGCAAATGATGAAGGATTACATGACAAGAAATGATATGGTTATGCGTAACTTAACAACTCTGATTCAAAATCAAGCAATATCTCGCAGAAATCTTGAAACTCAAGTGGGTCAACTTGTTCAAGCCATGAATAACAGATCACAAGGCATGCTGCCAAGTGATACGAAAATACCCAAGAGGGAAGGAAAAGAACACTGCAAATAATTTCTGTTACGAAATGGGAGAGAAGTTGAAACAGTGTTAGAATCAGAAAAAGAAATAGAGATAGAACAAGAAAAAAATGTGGAAGAGAGC
Source organism: Begonia masoniana (assembly GCA_022432975.1). Lineage (NCBI taxonomy): Eukaryota > Viridiplantae > Streptophyta > Magnoliopsida > Cucurbitales > Begoniaceae > Begonia > Begonia masoniana. The sequence continues at coordinate 45,963,245 of CM039503.1, read as the reverse complement.
TCTAGGAAAAGAAAAAATGATGAATCTGGCGCTGATACTAGAGCAAAGCCACAGCATCAAGTACTAGTAAACCAAAATGAACGACCTCCACCTCCATTTCCACAAAGACTTTAGAAGCAACACCAGGACAAGCAGTTCAGGAAATTTTTGGATGTTTTAAAACGGTTACATATCAACATCCCATTGGTGGAAGCTCTTGAACAGATGTCAAATTATACGAAATTTATGAAAGATATTTTATCAAAAAAAAGAAGGTTGGGAGAATATGAGATGGTTGCCATAACTGAAGAGACGAGCTACATCCTGCAGAATAAGATTCCGCCAAAACTGAAGGACCCAGATAGTTTTACCATTCCATGCACGATTGGTAATAATTATTTTGGGAAGGCTTTGCGCAATCTAGGGGCAAGCATTAACCTAATGCCCATATCAATTTTCAAGCAACTGGGAATAGGAGAAGCTCGGCCTACTACAGTCACCTTGCAATTAGCCGATCGTTCTCTAACTCATCCTCAAGGAAAAATAGAAGATGTACTCGTTAAAGTGGATAAGTTTATCTTCCCAGCAGACTTCATTATTCTTGACTATGAAGCAGATCATGAAGTTCCCATAATTTTGGGAAGACCTTTCTTAGCCACTGGAAGGACATATATCGACGTGCAAAAAGGAGAGCTCACCATGAGAGTGAATAACCAACAGATTACTTTTAATGTATTGAAAGCTATGAAGTGCCCGTACGAAGAAGAAGATTGCTTCAACATATCTGAAAAGATGAAAATGGAAGACACGAAACAATTTTCTAGGAGCCACAGGAAACAGTTTGAAGCATTAGCTCGAACGAAGGATAACCCAGAAGTTTTTAAGCTATCTGTTGAAGACACACTAACACTAGAGCTTAGACAGCTGCCCTCTCCCCTAAAACATAAAGTGACCATAGCATATCATCCACAACACAATGGCCAAGTGGAGATTTCCAACTGAGAACAGAACAGAAAAGAAACGTGAAACATGGGGAAGTCAGGCTGAGAACTTAAAACATCAAGCGCTTGTTGGGAGGCAACCTAATTTTTGATATCCTTTTGAGTTAATTTTTGTTTATTTATTTACTTTTTAGTTTTTTCTAAGAATAATGTTGATGTTACAATGTTTGCTGCAGCAATAAAAAAAATCTCTCAGGTGTGGAAAAATTCATGGAAGGCTTGCTGCTTCTGCAAAACTAAAATGGCACAACAACGTGAAACTCTGCATCTAATGGAACGACAAATGAAATTCTAGGGAAGTACTTACCCCTAGTTTTGCTTTGTTTTGTTTAAATTTTGAACTCTATTTTGTTCGACAATGGGGACACTGTCATCTTTAAGTTTGGGGGTAGAGGAAAGTAAATGGGATAGGCGTGTTCTGATGCTAGTTTTAATTGTTGGTTGGATAAAATCATTTTCTGCTGTTGATTTCTATGCCTTATTTAAAGTTTCTATGTCTTGTTTCTGTTGTTTATATTCGGTCGAAGATATCGACCGATTAGTGAATCATTCGGTCGATGGTATTAGTGAGAAATTCGGTCGAAGACACCAACCGATTAGTGAATCATTCGGCCGATGGTATTAGTGAGAAATTCGGTCGAAGACACCGACCGATTAGTGAATCACTTCGATCGAAGGTATCGTCAAAAGGGGTTGAGGAATCGACCCTATGTCTTATTTCTGTTATTTTTCTTGGTTGCTTGTTAAATATAAAAAAAAGAGAATAATGAAATTTCTAAGTGTTCCCAGATTTGAACAAGTTTAATGATACCTCTATTGCATAGTTTGAAAAATTAAGTAAGAATTATTCCTTTGATCTAAATTTTTCCTAGCACACAAATTTCTTTTAGTTGTTTAGGAATATTATCCCTTCTAGACATTACGATTATATCTAGATGTCAATTATTTAGTGTTTGATAAAAGAAATTAGCAATGAAAGACTTCTTCTAAAAAAATATATATAAAAAAATATAATAAATAATAAGTTTGGGGGTGATAGTAAAAAAAAAAAGAATAAATTCAATTTCCTAATCTACTTTCAATTTCGAGTGAGCCTTTTGGATACTCAATGGGTAAAAATAAATTAGAGAAACTTTGAGAGGAAATCCGTTGCATATTTATTGGTTATACTCCTCTATTTGATATGAATAGATATCTTGAGGTGACACAACTGAGTAATCGGAGGTGTAACGCCCCGAACCCGCCCCGGGCCCGGTGCGTCACTTTGCAAACAAATCCCGTGTTTAAACGACGTTTAAAAGTAATTTAAATAAAATATTCGGCTCGGTTTTGTAAAATTCCCGGCTCGATGTTCGGGTTTTTCGAACCCTCAAATTTTCTTGGAACACGTGTCTAAAATACGTTAAAATACGTTGGAAAAATTTCGGTTCAAAACATAGTGGAAATCAGGCGAAAAACGAAAAAAAAAGTCAAAATTTTGCAAGGAGGGGCGCTGGGCGCCAGGCGCGCCCAGGCTGCGCGCGGCACTCGCCGCACCCGCGAGCGCGTGCGCGCGCTGGGGCACGCCATCGCGCCCCAGCTCTCTTTTCCCGCGCGCTTCACGCGTGCCGTGGCGATTACTCGCCTCCGGGTGGCGAATAATCGCCACCCTCTCTGCCATCTTCGCCCAAAAACACCCCCGAGGCGATTGGTGGCGTTTCGCCACCCTCTCGGGTTTTCGGCCCCAAAATGACCAAAAATACCCCTCTTTCCAACTCTCTCGACTTTCCTTCACATTCTACACTTTTCTCCACTCCCGACACCTCCAAAAATTCTGCAAATTTAAACATACTTTCCCGACACCTAAATCTTCGAGTCCCGTAAAAATCTCGGAAAATCGACTTAAAACGAATAAATACAAAAATCACAAACATAACCCGACGTTAGTTACTTTAAAATCAAAACGGGCAATATAACGCCTAAAACTTTAAATACCCAAAACCTGAAATAAATCCCGGAAAACACACAGCTTCCATCACGAACAACTATACTTTATACTCACTATCCATCTCCAAATCAACTCGTAAACCCGGTAACATACATACGAAAATATTTACGAACCCAATTTACCACAACTTAATAAAGTTTCCTAACTTCCACAAAACAACATTTTCACACACCAACAATCCATACCAAAATACCTACAAATTAAACTATCCATGTCAAACATTCACCTCCCACTACCCGAGACATCCAGTGGTCAAAACGCCCCGACAATAGCCTGCACCGGCGGACTCCGTACTCCTCCGACTGCAGCCTAATCCTCGGTAGTCTCGTCTACCTCGCCTGTATACAAATCGTCACCTACACCACAGAACACACAAAAGGTAAGCCTAACGCTTAGCAAGTAGGGAAATAATGCACAACACACACTAACTGTTTGACTCAACCCTAACATGCAGTCTCTACACACTCTGTTGTTTTCTTTTCGTTTCAATTGCATTTTATCTTTCACTTCCAGGTGAATCAAGTAGGCACACGCCCCCACAGAGTCCAGGACGGCCACGCCTTGACCCACGGAGCTAGACCGGAGGCACACGTCCCAACACAGTCCAAGACGGCCAACCAAATCTCTTCCAATCGATCGTAGAATCCTCATCGTGCACTTCAAGCACGAGTGCACTTCAAGCACGAACCTCATTGTGCACTTCAAGCACGGGTGCACTTCAAGCACCAACCCCATTGTGCGCTTCAAGCACGAACAGGTTGAGGTCGAGAAATTCATACTCACGACTCATTACGTACATTAGAATCCCCCAATCGATCGTAGAATCCTCGTCGTGCACTTCAAGCACGAGTGCACTTCAAGCACAAACCCTATTGTGTACTTCAAGCACGAATAGGTCGAGGAAGTCATACTCACGACCACGTTGCAAATCTTTTCTTATCTTTCATTTCATTCTTACCGCTCAAGGATGCAAAACACGTAATTTCGTAGTTTAGAAAACCATGATGCGTGACACACGATGCATGACACAAAGCAAAACATAACAACAATCAAACAATCCCTACCGTTCTATGGTGTAGGCCCGAAGGCAACAAACACGCACTCCACTACTTACCTGGTTGCCGCTCGATACTTTCTCGTTCACTCCGTCCAACAAAATCAAACGTTTGATTACCTAAAAATGACGAGAAATCAACTTAGAAATTTACAAACTATAAGGGAAATTCTTAACCTAACTAATAGAACTATAACACAACTCCCAACCCGATCTTTACCCCAAAATCGACCGTCTAACTTCAAACGGTCATAACTCCATCATTTTGCAATGGATTTCGACGTGCCACCCCAATTCGGAAAGCTCTACACGTCTACTATCCAATTAAATACTCAAATCATCCAAATAACCAACTTGACTACTCCGAAATCCAGCAACCAGATTCGGCTACACATTATGCAAAAAACCCGATTTTTATCCAACTTACTTCCAATCCTTAATCTAACTTCATAAATCACTTAAACCAACTTATCTAACAACTAAATCATCAAATAGGAAAGAAAACCAACCTTTAAACTCAAAAATTCGGACTCCATGGTTAGGGTTTTCCAAACCCTAACCAAACTCTTCCAAAATACCATTAAACTACTAAAAATCAACACCTATTTGCAACAAACCAAAAACCCATCCATTTTTACCTCAAATCACCTTGAAAATCTCGATGGAGGGAAGCTTGGAAGAGCTCCAATGGCAGCCAATAGAAAATCGTGGAGGCAAGGGGAGAAGATGACAAACCTAACCAAACTTTGTCTTTTTAACCTAATATTTCCTTCCCTTTTTGTTTTTTTACCACAAAGTTTTTAAAATTAAAATTCAATCCTCACTTTACACTCATCCACTCAACGCCAAAGACATCCCTCAACACTCATTTAATGCATGTAACATAGTTTGAATTTTCCAACAATAAATTCCTATTGGTTCACATAAGCATTTTGACTTTTCAAAGGATTTTGGTTTGAATTGTCAAACCACATCACTTCTTTCTCTTCCACTTTCACCTCCCCTTCAATACACAACAATAAACTCAACATGTCTAACCTAAGGCTACGCACGTATTAGGAAATTCTCGGGTGTTACAGGAGGACTTTATCACCAATGTTGTCAATCGCGTAAAAAGATAGTGTAACTTATAGATAAAGTCAATATTAAAAAAAAATAAATTAAAAAAAATTATTATATATCCCCCTCACTTATTTAAAAAATAAAAGAAAGAAGAAGAACCTTTAAAAGCTAATGGATTTAGGAATGACATTAAAGAGTTGACATCCTATGATATGTATTGTGATGTTTAGTGTTGATGGTTGAACTTAGCAATTTAAGAGGAGTTTCAACACACACACACTTAAACAATTTAGTTCATGGGAAATAATTCTTTGTTAATAAATCTTAATTGTGATAGTGGAATTTTTCAAAAATTTACAAGTTGGAACATTTTGATAATTGCATGGAATCTATAAATGGTGGCTTGGAATTTATTTTATGGTGATTTTATTTTGCATTACTCGAGGACGAGTAATGGTTTAAGTTTAGGGGTATTTGATAACTCTTAAATTAGAGTTATTTTATACAACTTTTAATTGATATAACTTGTATGATTTGAGTGAATGTAAGGAGAAAATTCTGGAATTTGCTATAATTGCTGCAGGATGACGCATTATCAGAACATTGACTGAATTTAATGTATTTAAAATAGATTCTAGGAAAAACAAGCAGTTTTTATCATTAATTCAGATATTATATTTTCTTATATGAATGCAAAATTATTAGCGGGAATATCGAATTAAAAGGGTGAAGATTAAGGTGAGAGAAAACATAAAAGAAGGAGAATATTTTCACCAAAAAGAGAAGCCACAAATCAAGGGATCTAGATTTGAAAGGAGATAATGAAGAGAAAGGAGGCCAATCGGATGACAGAAACGGTAGACAGAATCGGATGATAGAGAATCGGATGGCAGAGAAAGGAAAAAGAGAATCAGATGACAGAGAAAGGAAAAATAGAATCGAATGACAAAAAATTGGATGACAGAGAACGATGACAAAACAATCGGATGACAGAGAACGGAAGACAAAGCTTTTACACAAACAATCGGATGACAGAGCATCATAAAATACAATCGGATGACAGAGTTGTTAGCTACAATGCGTTTAAGTTTTAAGTAACTATATTTTGGATGATTATGTTTAATCTGGATAAATATGATTAACATGATATTGGTGGACTGTTGATTAAGTTTAATCTGATGAGTATGAATAATATGAAATTTACGAACTGGATAATTGGTTTATTATGTTTATTGCATTTATCTGGAAATGCCCTTTGAAAAGGGTATTATGTTTTTTGACGATTTTTGGCTAAGTGTTAATAGTTAGTCTGAATCAATCTTCCACAGTCAAGACAGAATCAATCGTCTACGTGAAAGAAAATATAAATAAACGAAGTAGTCTGTGGTAATCAATCGTCCAAAGTATCACGTGAAAGTCAGGTGACTTCAGTCAAAATCAATTGTCCACGGCCAAGACAGAATAGGAAAGTGATAACTCTTATTTTAGAGTTATTTTATGCAAATTTTACATAAGAAAACTTATATGAATTGAGTGATTGCAATAATAAATTGATTAACATTTATTATAAATGCTATGCAATGCTGCAGCATTGGTGCTTTGATTGAATTTAATATATTTCATTCAGATTATCTATTAAAAGCGTAATTTTTCTCTTCAGTTTGAATTTTATATTTTCATATTTGAATGCAAAGATAATAGCGGGAAAAATCAAGTTCAAATGATGAAAATTATGGTTGCCAAAAATAGAGGATTTATTTTGATTGTAAATTGATGCAAAATACAAGAAGAGAGAGAGGAGATTACTACAATCAAGGAAGATCAAATAGGTTGAAGATTTTGTGGAGAAAAGAAAAGATGTAGAAAAGACACGTGGCATGCAGAAGATGTAAAGCAAGGAAGGAAAAACCAATTGAAAGGGAGAGATTTGAAAATCTTGAAAACACGTGGATCAAGAACCAATTGGAAGAAAGGAAGCCATTCTTGAATAGAAAATATAGGGGGACCCACAGAAAGGAAGAGAGAGAATAGTGACTATACAAAAAGGGAGAGAATAAAGAAACAGATTTTGCTGGTGCAGGACTTCTAGAAAAAGAGAGTATTCTGGTAAAAGAAAGGAGGATTTTGGCAACCGGCAGAGAAGCTCTGGAACAAGAAACGAAGACTGACACTTTGCTGGATTTTTCTTAAACCCTATTTTTTATGTTCTTGCAAATTTCATATTTATTTAGTTTTAATATTATGATTTTAGGCTAAACTCTTTAATCTTGGTTAGGACGATAGTATTTGTTACGATATTTTGCTACGATCTTGGTTTTGTTTCTAGAATTATCTATTGAACAATTATTTGTGAAATTTCTTGCTAAGTCATATTATATCGATAGATAGGTTGACGATTCATGTTTATATTGTATCGATAGATAGATATAAATTTTAGATGTACGAATAATTAATTGAATTAAATTGTTACAACGTAGTTAACATTAATTTGATTGGCGATAAGAATAGCACATATCGGAATTTCAATTTTAGTCACATTATTTCAAGGTAGAAAGAAATTCTAATTTGAATTTACCTAGGCAATTCGAAAGAATCCTAGAAATCAATTTTATTCTTGTTGTTTTTTTTAGATAATGCTGCAGAGCATTACCACAGCATCAGTAGTAAAATCATCGTAACAAAGAAATCGATCCTAGCCAAGGCTTCTATTCATTGAATTTTACCTTGTTTATTTTGCTTTATTTTATTGCATCATTATTCATATTTTATTTCTAATTATTATCCAGCAATTTAATATTTTTATAAGATTTTTATAGCGATTAATTCAATTAACAATATCCTCGTGGGATTGATACTTTACTTACTCTATTACTTCGTTAGCGACACGTGCACTTGCGTGTAAGTGTGTAAAACCACTAACAAGTTTTTGGCGCCGTTGCCGGGATATTGATTAGTTGTGATTATTTTGCTATAATCATTTTATTTTATTTTACGTTATTTTATTTTATTTTGTTTCTCTATTTTCAGATATCTTGATTGATGCCTGATGAAGAAGACGCACAGGATCTTGTACCCATAGATCCCGAAATTGAAAGAACATTTAGAGCTCGAAGAAGACAACAACAGCAACAGTTTATTGAGGAAGATAATATGGCAAACATAGAAAGAGAAAGAGAAAATGCTGAAAGAGTTGTTGATGACAGAGATATACCTATTCATGATTTTGCAATTCCTACACTCAATGATCTCAATCCTGGAATAGTCAGACCTGATCTTCATGCCATTAGATTTGAGTTGAAACCTGTGATGTTTCAAATGCTCCAAACAGTTGGACAATTTACTGGAGCAATCACAGATAATCCTCATCGCCATTTGATGGTTTTTGGAGAAGTTAGTGACTCATTTAACTTCCCTGGTGTATCTGCAGAAGCCCTAAGAATGAAACTTTTTCCTTATTCCTTAAGAGATCGCGCCAGAGATTGGTTAAATAGTATTCCTTCAGATACCATCACCACTTGGGGAGATCTGGCTAAGAAGTTTATTATGAAGTATCACCCACCAGTAAGGAATACAAGGATGAGGAATGAGATCACAAGCTTTCAACAAAGAGATGGAGAATCACTCTACGAAGCATGGGATAGATTTAAAGAGTTGCTTAGACAGTGTCCAAATCATGGGATCCCACATTGGATTCAGTTGGAAACGTTTTACAACGGGCTGAATGGACAAACCCGATCGATCATCGATGCAGCAGCGAATGGAACATTGCTATCTAAATCCTTCAACGAAGCTTACGATCTGCTGGAGAGAATGACAGTGAACAGTTACCAGTGGCCATCAGACAGGAATGCAGCAGCAAGGAGAGCTCCTGGAGTTTATGAAGTGGATGAAGTTGCTGCTCTTAATGCAAAAATAGTTTCTTTAGAAAATGCCATGAAAGCCATGAATAGACAGCAGCAGCCACAATTAAGGGAGATTTCATTTATTTTCTGCGGGGAGAACCATGATGATAGCTCATGTCCGACGGATCCCGAATCAGCAAATTACGTGGGATATAACCGAAATAATAACCCATATTCACAGACGTATAACCCTGGATGGAGACAGCACCCTAACTTCCAATGGAGTTCACAGCAACAGAATAATGCAATACCTGCAAGATCTGCTGACAATTATGCCCAAAATTACAATCAGCAACTTCAAAAACCTGCAGCTCAAGAAAAACTAGACAACTTTGCAAGGGAGTATGCCGCAAGGACAGATATAATTTTGCAAAATTTATCAGCTTCGATAAAGAACATTGAAACCCAACTGGGGCAGCTAGCTCAATCTTCGAACTCAAGGAGCATGGGACAACTACCAAGTGACACTGAAATTCCACAAAGACTAGGAAAGGAACAATGCAATGCTATTTTATTAAGGAATGGAAGGGAGGTAGAGATTCCTGACAAGCCATGGAGGATAGAACAATTGCAGTTTAATAGCCAAGAAAAAGAAACAGAAAAGCAACCCAATACTGAGGATTTACAGGAAAGAGAAGTGATGATTGAGAAAGAGAGTACTGAGGAGGTCGAAGAGAATAACCTGGAATCTGGAGAAATTAATATCAATGCTGCAGTTTCGCTCGCAGCATCGACCTCCAGAAATGCAACTCCAGAAACCTCCTCCACCGTTTCCACAGAGGCTACAAAAACACAACTAGGAAAAGCGATTTAAAAAATTCTTGGATGTTTTGAAGTAACTTCACATCAATGTGCCTTTGGTGGAAGCCCTTGGACAGATGCCCAACTATATGAAATTCATGAAAGATATTTTATCAAAGAAGAGAAGATTGGGAGAATATGAGATGGTTGCTATGACCGAAGAGACCAGCTACATTCTACAGAAAAAAATACCACCGAAGCTGAAGGATCCTGGTAGTTTCACAATTCCTTGTACAATCGGCAATAATTATTTCGGAAGAGCTCTATGTGATCTTGGAGCTAGTATCAACTTGATGCCCATGTTAATTTTTAAGAAGCTGGGAATTGGAGAAGCTCGGCCAACAACAGTAACTCTGCAGCTTGCCGACCGATCACTAACTCACCCTCAAGGAAAGATAGAAGACGTGTTAGTAAAGGTGGATAAGTTTATTTTCCCAGTAAACTTCATTATTTTGGATTACGAAGCAGATCATGAAGTGCCCATAATTCTGGGAAGACCTTTCTTAGCTACTGGGAGAACACTTATCGATGTCCAGAAAGGTGAACTTACAATGAGAGTCAATGATCAGCAAATCACATTCAATGTGCTTAAAGCGATGAAATTTCCAAATGATGCTGAAGATTGTTACTTGATAAAAGATGATGAAGTGCCACATGATGAAAAAGACATTCAGTACCAGCAAACAGCAAGAGAAAAGCTATGTAAAGAGAAGAAAAAAGAAAAGAAAATGGCGCAACAGAGAAATACAAAAGCGAGTTTTTGACAGAATGATAAAAGTTTATCAATATGACACATTGGAACTACGAGATAAACAAAATGGTCAAAATTTCAAGGTAAACAGAAAGAGAGTAAAGCTTTATCATGGAGAAAAATTAACAGAAACTACATCAATTACTCTTGAGGATAGCAAAGAAAAGTGACATGGAGAAGTCTGGCTTAAGACTTGAAAAACTAAGCGCTACTAGGGAGGCAACCCTCAATAATATCCTTTTGTGTTGGTTTTTGTTTATTTTATGTTATTTTATTTTTTTAGTTTTTGCTTTCAATAATGTTGATGCTGCAATGTTTACTGTAGCATTAAAAAAAAAAAAATTTCAGGTCTGCACATTCAGGGAAAGAAGAAGAACCACACCACCATCCAAATGCTGCAAGCAAAGCTGCAACATCAGTCGAGAACACAGTGTACCAGCAACAACTCATGGAAGGATTAAAGCTTCTTGATGAAAGACTAGCCAAGCTAACCTTCCCTCAGTTTCCCACAATGCTGCTCCAGGACTCAGACTTTGAATCAGAACCCACAACATAATCATCCAGCGAAGTCCTAACCCCCCTAGTTTTATTTTGCTTTAATTTATTTATTTATTATTATTATTTTTTTTTTAACTTCATTTTGTTTGGCAGTGGGGACACTGCCAATTTTTAAGTGTGGGGGTGCATGCATGTTTAGTCTTGTGTTTAATTTGGATTTCTGGAAATTTAGTGTTGATTGTTTAATGTTGATGTTTAGTTTCTATTTAATTTGAGTGCTTGAAAATTGTTTAGAATGTTTAGTCTTGTGCTCAAGGTTGTTTAAGTTCATTGTCCTATTTTCTTTGTTCTGTTAGTTTGTTTTATTTGTTCTGTTTGGCATCTAAAAAAATATAAAAAAAAATTTGAAAAATGAAGAACAATGAAATTTCCTAAGATCCTTTAATTTATTGAGTTGTTGAATAATGTCATTGTCACACATTAGTTGAAATTAATTAAGATTTATTCCCATAAGCTTAGTTGTTCTTAACACACAAACTCCTCTTGGTTGTTTGGGAATATCATCATTTTTAGATATTACAATTATATCTAGATGTTAATAATTTAGTGTTTGATTAAAGAAATTAGCAATTAGAGAATTCTTCTTAGAAAAAAATATAATAAATAATAAGTTTGGGGGTTATAAAAAAAAGAATAATAATAAAAAAATAAGAATAAATGCAATTTCCTAATCTACTTTCAATTTCGAGTGAGCCTTTTGGATACTCGATGGGTAGAAATAAATTAGAGGAACTTTGGGAGGAACTCCATTGCATGTTTATTGGCTATACTCCTCTATTTCATATGAGTATATATCTTGAGGTGACACTATTGAGTAACCGGAGGACTTCATCACAAATGTTGTCAATCGCGTAAAAAGGTAGTGTGGCTTATAGATAAAGTCAATGTAAAAAAAAAAAAAAACTTAATCCCCCACTTATTTAAAAAAAAACAAATGTGAAGAAGAAGAATCTTTAAATGCTAATGGATTTATGAAGGACATTAGAGAGTTGACATCCTATGATATGTATTGTGATTTCTAGTTTTGATTGTTGAACTTAGCAATTCAAATGGAGTTTGAGCACACACACATTTTGAAATTGAGTTTATTGGGAATTAAATCTATATTGATTGCTGTTAAAAGTGATAGTGAAATTTTTCAATGATTTACAAGTTACTAGATATTTTGGAAATTACATCAATTTTGATACTACTTTGGAAACTTATTTTTATTTTGCATCACTCGAGGACGAGTAATGATTTAAGTTTGGGGGTATTTGATAACTCTTATTTTAGAGTTATTTTATGCAAATTTTACATAAGAAAACTTATATGAATTAAGTGATTGTAATAATAAATTGATTTGCATTTATTATAAATGCTATGCAATGCTGCAGCATTGGTGCTTTGATTGAATTTAATATATTTCATTCAGATTATCTATTAAAAGCGTAATTTTTCTCTTCAGTTTGAATTTTATATTTTCATATTTGAATGCAAAGATAATAGCGGGAAAAATCAAGTTCAAATGATGAAAATTATGGTTGCCAAAAATAGAGGATTTATTTTGATTGTAAATTGATGCAAAATACAAGAAGAGAGAGGAGATTACTACAATCAAGGAAGATCAAATAGGTTGAAGATTTTGTGGAGAAAAGAAAAGATGTAGAAAAGACACGTGGCATGCAGAAGATGTAAAGCAAGGAAGGAAAAACCAATTGAAAGGGAGAGATTTGAAAATCTTGAAAACACGTGGATCAAGAACCAATTGGAAGAAAGGAAGCTATTCTTGAATAGAAAATATAGGGGGACCCACAGAAAGGAGGAGAGAGAATAGTGGCTATACAAAAAGGGAGAGAATAAAGAAACAGATTTTGCTGGTGCGGGACTTCTAGAAAAAGAGAGTATTCTGGTAAAAGAAAGGAGGATTTTGGCAAGCGGCAGAGAAGTTCTGGAACAAGAAACGAAGACCGACACTTTGCTGGATTTTTCTTAAACCCTATTTTTTATGTTCTTGCAAATTTCATATTTATTTAGTTTTAATATTATGATTTTAGGCTAAACTCTTTAATCTTGGTTAGGACGATAGTATTTGTTACGATATTTTGCTACGATCTTGGTTTTGTTTCTGGAATTATCTATTGAACAATTATTTGTGAAATTTCTTGCTAAGTCATATCATATCGATAGATAGGTTGACGATTCATGTTTATATTGTATCGATAGATAGATATAAATTTTAGATGCACGAATAATTAATTGAATTAAATTGTTACAACGTAGTTAACATTAATTTGATTGGCGATAAGAATAGCACATATCGGAATTTCAATTTTAGTCACATTCTTTCAAGGTAGAAAGAAATTCTAATTTGAATTTACCTAGGCAATTCGAAAGAATCCTAGAAATCAATTTTATTCTTGTTGTTTTTTTTAGATAATGCTGCAGAGCATTACCACAGCATCAGTAGTAAAATCATCGTAACAAAGAAATCGATCCTAGCCAAGGCTTCTATTCATTGAATTTTACCTCGTTTATTTTGCTTTATTTTATTGCATCATTATTCATATTTTATTTCTAATTATTATCCAGCAATTTAATATTTTTATAAGATTTTTATAGCGATTAATTCAATTAACAATATCCTCGTGGGATCGATACTTTACTTACTCTATTACTTCGTTAGCGACACGTGCACTTGCGTGTAAGTGTGTAAAACCACTAACAGAAAGACGCAGTCGTCCATGCTCAAAGTAAAGACGCAGTCGTCCACGCTCAAAGTAAAGACGCAGTCGTCCACGCTCAAAGGAAAGACGATGTCATCCAAGCTCAAAGGAAAGACGCAGTCGTCCATGCCAATGAAAGACGCAGTCGTCCAAAGTCAAAACACAGCATCATTGTCCAAAGAACTTGTCCACAGCTTCATCTTCCAAAGTATTCAAATCGAAGCAAAGCTCAATCGTCCAAAGTCTCAATGCCAGACTTTAAAGACCGCGAGCAATAGTGACACCAGAATTGACACGGGTATTTTTCTGCGTACGGACTACTCACAACGGTCATATTTGGAAAGCAGATTACAGACGCGAAACCGAATATAGACAGAGTATAAATAGAAGAACAAAGCTTAGGAGAACACCTTTTTTCCGAAATTCTCTCTAAACCCTAATATGCAAAAAGCTTTGTAAGACTCTGCTATTTCCTACACTTCTTGATAATTTTAACTGAAGATTTGATATTTGTGAGAGTGTAGCCTGTGCTGTAAATCTTAACCATTCTTGTAAAAGTATAAAGGCTGTGATTGACGCCCGTGAAGATCAATCAAAGTGTAAAGGTAGATTATTGGCGCCCGTGAAGTCCAATCAAGTTTTTCTCTGAGGAAGAGGAAAGAAACTTCAAGGGGGAAACCTTGAAGCGTGGACGTAGGTAGGTTTTGGCCAAACCATATAAAAACTCTCGGTGTTGTTTTTTTTTCTCTCTCTCTGTTTATTTGAATCAGTAAACAATATTTGAAGTAATTTATATTGTTTAAGTAAAATTTAATTAGGGCAAAAAATTTCTAATTCATCTCCCCCTCTTAGACAATCACGTTCTTACAATTGGTATCAGAGAGAGGTTAAATATTGTCATACTTGTGAATTAGATATATGCTGTGATATAGTTAAAATGGCATTCAACACAAACTCTACACAAGTAGAAGGTCAGTCTACCACTAGACCTCCGTTCTTTGATGGTAATGATTATGTTTACTAGAAGTCTAGGATGAGAATATTTGTTCAAGCTATGGACTATGACTTATGGAATATTATAGAAAATGGTCCATACATTGCTGTTAAAACAGAGAATGGTGTTAATATTCCCAAAGCATCACACGAGCTAACTGATTCAGACAAAAAGAACTTGAGCCTAAATGCTAAGGCAATAAATACCTTATACTGTGCTCTAAACATGGATGAATTTAATAGAGTACAAGGTTGTGATAGTGCCTAAGAAATATGGCACTTATTAGAGATTACTCATGAGGGAACAAACCAGGTTAAGGAGAGTAAACTAAGTAGGCTTGAACATGAGTATGAACTTTTTTCAATGTTAAAGGATAAATCAATGAGTTCTATGTTTACTCGTTTCACTAATATTACTAATGGCTTAAAAGGTCTTGGTAAGATTTATTCAGGTGAAGAACTAGTAAGAAAGATCCTTCAGTGCCTACCAAGAGCCTGGCAACCGAAAGTGACTGTTATACAAGAAGCTCGGGATCTCAAGGTTCTCAAGCTTGAAGAACTCATTGGCTCTCTAATGACTCATGAGATAACCATGAGAGCCAATGACAAGGAAGATCTCAAAGAGAAAGAATCAGCAAAAAGAAGGATATAGCACTCAAAGCTTCCTCGACCAAACAAGACGACTCTGAGGAAGAAGATGATGATAAGGACATAGCCCTCATTACAAGGAGGTTCAGTAAATTCCTCCAGAGAAAGAGGATGCAAGGCAAAAAATTCTCAAAGGGAGACAAGTTGCAAAAGGAAAAGGAAATAACTTGTTTTGAATGCGGGAAGCCTGGACACATGAAGGCCGAGTGTCCACAAGCTAAGAAGGGTCCCAAGCGATTCAAGAAGAGGGCCATGAAAGCTACATGGGATGACCGTGAGAGCGACACTTCATCCGAAAATAAAGAAGTTGCAAATCTGTGTTTCATGGCACATGAAAATGAGGTTAGTTCCTCTTCTAGTGATAGTGAAACTAATGATGGTGAGTTAATTGATGCTTTTAATGATCTAGTTAAACAATACAGCATGCTTAAGTCTAAATACAGCTCTTTAAAGAAGAAGAATGCAAACTTGGTAGAAAAGCATGCTAAAGAATGTAATCTGCATGTAAAGAAAATAGATGATCTGAAAAGTAGAAATGAAAATTTAAATAACATTGTTCTGAAATTTACGAATGGCCGCAAAAATTTGAACATGCTGTTAGGTAGTCAGAGGGTAACATTTGATACAGCTGGTTTAGGATATGATAGGTTTAGTAAAAAGAAAGTATATAAGAATTTCTTTGTTAAACCTTCTACTTGTCATGCTTGCAATGAAGTAGGACATAAATCCTATGAATGTCCTCTAAAACTAGGAAAAACTAAACCTGGCAGGGGATTGCAATGGGTTCCTAAGGGAACCAGACCTAACTCTAGGACCCAAAAGATTTGGATACCAAAGAAGACAAATTGGTCTTCTGTTTTGCAGGTTGACTGTTCTCTCAAAAAAATCAGTGGTACCTCGACAGTGGATGCTCGAGGCATATGACAGGAGACTCAACCAAATTTGTTGTTGTCAACAAGAAGAAAAGAAATGTCACTTTTGGTGGAAACCAAAAAGGTAAAACCGTTGGCATTGACAACATAGGTAATAGCTCTAACCCTATTATAGAAAATGTGCGTTAGTAGAAGGGTTAAAACATAATTTACTTAGTATCAATCAATTATGTGATAAGGGTTATAAAGTGGTTTTCAAGTCAAATGCATGTATAATAAAGGATGTCTCAAATAGCAAAGTTCTTTTCAAAGGTTATAGAAAAGAAAATGTTTATATTATTGATTTAGATAACATTGAACAAATTGATGAAAAATGCCTTACTGTGAATCTGTTGGTTGATTGTTGGACTTGGCATAGGAGATTAGGACATGTAGGTATGGATACCTTAGCTAAGATTACTAAGGATAATTTAGTTAGAGGGATTCCCAAAATGTCCTTTGAGAAGGATAAGGTCTGTGAAGCTTGCCAAATGAGCAAGCAGATCAAAAGTTCCTTTGCATCAAAGAATGCAATTTCTACCTACAAGCCCCTGCAACTTCTTCACATGGACCTCTTCGGTCCTTCTAATGTAGCCAATCTAGGTGGAAAATTATATGCCTATGTCATTGTCGATGACTTCTCTAGATTCACTTGGGTATACTTTCTGAAGTCAAAGGATGAGACATTTGATACCTTCTCTAGCTTTAGGAAAAGAGTTCAAAATGAAAAGGAGCTTACCATTGTTGCTATTCGTACTGATCATGGTGGAGAATTTGAAAATGAGAAATTTGAACTCTTGTGTCTCAAATATGGAATTGAGCACAATTTATCCTCCCCTAGAAGCCCTCAGCAAAATGGTGTTGTTGAGAGAAAAAAATAGGTCTCTCCAAGAGTTAGCTAGGACCATGCTCAATGAAAATTCCCTTCCAAAGTATCTCTGGGCAGAAGCTATTTCCATAGCTTGTTTGTGCTAAACAAGGTCTCCATAAGACCTATTCTTGAAAAAACCCCTTATGAGCTTTGGAATGGTAAAACCCCTTCTGTTAAGTACTTTAGAGCCTTCGGCTGTAAATGCTTCATTCTTAACACTAAGGATAATTTAGAAAAATTCGATTCTAAATCTGATCTTGAAATTTTTCTTAGTTATTCATTTTCCAGTAAAGCCTATAGAGTTTTCAACAAAAGGACTCTAGTTGTAGAAGAATCTGTGAATGTCAATTTTGATGAGACCCATCAACCCACAATCAATGTGGATGAGGATGTTACTTTAGAAAAGTAACTGGATTCTCTTTCCTTAGAAAAATCTGCTGAAATCCTTCAAGAAGAAAATTCTCTAGAAATTGTCCCCATTAAGGATGATGATGCTACTCTGCCTAGAGATTGGAAATATGTAAAAAATCATCATTTAGATGAAGTTTTAGATAATCCTTCTTTAGGAGTGAAGATTAGATCCTCTCTTAAGAATTTCTATGCCAATGTGGCATTTATTTCTCAAGTTAAACCTAAGAAATTCGAGGAAGCAGAGTAGAATGAAAACTGGATTGTGGCTATGCAAGAAGAGTTAAACAAATTTGAAAGGAACAATGTTTGGGAACTTATTCCAAAACCAGTTGATCATCCAATTATAGGAACAAAATGGGTGTTTAAAAACAAGATGGATGAAAATGACATAGTTATTAGAAACAAAGCTAGGTTAGTTGCCAAAGGTTATAACCAAGAAGAAGGAATAGACTTTGAGGAAACCTTTGCTCCTGTAGCTAGACTAGAATCTATTAGGATGCTTTTAGCCTATGCTTGCTACAAAAACTTCACACTTTTTCAAATGGATATAAAGAGTGCTTTTTTAAATGGGTATATCATGGAAGAAGTTTATGTAGAGCAGCCCTTAGAATTTGAAGACTATGAAAAGCCTGACCATGTATACAAACTTAGGAAAGCTCTCTACGGACTTAAGCAGGCTTCTAGAGCTTGGTATGATAGGTTGAAGAATTTCCTTGAGGAAAGGAAGTTCAAAAATAGTAATACCGATTCAACCCTGTTTACCATGTAAAAGGACAAAGATATTCTCCTAGTTCAAATCTATGTAGATGACATCATATTCGGATTCACAAATGTTTCACTTTGTAATGAGTTTGCCACTGTTATGCAAAGTGAGTTTGAAATGAGTATATTGAGGGAGTTAAAATTCTTCTTAGGATTTCAAATTAGTCAAAAATCCGATGGTATTTTCTTCTGTCAAGAAAAATACATCAAAGACCTCCTAAAAAGATTTGGATTAGTTTCCTCTAAGTCCTCTAGAACTCCCATGAGTACCACAACCAAACTGGATAAAGATGAAAACGGAATAAGTGTTGATATTAAAAAATATCGTGGTATGATTGGATCTCTTTTATATCTGACAGCTAGTAGGCCCGATATCTTATTTAGTGTGTGCTTATGTGCTAGATTTCAAGCTGCCCCTAAAGAATCTCACTTAACTGCTGTCAAAAAAATTTTCAAATATTTAAGTGGGACATATGACTTAGGTTTATGGTACCCGAAGGGTATTTCTTTTGATCTAATAGGATATTCAGATTCTGATTATGCTGGAAGTCTGATAGATAGAAAAAGAACAAGTGGCACTTGTCAGTTCCTTGGTGAATCTCTTGTGTCCTGGTATTCTAAGAAACAGAATTCTGTAGCACTTTCAACTGCCGAGAGTGAATATATTGCTGCTGGTAGTTGCTGTGCTCAAATGCTTTGGATGAAGCAAACTCTAGAAGATTATAATCTTTTCTATGATAGGATTCCCATTTGGTGTGACAACACCAGTGCCATTAACATTTCAAAGAATCCAATCCAACATTCAAGAACAAAACACATCGAGGTTAGATACCATTTTATTAGAGATCATGTTCAAAAAGGTGATATTACATTAGAATTTGTCAATTCTGCGGATCAATTAGCAGATATCTTTACCAAGCCTTTAGATGAAAAGACGTTCAATAATATAAGAATAAGGTTAGGTCTCATTTGGATTGAGAAAACTGAGGTTTTTTTTATGTTGGAGAATATTGAACAATAGAGCAGATTTGTCCATGAAGGCATGGACATGGTCACTATGGACGTTGACCGTGGACGTTAACAATGGACGTTGTCAATGGACTTTGATGATAGACGTTCATCTAATGGTCTATAAACTCTTTCAAAAGGGAACAGAAACCCTAATATTCAAATTTCCCTATCAAACACCTCTCAACCCTTTCCTTCGCCCAGCGACTCCTTTCCGTCCTATTCGTCGGCGCCGATCTCTAATCCTTCTACTCTGTCTCTCAAGCTCAGATTATTATCTATGGCTTCTTTCTCTAGGGCTGTAACGCCCCGAGTTATCTGAACCCGGTTTGTCACACCATGCCCGTACATGACTAAAAATTTCAACCGTATTATTTTTTTTTTAAAAAAAAACTTGCAGCGGAAATCATCTAAGTAAAAATAAAGTTAAACAAAACTATTGTACAATGCTTGAATACTCAGTTAGAATTTTGGGGAATAATCGGCAAAAGGAATAAAGGATTAAATCGCAAAACACTTCATAAGTTTCAAAAGTCAAACGCATCGCCCGCTGAACAAAGTCAACAAAAGGGGCTGAAGTAGAAAATGGAAGACATCATCCGGTGGCAAAACGACAAAATGCACTCTACATCTTCTGATGACGTCAGCCAGATGATTTCCTTCATCCGATCGACTTTGTTCTACATCCACCGGTGACTCAACGACAAAATACTCTCTACACCTTCCGATGACGTCAGCACGCATCTGCCGATGAGTTTACTGAGACATCATCCGATGGACTTAAACCTACACTTTCCGATGACGTCAGCACGCATCTGCCGATGAGTTTACTAAGACATCATCCGATAGACTTAAACCTACACCTTCCGATGACGTCAGCACGCATCTGCCGATGAGTTTACTGAGACATCATCCGATAGACTTAAACCTACACCTTCCGATGACGTCAGCACGCATACGCCGATCACTAAACGACAAACTCTCTACTTATATCTTCCGATAAAACAAGTTACATATACCGATCACTAAACGACAAAGTTTGTTCTATATCATCCGATAGACAACAGAACAACAACTCAACCTCTGCCGATAGACTTCATCTAACGATAGAGAACAGAACCACATCCCATCTACTCCTTGGTATACAAACACGGCTCTACCACAGAAAGGAATTTACTCACTTCACTGAAATCATTCAAAAACATTTCAAACCATTGCAATACTAAAAATTCAGTGAGTGCCAACATTATATCCCAACAGACTACTATTAACAGGAAAATCTCGATGTTGTATTCAAAACATTGAAATCATTACTGTCATGAAAACTCAATATACTTAAATTGAAACACTGTCAACTAAACTTTCACACCAACAGACATCAGTTAATCCGCCTCATCAGTATACCAGTTCGAGACAGAGAAGTGCTCCTCCAACCCCATCTATTCGTCAGTAAACTCAGGGAATTCACCTGCAGTATCCTCAACACCTACATCACAAAACTCATCTATTAGCCTAATGCTAAGTAAGTAAAGCAGTAATGAAATGCATTGCTGAAACATAAATTCCTAAACATGCAATTTCTACTTTCTCATCTCAGTTGCATACACATACGTTCATAAACTGATCTGATCCCTTGGTTCCCTTGGGAGTGGGATCAATTCTCCCAATGTCATACATCCTCTACTCGATTAAGGGGCGGATGAATTCCCTTAATAGCTGATCTGATCCCATGGTTCCCTTGGGAGTGGGATCAGTTCTCCCAATGTCATACATCCTTTACTCGATTAAAGGGCGGAATTCCCTTAATAGCTGATCTGATCCCTTGGTTCCCTTGGGAGTGGGATCAATTCTCCCAATGTCATACATCCTCTACTCGATTAAGGGGCGGATGAATTCCCTTAATAGCTGATCTGATCCCTTGGTTCCCTTGGGAGTGGGATCAATTCTCCCAATGTCATACATCCTCTACTCGATTAAGGGGCGGATGAATTCCCTTAATAGCTGATCTGATCCCTTGGTTCCCTTGGGAGTGGGATCAATTCTCCCAATGTCATACATCCTCTACTCGATTAAGGGGCGGATGAATTCCCTTAATAGCTGATCTGATCCCTTGGTTCCCTTGGGAGTGGGATCAATTCTCCCAATGTCATACATCCTCTACTCGATTAAGGGGCGGATGAATTCCCTTAATAGCTGATCTGATCCCTTGGTTCCCTTGGGAGTGGGATCAATTCTCCCAATGTCATACATCCTCTACTCGATTAAGGGGCGGATGAATTCCCTTAATAGCTGATTACCTGGCTCTCTTGGAAATGTTCGGTTACAACTGCTCCAAAACTCGCTCACCTAAGGTCATGACAGTACGTTAATCCAACCCTTACTAAACCTTACCAAAAATCAATAATATGTTTGAGGAAATCGATTTGAAACTCTACTACCCGTGCATTCCCATTTATCACCAAGAACCTGAACCCACCCTCAATCACAGAAACCTCGAAATTTTCACATTGTATTCTCTCAGTAAACTAATCGCTAAAATGCAAGAAAACAAGACTTACCTAGGTTGAAGGAGAATCGGGCGAGAGAATCGCCTAGAGAGTTCTACTGCTCGAGCTGAAAACTGAAAGAGGAAAATGGGGATAGTGGCGGCTACTCACTAATGTATCCACTATGTAAATCCTAATTACCATCATGCCATCGCCTGATCATTTATTAACCTAATCAATAACTCTCCCCAACCCTTCTATAAAAGTTCATCATTAATAATAGATTAAATTTTTGGTTCAATGGAACCGGGTGCTACAAGGGCTCCCCAAGTCTTCGCGAGGAAGAAACAAAAGACTTCTCAACCGACAAACTCCCAATCTGTCGTCGTTCCTCCTCCCCTTCAATGGTCGAATCACGAGTTCATTAATCAAGCTACTTTTAATAGGTACTATGAATGTTATGAATTTAGACCTATTATTTGCTCTTGTGGAGTTGTCTTTAGAGATTTATCTGATTTGGACCTTGAGGATCCTTTACTGAGGATGGGGTTAATGGGACTATTCGATTTATTGCCCAATTATTGTGCAATTCCTATTAGGATGTTTTATGCCAATTTGGAACATTCTACGCATCCTCTTGTCCTCAGGAGTTATGTCTATGGAAGACATATTGAACTTACTCAAGAAAGTCTCCATGACATCATTCAATGTGAGTTTCTGAATGGATCTAGAAAATATTTTGAGGCAGCAAAGTTTCCATCTTTTCTTGAAAGACCTGCAGGCAAGGAATTAGTGAAATTAATCGCCAAGGATCCCAATTCCTCTCCCCTGAAGCTGAAGAGTATGGATTTAAATCTTAGGGCTAGGATCTTCCACCAGATGATTCACTATAACATTCTGCCCGTTGAAGGTCATCGCGATCATGTTAGTGGAATGGATCTTTTCATTCTTGGACAGTTCTTCAAAGCTGAACCATTCCATGTTGGCTACATTATTTTAAATCAGATGCTTCAAGTAGTCAGCAATCAGTCCAAGTCACTGCCTTACAACCTTTTAATTACAAAGATTCTTCTCCGTTTTGGAGTCCACTTTCCAGATTATGACCAAGTCTTATCCCTAAAGAAGACTGATTTCTTTTCCTCCTCCACCTTATCACGAATGAGAATCACACGAAATGATCTTGGTGTGCTGGTTGAAAAAACTTGTCGTGGAGGCGTTTTAAGGCGATTGATAATCAATGAAGAGGAAGATGAGGCAGATAGTGCTCCAGATGACACTATTATTCCCACCCTGGCACCACTTCCCCCTTCTGTTTTTCTTCTTCAAGCTCCCGAGGAGGTCACTTATTAGCCAACTCCCCTTCAAGAACCTTTCAGTGATCCTGATCCTCCTTTAGTCCAAGCTGATCTCCCACATTCACCCAGTCCAATTCGTGCTCCCTCTCCCACTCTTGCACCCTCTCTGTCAGCATGCCCTCCTCCTCGATCTAGAGTTCCTCCCAGTTCTACACCAAGGCATAATCTCTCTAAAGAACTCCAAGATGAACTTAGAGCCAGTATTGCCAGCCTTGGGACTGGTATTGATTCTTTTCAATCAGTGTATCTCTCCAATCATGGTCAATTTGCAGCTCTAGTCCTGTCTCAACTTGAAAATCTTGCGGCTGCAAATCAAAGACTACTCACTCATATTGAATTGCTGGAATCCAATCACAGTTCAGCTATTGCTTCTGTCAATCATCGTATTGCTCAAGCTGAACTCGAAAATAGTAAAGTAATTGATGATGTCATCTCTTCGATTCAATTCCGCGAATCTGCTAAGGTCCTCACTCAATTTAGTGATCTCAGGGACCTTTTAATCAAGAGTGATGGTGTGACCATTCATGGGGCTGCGGCCTTAGAAGGTCGTGGAGAGACCCCTGAATCAGCTCCTTCAGCTGCTCCTTCACTTACTGAGCATCTGGATGTTGCTCAGGGTGTTAGGCCTGCTGCTGCTATAGAGGCAGCTCTATGTAGAGACGAGCCACTGCCTGCACCTATCCTTGATCAGACCGCTTATGCTCTTGCAACTGTTCATGCTGATCCTGCCAGTGCTGACCATATAGATATTCCTATTGCAGATGCAGGTGATGCTCCTTTTGTTACCAGTCTTCTTTCTCCTCCTCCAGTTGAGGCCATTAATCCTCTGGCAGAAAAGCCTTCCCCTCCAGTCCAGTATGATTTTCTTAGTAAATTAGGGGCTCTTATGGGATGAGACACTCCCTCTTCTCCGGAGTCTGAGCATTAGGATTCATCTTTTCGTTTTGTAACTGATACTACTTTTTTATGCCTGATATTTTTATGGGATGTTTCAGTTTTATTTCTGGTGTTTCTCCTCTGTTTGTGCTGAATGTTATACGTTATTTTTGATAATGTCAAAGGGGAAGATAAAATATGTGACTGATAAATTTCATTTAGTTGTATGCACAGAGTATAAGGGAGTTAGAGAACTTTGTTAATCATTATATATATTAGTCATCATCAAAAAAAGGGAGATTGTTAGCTTAAATGCGTTTAAGTTTTAAGTAACTATATCTTTGATGATTATGTTTAATCTGGATAAATATGATTAACATGATATTGGTGGACTGTTGATTAAGTTTAATATGATGAGTATGAATATTATGAAATTTACGAACTGGATAATTGGTTTATTATGTTTATTGCATTTATCTGGAAATGCCCTTTGAAAAGGGTATTATGTTTTCTGACGATTTTTGGCTAAGTGTTAATAGTTAGTCTGAATCAATCTTCCACGGTCAAGACAGAATCAATCGTCCACGTGAAAGAAAACAGAAATAAACGAAGTAGTCTGTGGAAATCAATCGTCCAAAGTATCACGTGAAAGTCAGGTGACTTCAGTCAAAATCAATTGTCCACGGCCAAGACAGAATAGGAAAGACGCAGTCGTCCATGCTCAAAGTAAAAACGCAGTCGTCCACGCTCAAAGTAAAGACGCAGTCTTCCACGCTCAAAGGAAAGACGCTGTCGTCCAAGCTCAAAGGAAACACACAGTCGTCCACGCCAATGAAAGACGCAGTCGTCCAAAGTCAAAACACAGAATCATTGTCCAAAGTACTTGTCCACAACTTCATCATCCAAAGTATTCAAGTCGAAGCAAACCTCAATCGTCCAAAGTCTCAATGCCAGACTTTAAAGACCGCGAGTGATAGTGACACCAGAATTCAAACGGCTATTTTTCTGCGTACGGACTACTCACAACGGTCATATTTTTTAAAGCAGATTACAGACGCGAAACCGAATATAGACAGAGTATAAATAGAAGAACAAAGCTTAGAAGAACAAATTTTTGTCGAAATTCTCTATGAACTCAAAAACGCAAAAAGCTTTGTAAAACTCTGCTATTTCCTACACCTCTTGAGAATTTTAACTGGAGATTTGATATTTGTGAGAGTGTAGCCTGTGCTATAAATCTTAAACCATTCTTGTAAAAGTGTAAAGGCTGTGATTGATGCCCGTGAAGATCAATCAAAGTGTAAAGGCAATTGATTGGCGCGCGTGAAGTCCAATCAAGTTTTTCTCTGAGGAAGAGGAAAGAAACTTCAAGGGAGAAACCTTGAAGCATGGACGTAGGCAGGTTTTGGCCGAACCACGTAAAAACTCTCGGTGTTGTTTTTTTTTCTCTCTCTGTTTATTTGAATCAGTAAACAATATTCAAAGTAATTTATATTGTTTAAGTAAAATTTAATTAGGGCAAGAAATTTCTAATTCACCCCCCTCTTAGACAATCACGTTCCTACAAGAGCAACATAGACAAAGCAACAGACGACTTAGAAGAGTGGACGACAAAAGAGAGCAAATCAAGAAGATATTATCATAATTATAAGCCGTTGATCAAGGGAATCAACGGATTAGAAAGAAAAAAAGAAAGGAACAGACTGGAGAGAAAAAAAAAAGATGGCACGCAGAATGAGGAGAAGAAGCAATTATAAAAGAGAGGATTCTTATTATTAAGGAGAGAAGCTCTGAATCTGCAGCAAGGGAACCGACGACAATTTTTAGCTTTCTTCTTCTTCTCTTATACTGTGGATGTTTTTATGAATATTATTATTTCTAGTTTTACTATTATGATTTTATGCTAAATTTTTTATCTTGGTTAGGAAAGAGAGTACTCTTTACATGTTTTCATTTTGATCTATGAATGTTAAGCATTTTTCATTGCACGATTAGTCATGATTTTTATTGCATAATTTGAATTGTGTCGATAGGCGAATTTGTTTTCACATATTTCTATTGTATCGATAGATAAATAAGAATTGAAGATGCATGAGTAATTGAATAAATTAAAATTGTTGCCAAGTAGCTAACATTAATTTATTTGGCGTTAAGAATATGTTTACACAAAAATTCGGATTAAGTTTTTATCTTTTCAAAGTCGAAAAGAAAATTCTGAATTGAATTTACCTAGGCAATTCGACGAAACCCTAGAAATATTATGAATTTTTGCTGTGCTGTGATTAATTCTGTAGCATTGCTGTAGGATCAGTAATAATTACATGTAAAGAGGAAATTAACCATAACCAAAGCTTTTCCCATAATTATCTTTTAAAATTATTTTCATTTGTAGTCTTATTTAATTTTGAGTAATTTTAGTTCATCCTTCCTTATTATTCATTTAATTTCAATATTTTCATCTTTATTTTATAGAAATTTATAGCAAGATTAATTTGATTAAAAATATCCTCGTGGGATCGACTTTTACTTACTTTATTACTTTGTTAGCGACACGTGCACTTGCGTTAGGGTGTAGAAAATCACTAACATGTATTTATGTCGACAATATATTGTTCGTTGCCATTGATGACCTCAAATCATGCAGCTCCCGCAAACATAGCACTCCAATTTTGAGTTGCACGTTCTAGCTTTACAATCTTTTTTCTTATCTGTGGACACAAGACGTCTGTTGACGAGGCCAATTTCTCTTATTTTTTGACAATCCTACTCATTAATCACTTTCGGATCATCTCGAACATAGTCAAAATCGATTTTTCCCTGACAGGTAATAGAACTACATTGAATGACAATCCTACTCATTAATCACTTTCGGATCATCTCGAACATAGTCAAAATCGATTTGTCCCTGACAGGTAATAAAACTACATTGAATGACTCACATAAATTGTTTAATCCCAGTTCACACTTGAGAATCGAAGAAAATACATGACTAGCCCAATATTTAGGGTTTGTATCTCGAAGATATGCGTGGACATCTAGGATAATCTAATGTAAGTTCCTCATTTCTTTCTCGAAATGAAAATTTGTGGTTGCCCTGACCATATTCCACATTGCATCTCTGTATACTCTGCCCCGAAATTAATTTTTGAAATTTGCGTATATATGTCGGAGGCAGTAGCGGTGTTCGGCTAACGTTAATTCTAACTGCACAGCGGGCAACAACCCCTGACATTTGAAAGAACAACAGAGTCAACATAAAACAATATAACTACCACAACATCCCAATATTTGAAAGAACAATAAAAAATGCATTATACATTTTGTCGATAAAAAACAAATGTCTATCTATATCCCGATTCAGTATTTAGGTATTCTTTTAATAATTTCAAAAATCACGTCCACAAGTCCATACACTTTGATTTGACATTGGCAACAGCAACATGATATATTCTATCGTTGTCATCAATGCTAACGGCTGTCAGTAATTGGCCGGGACAAGAGCTCTTTAGATGACAACCATCCAAACATATAATAGGTTTACTACATTGCAGCAAACCTGCCTTGCAAGCAGCCATACACATATACATTCTTTCAAATACACATGATTCATTATTGATAGAGCCTACCAAGTATGTCTGTAGGCTCAATGTGCTACCCAAATTTGATCTACGAATTTCTTCTGCGTACGACCACAATAGATTGTTTTTTTCGTCTCCCTTCCTTTCATTAAGTTTTCGAGCTTTGCTTCTTGCTCTTCTAGCAAGACTTTGTGTAATGTTGACATTCAAATCTTTCATCACTGTCTCGATAGTGGACGGAATTTTTCACGTAAGTTGACTTTTGAACCTATTCAAATAATGATTTGCCACCCATTTTGTAGTAGCGTGTCGATTCTCAATTTTTCTTGAATAGTTGTGACGATCGTTGAAACTTTTTATTTGAAACATAAGCTCATTTTGTATCTTCGAACCATGCGGTCCCCAATCACATCCTTCTTCACATGCTGTCGTCAGTCGCCGAGATTTACTTTTAATGAATTTGATCCCATAAACATTATTTAAATGATATTCTACTATTTATTCTCTAATTGCCTTTAAAGAACTGTATTTTTTTCTCCGATAAAATTCCATCAAAATTTCATCTCTTACATGTATGTTTTCCACTTCATCATCCTCTGAATCGACCGGTGTTCGAAGATTATCGTTTAGAGTTTTCGACGTCGATTGCACCTCTATTTCTTCATTACCTTCTAGATGATCGAATGCCCGAAGATCACCATATATGGGCGTGGAGTACAAATATTAGTCCATATTGACATCATAAGTTGTTTTGTCGTCTAAATCAACCGTTCCACTTGAATCAGAATCCATTGACGTCGCTAATATAGAGAAAATTTGCCTGAGCAAGAAAAAGTAGAGGTTTGAGGGTTTTTTTTCCAGCATGGGGTGAGAATGGGGGAGTGTTCTCTTATATAGTGTTGGAGATTGGTCCCACGTAGGGGTGGGCAAAACCAGCCCGGAACCGCAAAACCGGACCGGACCGGCAGTCCGGGCCGGTTCTTGGGCGGTTCTGTCTTCCATGGAACCGGTTCCGGTTCCGGTTCCATGGATTGGAGAACCGAGAACCGCGGTCCGGTTCCCAGTTCCGAATGCTGGGATCGGGAATTCCCATGGGAGAACCGACCCATGGGTCAGCCCAGTGGATTATCCGACCCATGGGTCGGATAATTAAAAAAAAAAAAGAAGAAACAAAACCAAGCCTTCGCCCGACGCCCCGCAGATCTCAGTAACCTGTAACTCAGCAGTCTCAGCTCAGTTCACAGTTCACACTCCTCAGCAGACAACTGAATGCACCGACGACCGGAGCTTCAAAGATCAACTCTTTGCCACACAGAAGAATGTAAATTAAGTTCCAGAAATAAGAAAAAAAAAACAAACAATTACTCATCAGCCACCATTGACGTTCTTTCAAATTGGACCCACGTCTCAATCGCTTTCCATGACTACTTTTCCTCCTCTCTCTCTCTCTCTCTCTCTCTCTCTCTCTCTCTCTCTCTCTCACAAAGATGATGCGCAGCTGAAACCCTTGCGATCATCCATCTTTCTCTTCTTCTCTTTTCTGCCCAACTGGCTATGGAAGACACAGCCGATCGCACGGCAGCGGAGGGATGGAGATGGAGAAGTACTACGGTTAGCCTAGGCCTCCACCTTCCTATGATTTCAGGTCTTACAGCGATTCCGCGTCCTCTGCTCAAACCCAGATCGGAAATAAGGATTCTAATTTCAAGAAAGGGGAAAACACTTTTTCTCCTTCTTCCTATTCATGGGAGGGAACCGGTACTGAACCGGAACCGGACCGAAAAACCGATCCGGTTCCGGTTCGGTACCGGTTTCGCTAGGGACCGGTTCCAGTTTCGGGAAATAAATTCCCGAAACCAACAGTCCGGTCCGGTTCCAAGCCAGAACCGGCCCGGACCAGACCGTGCCCAGACCTAGTCCCACGTTTGTGAGAACGACCCCCCTTTCTCAAGCAAAATAATTGAGATCGGGGGGCCGTTTCGGGGAGGCGACCCTCCGTTCTCAATCTTATTAAAAAGTTAAGGTCAACAACTGAAGGCCGACCCGGGGCGGTGACTTCCCGTTTCTGAGAACCTTGAACAGGTAGAGGCAGGGAATGGGCGGCCGATCCGGGATAGCGTTCTCGAATCACGTGCGGTACACGATGAACCGGGGGGGGGTCTCCATCCCCGCATCGACTTTCAGACCCAATATGTCGAGTGTCACGTAAGCACTAGATAGATCGGGGGGCCGTTCAATTTAGATCGGGGGGCCGTTCAATTTAAATCGACCTCCCGATCTTGGCTTAAATTGAGAACAGGGGGTGATTGACTCCTGCCAGGGTTTGATTTGTTATATTTTGGATAGTTTAATGTTTTAGTTGTTAAAAATTTTAGTTTAAGGATTATTTCAAATTAAACTCATACTTTGAGGTTCAAATTAAATTTAATCCTTGATGTTTTAGACAATGGGTTTATCAAATTATCGATCAAGAATTCGGTTTGACTCAAGGATAGGAAGAATTTGAGCAATAATACTATAGATTTTGAATGTTTGATAGTGCCAAAAAGAGGTATTAATAGATTGGATTGTTAAAATAACAAGGGGAGAGGACATTGAGTAGGAATAATGTGCGTGGAAGGCCATGCTACCTCTCACATGAGAAAGGTATATAAATGCGTGGGACGTTGACTCCGCCGTTTTCGGAACGTGAAGCTGTATCAAACCTAATAAGGTGCTTCTTTGAAGCCAGAGCTGAACCCATAATCTGCCTAACCCTCCTCCTCTGTCTCCGAGTGAGAAAAGGAAAGCTTCGAACGTGATTTGGTAAATTTGGAGGACTTGGAAAATCCAAAATAAGGAACAATTTGGAGGCGTTCGGCGGTGAATAATTGATATTTATGATTATATATCGTTATCCTTTCACATCATCGGTATCATCTGCTAGAACTGCGTGCCCAATCCGACCACTCTCTCTTTTTCTCTCTAATAGGCACCTGCTTTTTCCTGAGAAACGAACATAAAATCTTAAGATCGTAAGAAGGTGTACTACCTTTCTTGTGCTTACGAGCTGAAACAATTGGTTCAAGTTCTTCTTCCGATTTCCATGGATTCTTCAATAGCTCACCGTCGTCTCAAAGCCATTAATGGCCACCTAGTCCTAGTCCCTGATAGTGATTCCACCTCTCAACTCCTCTTTCACCATACCGCCGGCGAGTTTTTCCACGGTCTCTCTCTCTCTCTCGCCTTTCGGTTTATATTTGGAAAATAAGTAATTTTTTTACATGATGATCCATTCCGAACACAGGAAAAAATTCGCCAATTCTCTGATCCTCACGGGTTTAGTTGCCCATTAAATCACCGTTCTGATGATCAGAGAAAAGTTGGATCTCAAAAGTATTGGAATTTGTGTTGAAATCAAGAGCAGAAATTTTGAAGAGTTTGGGTTATTTTTTGATTTTTGAATTATGATTTTTCTTTACAAAAATTTCTTTTTAGTAACAATCTTTTCATCATATTCTTAGCCTTTAGTTAGGTAATCATATGCTTGAGGTTTTTGTTTTGTTGCATCTTAGAACGTTTGCAATCAATTGGAAGGTTGTTTACTTTGTTAATTTAACAAATTATGCATTGACTATTTGTCCCTTTGAATTACTAATAGCCAGCTATAAGATTTGATGCAGTCAAATAATGTTCCTGACATAGAACAGGATTTATATGGAACACGGTTTAAGGAAATTGCCAAAGAATATTGTAAGGAGTTTTCTTTTTTAATGTAAATCCTTGGGAAGAAGTTTCTATGTACAATTTGTCTTAAAGAGAAAAGATAGAACTAAACATATATATAAGCTACCGAATGCATGCTGCTGATATCAGGTAGAGACATAAAGCCAGGCTTGGCATTTTTTATTATTTCTTTAATAATTACTTTGTTTGATTGCTTGGTAAGTTACAGCTTTGGTATACCAAATGAGTA
The DNA here is from genome assembly GCA_022432975.1 of Begonia masoniana. Taxonomy (NCBI): domain Eukaryota; kingdom Viridiplantae; phylum Streptophyta; class Magnoliopsida; order Cucurbitales; family Begoniaceae; genus Begonia; species Begonia masoniana. The sequence continues at coordinate 45,931,591 of CM039503.1, read as the reverse complement.
AAAAACCTCTTCTATTATGAATTGATAGGGGCTATGTACCCGAGGAATAAATGAGTTCCAAACAACATGTTCATTTTGATAGCGGTCTGTCTATTCCACGTTCATCATTCATGAAGTTGAAAAACATAATAAGAGCAAGATTTTTAATGGGTATTCTGATACCAAATGCTAAGCTGATGTATTATGCTAATGTTGTATTCTAAGCAGACCAAGGTTATAGCGTTGTGCTTCCTGAGAAACTGCAAACTGGAGTATGGAATGTATACAGGTAAGATCTTTCACATTTTATTGGAATTTGGATTTTATCATTTTGCAGTTAATTTTTTTTTCTATGACAGATCTGTACGTTCACCTTTGAAGCTTGTGAGTAGATTTCCTGATCACCCCGACATTGGGACCTTGCACGATAATTTTATGTAAGCATCTTCCTTTGATGTTAGATTTGGATTCGCCTCGCCTTGTAGCTTCTTCCATATATATCATTGCTTTTGGTTTAAACCATAAATCCATTTTTTGAAAGTTCAGATTGCTAACGCACAATATCTATCTATGTCTAACATTATCAACTTAGGCACTCAGTTGATACATTTCGGGATTACAAATATCTCGGAACACGAATTCGTGTTGATGGAACAGTTGGAGAGTAAGTTTTAATTGGATATTTGTTTTTTAATTTATTTTTAAGTTATCTTCCTCAACTTGCAATAACTATTAAATCCTTCTCTAAGGTACAAATGGATGACATATGGAGAAGCAGGCACAGCTCGGTCTGCGATTGGGTCTGGTCTAATGTATCAGGGAATACCAAAGGTGAGCATCTGCAATATATAACAATAATTTCTGAACATAATAATTAAAAGACATTTTATTCTTCCTTTCATACTATGATGAAATGAAAAACTTTCATATGACCTCTCTTTATCAATATTCAGGGAGCTTGTGTAGGGTTGTATTTTATCAATCGACCGGAGTGGATTGTTGTTGACCATGCCTGCTCGGCATATTCTTATATATCAGTTCCTCTATATGACACACTTGGTTTTTCTCTCTTCTCATTCGAACTTGTGGTGCATGTTGCTTGCTAGGCTCGGAAATAAGTTCAAATGTTACCTGAATTTTGCTGTCTTGGTGCAGGTCCAGATGCTGTCAAGTACATAGCTAATCATGCTGTCGTTCAAGCTATATTTTGTGTGCCTGAAAAGTTGAATATTGTGAGTTGAGATATAGGCTTTTTACTTGTGGCCATAATTCAAGGATAACGAGTTTTAAACTTATCTCCTTGAATTTGCAGCTTTTGAGCTTTCTATCAGACATTCCTACTGTACGCCTTATTGTGGTATGCTTTGCATCCATTATGTTTTCAAATGAACATTTAAACCACTTGAAAATGAATTTTCACAATGATTACTTGACCTCTGTTCATACAATTTATTTGCTATTAGGTTGTTGGTGGAGTAGATTATCAAACTCCGAAGCTTCCAGCATCTGCTGGAGTTGAGATTGTTACATACAATAAATTGCTTGTTGAGGTTAGTAACAATTCTTCTGTTAGTTTGAATTGTCAAATATAATTTTACTTTTGTTATCCTGAATTTGTAACATTTTGAGATGATTAAATTTTTCAGCAGTTGTTTAACTTTCTGTGTAACGACCCACGTCCCGAACCACGTACCCCGGCCCAGGCCCGTACACCTGGCACCAAGGCCCCGGCCCAAGCCCGTACACTTGGCACCGAGTTACGTATCCGGCCACGTGTCCGCTACTCACAGAACTTCCCTCTGCAGGGAGAGGGAAGTTCTGTGAGTAGCGGACACGTGGCCGGACACGTTGGCTCGGTGCCAAGTGTACGGGCTTGGGCCGGGAACTCGGTGCCAGGTGTACGGGCCTGGGCCGGGGACGTGGTTCGGGACGTGGGTCGTTACAATAAAAGGCGCCTTTTATTGTAACGACCCACGTCCCGAACCACGTACCCCGGCCCAGGCCCGTACACCTGGCACCAAGGCCCCGGCCCAAGCCCGTACACTTGGCACCGAGTTACGTGTCCGGCCACGTGTCCGCTACTCATAGAACTTCCCTCTCCCTGCAGAGGAATTTTACCTTCCCCCCCACTCGAACCCAGGACCTCAGGGTTAAGTACCTGGGCTACAAGTGAGGAGTACCACTTGGGCTAGTAGCTCAAGTGGTACTCCTCACTTGTAGCCCAGGTACTTAACCCTGAGGTCCTGGGTTCGAGTGGGGGGGAAGGTAAAATTCCTCTGCAGGGAGAGGGAAGTTCTGTGAGTAGCGGACACGTGGCCGGACACGTAACTCGGTGCCAAGTGTACGGGCTTGGGCCGGGGCCTTGGTGCCAGGTGTACGGGCCTGGGCCGGGGTACGTGGTTCGGGACGTGGGTCGTTACATTCTGTTTCCCTGAAATTTGATGTTTAATACGTTCATGTATTCTGCTAGTTTTTTGGATAAAAACCAAGCTTTATTGCTTCTGAAATATAAATCATTTCTCTATTAAATTTTAACGTTTTCAGTTCATTATAATATTTCTGCTTAGTTGTAACAGTTATGGAGCATATGATAATTTTCTTCGGTTAGTAAAGTTTGAGCCATTGTTTTTGAGCCTGCCAATTCTTCATGTTATCATCAATACCATTACGTAGTTCTACTTCTTGCAATCACTAGGTAGCTTCTGTTGTTTTTCTTTTTAAGTTTCAGTTGGATCTATATGCATAAACTCAAATTTATTACTGTTACTCTTTTCAAATGCTAATGGTTGATAGAATAGCCACCAGTATGTGGAAGACTATTAGTATTCCATTCAGAGAAACTTGGTGTCCTTTGATCATTTTACCCTTGTATAAGTTCACCTTTTTCTGGCTTGCCTTCCTCCTTCCATACACGTCACCTGTATTAGATATTCTCTATTCAGATACTCTCTCTGAATAGTTATGTTGCGTAGTGAACCTAAAAAGAACAACCACGAATCTAACAATAATACTAAGACTCAAAATTACCTTAAATAACCATGAATTTGGAAATCCACATGTTCGGAACCCTAAATCTAATCTCTCTAAAAGATGAAATATAACAATAGTCAATGATGATCTTCCCCCCAACTACATGCCTCATGTATATCTCATTAGTCTCCCCTTGATGAAAGAACCTCCTCACTTTAATAACTAAATTAATCTACTCTCCAACTTCTTACCTTATTATTTCACTCTAAACAAGTTAATACATCAATAATAACTCCTTATGCTATGGTCCTGGCTTAACTAAATTTTCACAAGCTACTTGTGCTGGTATCCATGCAAATATATCTCATTATGTGGGCACTTTTCTCTTAGGGCAGCAGTAGCATTCAGCCATTTTGCCCTCCAAAACCTGACGAAGTTGCAACTATTTGCTACACAAGTGGTACGACTGGTACTCCAAAGGTATATCCTTGTATTCTAAAATCTTAGTCACCGGTTTTGAAATCTTCTGTAAATAAGCATGACCTCGACAAATATTTGCCAGGGAGCTGTATTGACTCACAGAAACTTGATTGCCAATGTTGCTGGAGGTTCTCTTCCCATCAAATTCTACCCATCAGATGTGTGAGTATGAGATCGTTTGTTTTTCAAAATCTATGTAAATTAGCACTTCTTTATAAGAACTGGGTTCTTGGCTTACATTAAAATCATCTTCTGTCATACCAGGTACATATCGTACCTACCTTTGGCACACATATATGAACGGGTTAACCAGATCATGGTAGCTTATTTTGGAGTTGCTGTTGGATTCTATCAGGGGGTAAGGGATTAATTTAAGAATTACTTTCTCATCATATTTCAATATGTACTCCTCCCTTTTGTTTTTTTCTCAATGAGTTTATGCGCATGTCCCCTCTTTATTGAGTTAAGCATACACAATGAAAAAAAGTAGTAGCCATATCTCACAAGCATAATTTTTTTTCCTTTAGTAGCGAGAAATATACGATTAAAATCTTTTAAAAGGAAAAGTTATGGTGATGTGCTTGCACGAAAATGTATAAGAAGCGTAAACCCAACAACGTATCTAGTTTAGTTATTATTGCTGAACATTATTTTATGGAGTCACATGACCTGTTATTACAATTTCATGTACCAGGACTTCCGGATGAATATTGTATTTGAGCTGTGCGATTTTATTATTTTCTATTATTTGAGAGCAAGCTTTTATGCTATTCTATGGTACTATATGCAGGATAATATGAAATTAATGGATGATATGGCTGCTCTAAGACCTACAATCTTTTGCAGTGTTCCCAGGCTTTATAATAGAATATATGCTGGGTATGACCAATCTTCTGTTTCCATGATTATTTATCAGAAAATAGTATATTCCATCAGTAATTTAATTCAATGAATAATAGATTATATGCTGGGTATTAACACCTTTACATCATCATAATTATTATACAGCTATTATATATCTTCTGTAATTAAGTAGACCATCTTGTATATCAGTATCATGAATGCTGTGAAGACATCTGGTGGGCTGAAGGAGAGGCTTTTTAATGCTGCCTACAATGCCAAGAAGCAAGCAATATTGAGCGGTAAATTTACAATAGTCGAAAACGTTCATTTATACCAAAATCAAAACATAAATAATGAAAAGTGGGAAATGAATTACCAAATATTAGACGGTGTAATCTTTATTTTCTAGTCTTCAGCATGATAGTGATATGCTAAAGTTCTACAATGCAGTGAAAGACGTTTTATTTCATTAAATTTCTTAATTAAAATACTTTTGTAAGTTATGTAATGCATTCACTCTCCATGAAGTAGGACCAAAACCTAACAGAGGGCACTGCATTCTCTTTGTTTGCCATTCTTTTTCCTTAATGAGTTGAAATCTGGAATCCTCTGTATTGTAGTCAATGTTTATTAATTTTGTAACTAAATTTTGCAATTCATTTAGAGTTTCCTGAATTTTTGATAGAAACCTTTCAAATGCTTTCCCAGAAGAGTGTTCATATGTAGTATTGTGCAAACTTGTTGTGGAAAAGTGTTATTCTTGCTTCATGAGCATCGATGGAATCAGAGATTTTCCTTCATTTTGAGAATCTATGAATTTCCCTTATTTATCAAGTTTGATTTAGAAATTCACACACACCTGGCATATTAAAACCATTTTTCTCGATTAATATATTCTCTGCATAAATTAATTTAGCGTGCTCCATCATTTTAGGAAAGAATCCATCACCCATGTGGGATAGATTGGTATTTAATAAAATAAAAGACAAGCTTGGAGGACGAATTCGCTTTATGGTATCAGGTGCATCGCCACTGTCGCCTGATGTAATGGAATTTTTAAAAATGTAATTATATTTTAATCTATTCTTAGATTTCCTGTTGTCTGTATAGTTATTTTTCTTTTTTTAGGATACTAAATAGTATGTTATGATTACTCCTTAGCTGCTTTGATGGCCGAGTAACTGAAGGATATGGAATGACAGAGACTTCTTGTGTTATAAGCTCAATGGAGGAAGGCGACAACCTTTCTGGTCATGTCGGAGCTCCAAATCCGGCTTGCGGTGAGTTGAATACGTTCGAGTCAATACCATGTTCCATTAATGAACCAAATTTAGTTTCTAATATTTAATGGATTTCACTTTACTTAAAAAGACCGTTTCAATGGTTGGTTCAAATGCACGTGATCTGCAAATCCAAAGAAGAATTATGATGAAAATTGAACATGTCTCAACGGCTCCCTCTTTCCTAACGAACTAGATTTCAATGTCCTTAAAGTCTGCCCTCTTCCAAAACACAGTAGGGAGACAGTAAGTGTTTAATCCGCTTCTCAATGTTGCCAATGTCAATGGAACCACACTTTAACCTCTGTTATTAAGCCTTTCTATCTCTTTAATATTTCTGATATTCCCAGCACCAAGTGTTTGTTTTAGAGTCAAACGTGCATAGTATTTACCTTGATCAGATTGTAATGGTAAATATGGGTCTACTGGTGAGCTATTGATAATGGTCAAGTGTGGAGAGAGTGTGAAGCTAGTTAGTTTTATTTTTATATTTACTTTTTTTTTTTTTTTTGGTTTCAGAAATAAAGCTGGTAGATGTTCCAGAGATGAATTACACTTCTGATGATAAACCCTATCCTCGGGGCGAGATTTGCGTGAGGGGTCCTATTGTTTTCAAAGGCTATCACAAAGATGAAGTGCAAACGTACTCAATGCCCCTCCTTGTTTCAATTAAATTACATTTTATCTGGTTATTCCTACTCATATTTGATAATATTTTGAAACTCTACAGGAGAGAAGTGATTGATGAAGATGGATGGCTTCATACAGGAGATATTGGATTATGGTTGCATGGAGGTCGCCTGAAAATTATAGATAGGTAAGATTTGAGAACATTGTTGTATCCCCTTCGATGACACCTATAATCAACTTTCCTTTTGAAATTGTGTATTTTTTTTTTAACTTTCTGTTTTGCCTATATACTATACTTGTGCGAGTATTTTTCTTTCAGTAGGATAAAATCTTTAACTGACTATTGAATGCTACTTTTTTCTTCGTCAGTAAATCAAGATAAGAATTTTCACTATGTTTAACTTTCTAGGCAATATTTTGTCACAACTCTTGAACTATAATACTACTGTTCATTTTTCACGTTGTGCTTACAAGGCATTCTTTGAACAGCACTTGTGTGGTGACATTTGCTATTTCTTTGTATGCATGAGATTATTATATGAATTTCGAAAGTAAAAGTGTTTTTTTAATGTGTCATTTATAGGTTCTAGTGAAAGGGAAGGTTCACACTTGTTTGAGTTCATTTCCTTGTTGTATGTAGTTAATCTTAATTGTTGAAAATACGAGGATATTTAATTTATATCAACGAAATCTGTCGCAGAAAGAAGAATATTTTCAAGTTGGCACAAGGAGAGTACATAGCTCCAGAGAAAATTGAGAATGTTTATGCTAAGTGCAAGTTTGTCGCTCAGTGTTTTATATACGGTAAGCTTTTTTAATCCTTGAAGCGATGTCACTTCAGGATCAAACGGACTGATTTTATTTGTCACTCTCTGTAGGTGACAGCTTCAATTCTTCATTAGTGGCTATTGTTTCAGTTGATCAAGATGTGCTCAAGGCATGGACGGAGTCCGAAGGCATCAAGGTGTGTGATAAATGTATTTTAGTCCAATATATAGAACTAATGATTTCATATCCAAATTATCTGTTTTCTATTTTGTGAAACTATTATTCCTGACTCCACGTTTTCAATTGGCAATTTTGTTTTCGGCCAATGAAGTGCAATGATTTAGAGCAACTGTGCAAGGATCCGAAAACAAGAGCGGCTGTCTTGGCAGACATGGATGCGGTCGGAAGAGAAGCACAGGCATGCTTTTTCCAGTGTTGTGTTCTTCATAGTTTGTTCCCCTATCTGTGTTGTTTAACAATACGTTCATCTGGTCTCTTCTTCTTGATCAGTTGAGAGGCTTCGAATTTGCAAAAGCAGTGACTTTGGTGCTTGAACCGTTTACCATGGAGAATGGCCTTCTCACTCCAACGTTTAAGGTAACTAACTACTCCCATATTACGACATGAATTTCTAGACCCGGACTCTATTTTGATGTATATTATTTGGATTGGCAGGTCAAGAGACCTCAAGCCAAGGACTTCTTTGCAAAAGCAATTTCTGATATGTATGCTGAAATTTCGACGTCCGACCCGTCTCCGCAAAACCTGTAATACGGCTGGGAGTTTTGAAGGTCGGGAAATGGTGTCCGCAAGAGACCAGGTATTGTTCATGGGGAGGGTTAGGTTGAAGGAAGACAAATTGTAAGTTAGAGCCATCCTCCTGCATTGCAGTTCTTTTGTGATTGGCCGAACCCAAAGAAGACACTGAAATTAATTGTTGATTTCTTCGTAATTTAATAAATATTTCTCTCTTATCCTCAATTTCAGGTGAATGATTTGACATAAAATATTCTTCTTTATGAGATTTATAAAAATTTAGATATGCAAAATTAGAGACGATAGATATCTGATCATTGAGTGCCCGGTTCTGCCCCGAGTTATGACTTATGGATTCTTGGAGTGGCACGAGTAACCATACGTTTAAATCTCTACGATCGCACGAGATTAGATCATTGAGTAGATTAATAACCCGAATTATGACTTATGGATTTTTGAAGTGACATGATTAACCATAAGTTTGAATCTCTACGATCGCACGAAAATGCATGAAACCTCGAATACTCAGTATCCTAAAATAAAGTAGTACATAAAGACAGGCAAATGTCTTCTATTCCTATGTTGTGCCAAAACTTTAAACTATCTTACGCGAGCATGCGGAGGAACCACAATAATAATCTTTTATAAAGCCCGATAAGAATCATAAGTACACTAATTAATGTATGAACTCTTACATTAGCGATCTCATACTTATACCATCTTATGTCCTACAATTTTTATTTTTTTTCATATCTATGTCAATGCCTAACAATGAATGTCCAAGTAAAATATCAAAATTAAATAATAAAATAAGTGTAAAGAAAATAATTTAAATAATACATTTTGGTTGGTCATTCGTTCATGGTCGAGCTTTTCGTTTCCTTGATAGATTTCAACTGAGTCAAGGCACCAAGGGGTGGCTGAGAGCAGTGATGTTTGGAATTTTGAGAGGCGAGTGCTCCTTCTTCACGGTGAACATCTAGTTATCGAGGATGAATTTAGCTGAAATCTCTCCCAAATCTGAGTTTGTTTTGAATTTCTTAACAAATAAAAGTTTTTAAGCTGTTTTTTTTTTTTATTCAGCGCCATTTTTTTGAGATTATAGGTATTAAATTTTCAAGGTAGGGTTGTATAATTGGATAATTTATTGGACTAGTTTTCTGATTTGTGGGAAATTATTTCTAATAATTGAAAACGGTAAAAATATTTCTTAGTACGTTATAATATTCTCTCTTTAAAAGAAATTTCTTCCTCGAAATTTAAATTATTATTTGAATAGTTTTGAATAAAATTTCTCATTTCCTCTTATATTTCCCAAGATTTCTCAATAGTACTCATGTGAGCAAGATCTTTTTATTGAAGTTCTCTTTCTTTCAAACCCATAATTTGAATAGAAAATTCTTCTCATGACAAGGTAGGGTTAAACACAAAGTCTATGTGTTAATTATCCAGATTTTACAAAGGCTGTAATGGTTTAATGGGTCCAACCTTAATGGCTAGAATATTTTTTTTTTTTGGTTTGGTGGTCACTGTTCTTCCAATCCTTTTGAAAAAAAAAAAAAGAAAAGAATCTGAAGTGGTATTAACGGGTCTCTGCTTGAAAAATAAAAATTCAATTTTTACTGCTATTTTTTAGTTTTATAATACACCAACAACAATGAAATTTCAATAAAAGGAAAACATGAGAGGCTTAATGTTAGAGATTATTAAATTCCTGGTCAAGAACGACATCATCTTCTCCAATATGAACCTCAAATGTTTGTTTTATAAATTCTTGCACCATACATTGGCATTCTGACAAACAATCACTAACCACACTCACTCCTCATTCTTTCCTAACTTCCCACTAATTTTTGTTTTGCAGAAGTGGAGATGAAGATTCTTGATTATGATAATCCAAACAATTCAACACGTGCAAAATGATAAAAACATTTTAAGATGACATTATAGGTTATCAACTTAGAGTTACAAATGTCACTCCGATATACATACAAATATTTTTAAAGTGTTTGTATGTATGCGTGATACCCTAGAATTAATAAAAAAGATGAACTTCATTGAACATATGGTACTTTTACACGTGATTCTTCCCATCGTTTTCATCGTCGTCAATGAATTTCTTCCAGAACCAGTGCTGCTTCCATACTTTCTCCGTCATCTCCTCAATGGGCACCCCCTTCGTCTCCGGCAACAAGAAGGTGACGAACAAAGACATCACCAAAACGCAGGCAGAAAAGAAGAAGAAGATCCCGTACTTCATGTGACAAAGCATGGACAGAAAAGCTTGGGCGATGATGAAAGTGAAGAGCATGTTGACGCAGACGGTGATACTCTGACCGGCCGACCTCGTCTCCAAGGGGAATGTCTCGCTAGGAATCAGCCAACCGAGTGGGCCCCACGACCATGCAAAGGAGGAGACGAAGGTGCACACCATGATCACGACCAGCACTGCCAGCCCGTGGCTGAGGTGGTTCGAGTTGTCCTGCAATTTGGCTCCCAGCACGATGGCTATGATGATTTGGGAGATAAACATTTGAACTCCGGCTTCCAGCAGCAGGATTCTACGACCCAGTTTGTCCACCCAGTAAATTGAGACCAACGTGGAGAGAACGTTCACGGCGCCGGTGATCACGGCGGAGTACAGTGAAGCGTCGGATCCGAACCCGAGCGTGTTGAACAAAACAGGGGCGTAGAACATGATCGCGTTGATTCCGGTGCATTGCTGGAAAACCTATTGACGACAGAATGATTTTACCCACTGTAAGACGAAGACGAGAGAATATCTGAAGAAGAAGCAGAGAATGACCATTACCTGCAGTAAAACGGCGATGACCAACTGAGGCCGGCTTCTACGTTTCAAGATGTTTCTGAAAGGGTGTTTTACTTCTTTAGCGATCCGGCTAGCTTCCACAATCTCGTTATATTCCGGCTCGATGTTGTCGGTGCCTCTGATCTTTCTCAGGACTGCCTTTCCTTCGTCTAAACGACCCCGTTGGATCAAACTGTTGGGTGTGTCGTCCACCACTAGCGACCCAATTGTCAGCATCAAGGCCGGGACGCCGGCCAACGCCAGTGACAATCTCCATCCCCATCCTCCTTCGATTCTGATCACCCAGACAAAAAATATTTTATTCAACTACCGTCGTTGAACATATACACGACAGTTCATTCATCGTAATCTTACTTAGCGGTTCCATAGTTGATTAGATTGGCGAAGAGAATTCCGATTGTTACGTTGAGCTGGAACGTAATGTTTAGAGCTCCTCGTATTCTGGTCGGTGCTATCTCGGAAAGAAACAGCGGGACGGCCTGTTTTGAATGGAATTTTCAGTTCGCACCATTCTCAAAAAACCTAACGGTAACCATAAAACCTTAGACCTGACAGAGGTTTGTTTAAATTAATGAATATACCTGGTTGGCGAAACCAACTCCACAGCCAAGTGAGATTCTTCCGATGATAAGCATCAGAAGATTAGCAGCTGCAGCATTGAGAATCGTTCCTACTATGAAGAAAATTCCGGCGATTAGCATTGTGAGTTTCCGGCCAAGCACTCTCGTCGTGTAAGAAGCAAAGAAGGTGGCAGTCAAAGCCGCTAAATACAGCGATGACGTGAACAGTTGAAGCCATTGATTGTCGTATTTACAGTAATTGCTATCTAACCCGATCTCCTGGGTTCGCTTATATACAACCGGAAAGAACTTCTTCAAGAAAGACGGCATCGACGTCACCCCACCAGAAATCCCGATGTCGTAGCCAAACATGAGGCCTCCAGTTGAGGCTAGTATGCATGATATGATAACTACAGGAGTGATCTTCGCCTCGAACTCCACCCCGGACGACGCCACGACAAACCCTCCCGCCGGCATGATGTCAAACTGTGAAAAAAACGACTAAATTTGACGATGGGAATGGGATGGAAGAGAAACTCCGACAGAAGGATTTGATGAAGAAGACGAAGGGTTCCTGGTCTTTATATAGAGGAAGAAGGAGATATTAGCTGAGGATTGAAAGAACGACATGGAGGAAGTTAGTTATAGATTTACCCTACGAAACTTAAAATTAGATTATTTTTGTTATTGCTGCGTAAAATAAAGCAGGAAAATCTGGAGACAAAAAGGGTAAACTGTTCTTGGCAATGAAATAATCAAATGGAACCTCTAACCTCTCTCCCTCATCGTCATCCTCATCCTCATCCACTCAGACATGTCTGTTTTTGGATTCAAATGTCTTGTCTGGTCAAAAGGCAGTGAATTTGGATCCTAAAATCAAGGAATTTAAGGATTTGGATGGAACTGCCTTAATCGTTTTAACTTTTTGGGCATCATCTCCCCTTGTGTTAGCCTCTCTCATCATTGAATTAATTATTAAATGCGAATTTGATCAAAATTTCTCATTCAAATTCAATAAATGTATTTAATAGATACATTTTTGTAAAGATAGAATATATTTATGACTAATATTTTATATTTAATAGCTCTGTGTTCTAATGTCATGGGCTAGAATAATAACTTCAACATAAAGTGGGTTTGTATAAGATCAGTCAATTCGATTTCCCTTGTCAATACTAGTGACAAGCCGAGCCTCCGAGTTGAATCTAGTAAAGCATTTTCATATTTAACAAAGTTCGGTACATTCATTACTGAGATAGGCGAGGCTCAAATTTGAAACTTTGATGAGTGAAGTATAAGGAGAATCAGAGTTCAAGTGAAGATGGTGCAATTCAAATATCATAATGATCCACATTCTCTTTCATAATCTCCTAAGTTAAAACTTATGTTTATTTCTCTCACGACGGATATATTGATGTAACAAAGCTAAAGAAGATTAGAAATTAAGTTATTACATTTGATTATGTCCAGTATGTGGCGTTGAGAATAAAAAAAAATTGGTGGGAACAAAAATAATAATATCGCCGCTGTAATATGCAGAGAGTATTGATCAGTATAATTTTGAAGAAATACTGTACTGTACAATCTCCTATACATAATTACTTTTCCAAGTAAATTCCTAGGAAAGACTGGAGGGGTCACAAACGATCCCACTTAAAATCCAGTCTTCTAGACAGAACTTACTTACACAGTATAATTACACCACTAAATAAGCGTTACGAGAAACAATAGCAGATACGATCTGAAAAATACCAGGAATATTTTTTTCACGCGTAAAATTATAACGGCCAAGAAGTAAGAGAAATAATGGCTAAAATGAACATCGATAATTTTTACGTGGAAACCTAAACTTTCCTTGAGTGTATAAGGCCAATTAGAATTTTTACTGTACTCAAAAGCACCTCACCTATTTTTCCTCACCTTTTTCTTTTCTCTCCCACAAATTCTCTCTATTTCCTCTTCATCTTTTCCCAAAAGAGACTCTCTTCAGCTGGATCTCTTTTTCTTCATATGGATTTTCGAATACCTGGATGCAATGAAGGATTCCCTCTTTATAGGAAAAGTTTGTCACAAAATGAGAAACTCTAAATGAGATACATCCCTAAAATCTTGCTAAAATCGGAGGCGCCGAATTCTGAAGAAAGAATAAAACTTCATCTTTTTTTTTTCAACTCTACATTAAATGAGATGGGTCCATCATCATAATGGATGGACCCTACAAATCTCCTCCTCCCGACTTATGATGAGATATCTCAAGTCTTGCTGAGCCTCTACAGAATTCGTGTTTATTCTTCTACAAGATCTTTGTCATCATGTCTAAGCCATTATCATCCGTGTGAATTTTTTCAAGATATACTTGTTTAGTGTCTAACACATCTCGTATCCAACGATACATGATGTCTATGTGTTTCGACTTCGAATGAAAGCTCAAGTTTTTGCGCAAATGAATAGCACTTTGATTATCGCAATACAAGATATACTTATCTTGTTTATGACCCAGTTCTGTTAGAAATTTTTGCATACAAAAAATTTCTTTGCATGGTTATGTAACCGCAATAAACTCAGCTTCTGTTGTAGATAATGCAACTGACTTTTGCCATTTAGATTGCCATGATACAACTCCCCCTCCAAATGTAACCATATACCTTGATGCTGATATTCTGGAATCGATATCTCCAGCCATATCTGCATCAATATAGTCTACTAACGAAGGCTCTTTACTTCCAAAACACAAATTGAACTCAAAAGTACCTTTAAAATACCTAAGAATCTATTTCACTGCATTCCAATGCTCTCTGTCTGAGTTTATTAGAAATTGACTGACTACTCCAATAGAATGTGCGATATTAAGTCTCGTACAAACGATGACATATATCAAGCTGTCAACTGCTGAGATATACAAAATTTTTTTCGTTTATGCTTTTCCTTCTACAGTGGAAGAACTTTGTTCAGAAGTAGGTTTGAAATATTTAGCAAGAGGAGTACTGACCGGCCTTTGTCTTATCCATATAGAATCGACTGAGAACTTTCTTGATATATTTCTCTTGTGATAGTCATAATTTTTCATTCTTCCTATCACGAATGATTCTCATCCCAAGCATCTGTTTCGTTGGTCCTAAGTCTTTCATGGCAAAAGACTTGTTAAGTTTATTCTTTAACTTAACAATCTTTTCTCTGTCTGGGCCCACAATTAACATGTCGTCGACATAAAGTAAGAGGATTATAAATTTACCATCCGTGAACTTTTTCACGAACACACAATGGTCTGAGGAAGTTTTCATGTATCTTTGATTTTCCATAAAGAAATCGAACTTCTTGTGCTATTGTCTCGGGGCTTTCTTTAATCCATGCAGACTCTTTTTCAATTTATATACCAGATGTTTTTTTTCCTTGACAACGAACTCTTATGGCTGTTCCATGTAAATATCTTCTCTAATTCACCATGCAAGAAGGTTGTCTTCACATCGAGTTGTTCGATCTCCAAATTGAGACTTGAAGCTAATCCAACTACCACTCGTATGGATGACATTTTCACGACAGGTGAAAAAATTTCCTCAAAGTCAACCTCCTTTTTTAACCAAAGCCTTTCACAACCAGTCATGCCTTATACTTTAGTTGTGAATTTTCGTCTTTGAGTCTGTATACCCATTTGTTCTTCAGTGCTTTTGTCTCCTTTGGAAGCTGAACCAATTCATAAGTATGGTTTTCATACAATGATCTTATCTCATCTTACATTGCATCAAACCAGTTTTTCTTTTGATGATACTCTATAGCTTCTTTATAGCACTCAGGTTTATCGCCATCAGTAATCATCACATACTCATTTACAGAGTATTTTCTCGATGGTCGACGATCTCTTGTTGACATTCTTAACACTGGTTCTGCAACTGGTTCAGGAGAAGTCTCTGCTTCTTCATGGTCAACATCAACAGTTGTTTGATCATTGGTTTCGCTAGCATCTTCCCTCGTCAAAAGTTGATTTCACTTGATCAACTTTAATTAGATGCTCATCAGTGATCTCCATATCTTTCTTCTTGTCTTCAATGGTCTGATCTTCAAAGAAGATAACATCTCGGCTTCTGACAATCTTCTGGTCAATCGGATCCCAATGCCTATATCCGAATACATATCTTCCGTATTCGAGGAATATGCATTCCTTAGCTTTACTCTCTAGCTTCGACCTCTCATCTTTAGGAATATGGACGAATGCTCGACATCCAAATACCTTTACATGTTTATAAGAGACATGTAACGATCTTAGTGGGCCGCCTCGAAAATTGACATGACTTACATGAACTTAGACACATTTCTGGATGTAAAATTTTTTGACCAATTAAAACTACATATCAGAAGTTAAAAACAAAAAGTATATAGACGAAAATAAGTCCCAAACAGTTCCACTATTTTCTAAATTCTCAAAAACTATCTATACATCATATTTAAAAGACTGTAAAACATATACATAAAACATTGAAAACTTCACCTACGGGTTAAAATGTCGCCTGACTACCACAACCAACCCACATGAGCTCGTTCCTCCAACTGCCTCTATTCATCAACTTGAGGCTCGAAGTCCTCACCTGTACGATCAATACTTACATCACAAAGTTTAACTAATGAGCTTAAAGCTCAGCAAGATCATATCAATCCTATAAAATGCTAATGCTATGCATGATTCATTTTCAAAACATGTACATACTTTATATTTCATTTAGTTCCAGTGACATGGTGGTTAAAGGGGCGTGTTAGAAAAGTAGGCTCAGTAAACATGTCATGTGTCCCTCCAGCCCAGGTTAGCCCCAGGATCCACGGAGTTCGTCATGTGTCCCTCTAGCCCGGGTCAGCCCCAGGATTTGCGGAGTTCATCATGTGTCCCTCTAGCCCAGGCCAGCCCCAGAATTTGCGGAGTTTTAACTGCCCCCTGGCCCACCCAGCGGTAAGGATATGCAGGGCTTACGGTGGACGATATCGTATGTCATTTCTCGTCCCACAACTTAACCGGTATATTACATAACATGACGTTTTCTTATCTTTCTTACATAAAACATGTGCATAAAATATTTTTCATAATTTTTTGAAAACGTGATGCATGAATATACAGTGTGCATATAACATAACATAACATGTAGACATATCCTCAATGCATAACATAGACAATCCTTAAGACATTTCAATAAAATAACAATACTTAACATACAACATATTCTAATAACCTAACTACCCATCAGTGTACCCCCTTAAACCATATAAAACATAGTACCTTTGTGATGTAGGCCTTAAAGCCGAACACATTCAATATAATCTTACCTTTGATCCGTCGAAATTTAAGCAAATCTTGATGTTTCCTTGAAGTTTCAATAACCTAAAACATGTGTATTTGAACCATTAATAACATCACATAGGTACTAACTAATCAACCAAGTAAAACATAATCAAATTCCAACTCAACTAGTTTAAACCAAATTAATTGACAAAATTCAATCAACACCACTCAAAACCTCGAATTTTGCCTTAAAAATTGGCTCAATTTCAAACCTCAATATCTCACTCAATTTTTATCTAAATTCAACGATTCAACATGTTATGGAAATCTTATAAGGTCTAGTTTATGTTGGTGTAAACTATTTTCCAAAACCAAAGCATAATCTGGTAGAAAAATCAAAACCGAACTACCTACTGAAATGTTCCAGTTTTTGTACAATAACTTTTAAAATTCATAACTTATTCAATTCTTATCCGATTTCAATGATTCAACAGCTAAATTAAACCTTAAGATGTCTAGTTTATCATAAAACCATTCATTTATAAAAAGAGAATCGAAGATTAGAGCAGATGTATTTTGCAACATTCAAACCTAGTTTCTAAACCTTGATCCAACATGCATTATTTCCTCATTCAATCTATTCAAGACCATTACATACTCTTAAATCAAGATGAAATATCAAATGAGAGAAAAAAAACCAACAAGATTTCACAATTTTTGGACTTAAAAACCCATGAGCTAAAACTTGCAGAAACTAACACTTATACTCCAAAGAATACTCAAATATCTAAAGGAACCAAAACCTACCTTCAATCCTTGATGAAATGAGTATCTAGGCAGTGAGAAAGAATCGCCAATAGAGGGAGGAGAGTGGCTGGCGTTTTCGTGGAGAGGAAGAAGAGGAAAAGAGAGGGTTTAGGTTTAAATTGTTCTTTAATTTCAATTAACCTCCTTCATCTTTGCCTATTTACTCTTTAACCCAATTTTCTTATTTCATCAACATTAAAACCCCTTTTATAAAACCTTAAATCATGCTTTAATATCCACAAGTTATCACTTTCTCATACTTTTTACTAATTTTCATCTCTTCCTCTTTTTAATTTTTGTCAATCACTCGTTCGACCAAAATCTCCATCCAAAATATACATTACATTAACAAAGTGTTTGTACATATTATTTTAAGGACAAATACATAGTACAGAAAATTCTGGTGGAATATGCATTCCTTAGCTTTACTCTCTAGCTCGACCTTTCATATTTAGGAATATGAACGAATGCTGGACATCCAAATACCTTTAGATGTTTATAAGAGGCGTCATTTCTTGTCCATAGTCTGTTTGACACTTCTTCACTCAGAGGTGCTGATGGAGACAAGTTGATGACATTTTATTGCAGTATTCATTGTTTTTCTCCATAATATTTTGTGAAGTTTTGAATGCGATAACATGCACATTATCTTCTCCATGATAGTTTTGTTCATTCTTTCTGCAACTTCATTTTGTTGAAAAGTCTTTAGAATAGATCTTACGTGTCTAATCCCATGCATTTTGCAGTATTCGTCAAATGATCTCATATATTCACCACCATTATCTGTGTGAATGTATTTTAACTTCTTTCTAGTTTCTCGCTCTGTGAGAGCATAAAACTGTTTGAAAACGTTAAACACGTCATCTTTGGTCTTGAGTGCATAAGCCCAAACTTTCTTTGAGTGATCATCAATAAATGTGAGCATGTATTGGAAACCTCCTAACATTTTCATTGACATGGGACCACAAACATTTGAATAAATAACTTCTAACATGTCTGGTTTCCTTAATGCAGAATTCTTCTAAAAGGAAACTCTGTGTTGTTTTCCTACCAAACAATGAACATAACTTGACAGAGGTTCATTTACGAGATGTGGCAAACAATCTCTTTTGCCAAGCAATTGAAGTCTTTTTTCGCTCATATGACCAAGTTGTTTGTACCATAACTCAATGGACAAGTCATTTTGTGCAGCATTTACTGATTCTTCCTTCATAGTCATTTTAGTCACATACAAACTAGATTCTTTGATTCCTTTTGCTATGATTAGCGAGCCTTTGTTGAACTCTCATTTTCTGCTAGTAAATTTGTTCTTGTAACCAGCCTCATCAATACCACCGACTGATATTAGATTTAGTCTAATATCTGGAACATGTCTGACATCTTTAAAAATCAACTCACATCTTGTGTTGGTTTGGATATGTTGACTTAATTAGTGTTTAAGTCTAACTAAGTTTTTGATGATGAATTTGAATGTTAAATATATAATTTGATTATGTTTATTAAATGAGAACAATGATTTATGCAAGGATTTTAATCAATTGGAAATGCCCTTAGAAAATGGTATTTTAGTTATCTAATGCATATGATTAAGTGTACAGGACTAAATAGAATAACCGGTGTGGAATCTGTTTAAAAATGCCTAAGTCCATCGGTCACTAAACGACAAAGGCGGATGAGTGAAATGGTGTGGAATCTGTTTAAAAATGCCTAAGTCCACCGGTCACTAAACGACAAAGGCAGATGAATAAAATGCCTAAGTCCACCTGTCACTAAACGACAAAGGCGGATGAGTGAAATAAAGAAGTCCACCAGTCACTAAACGACAAAGGCGGATGAGTGAAATGAAGAAGTCCACCGGTCACTAAATGACAAAGATGGATGAGTGAAATGAAGAAGTCCACCGGTCACTAAATGACAAAGGCGAATGAGTGAAATGAATAAGTCCACCGGCCACTAATCGACAAAGGCGGATGACTTCAAAGAAGAACTCCACTGCTCGCTAAACGACAAGGCGGATGACTTCGAAGAAGAACTCCACCGCTCGCTAGACGACAAAGCCGGATGAGATTCAAAGAAGACTTCAAGAAGACATCCTACGCTCACTAAACGACAAAGTCGGAAGACGTCTAAAGCTTTTCTCATCTGATGCCGGTTCAACATGTTAAAGCTTCATCATCCGACACCGTTTCAGCGTTTTAAAGAGTCATCATCCTATGCCGGTTCAACATTGTTGAAGTTGCATCCACCAATGGCGGTTCAAGACCAAAACAACATTGTCTTCCGCCAGAATTCAAAATTAGCGCGAAGCTACAGTGACGTCGTTTTCAGTCTTAACTACAGAATATTAATGGCAACGACGATTTACAACTACAGACGGCAACGGCTACCTGAAATTGGATGAAAGCTACTCCAACAGTAACAAAGTTTCTATTATTGGATGAGGAGCATTGAAGTCAAGAGCCGATTAACTTACAGAGTATTTAAGCCAAGGTTAGAGCACGGTGGAATAACTTTTTGCGAATTTTACTCTTGAGCCCTAATCTGCAAAATCATTCATACTCTATATTTCTTCTACATCTCTCGATTTTAACTTGAGATTTAACCCTTGTGAGAGTGTAGTCTGAGCTTACAATTTACGAACTCAACTATCTGTGTAAGGCAGTGGATTGACACCCGTGAAGTTCAATCCTAAATTGTAAAGGCAGTTGATCGGAGCCCGGAATTCCGATCTGTTTTTTCTCACTGAAGAGAAGGTTGAGGATCTTCAAGGGGTGAACTTTGAAGCGTGGATGTAAGCAAGGTTTGGCCGAACCACGTAAAAAATCTTGTATTGATTTTTTTTTCTCTCTCTCTGTTATTTGTATTATTGTGTTTGCTTACTGATTAGTTTAAGAAAAATTACAAAAGTTTAAACTAAACCCCCCCCCCCCCCTCTTAGACAATCTCGATCCTACAATTGGTATGTAATATCCGGCCTGTACGGAGTTTTATATTATAATATATATTGGTATTTTTATAAATATGTCAAATCAAACCCGTTTTACAAAAAGAAAGCGTCATTAGAATCCTAACGATTAATAGGAATTTTAAGGAAATTTAGGGAAATTTTTGGAATAATAACGCTATATTCCGAGTAATTACCTCTATCGTAATGTAAAGGACGTTTTAGTAAAAATAGTAAATGAAGTCCAAATTGCGAACAGACAGTTTTAATAAAGCCCTGGTAATGAATAAGAGATATCTGCAAAGTATGGAGTTTTCGAGAATCCGAATCTTTTGCCGATTAACGATACGAATGACGAAACATATATAAAAACTATGGAAGGGCATTTTAATAATTTGCCAAATCAAATTTTATAAAATAACACAAAATTCTTTTCTCCTCATTTCTTTCTTCTTCTTCCCTGGAGCTCACGAGAACAGAGAGCATTTCTCTCCCTCGACCGCAGGCGATTTCTCCAATCCGACTCCGTTCTGACCTCCGATCGTTCCGTTTTCTTCACGTTTTCTCCTCCAATCGACGCTCTAGGTATGATTCTATAGTTTCAGAGCGTTAAATTTTGAGTTTCGTAGAGTTATACGTTTAGGGTTCGTTTAGGGTTTCGATTAAAAAACGCGATTTAGGGTCCGTAATTAATAGGTTTACTGTGATTAAGTATGCATTGAACGTATTGGACGTTATTGGACGAATCTAATTTATTTGGGAAAAAATGTTTGAATTTGAGAAATTTCGAGATTTTAGGGAAAACTCGCAAATTGTGAATTGAGGTGCCGAGCGTAAAATTGCTCGAATAATTAGCTCAATGAACTGGATTAGAACTTTAGGAAATTCCGTACTTAAGGTTTTGTAAATTTGGACGATCGATAGTTTAAACTCGTTTTAACGTCGATATTATGTTTTGCCTCAGACAAACAACGCTCGTGGACGGAGCTTGAGCTGCTTTGGACACGAGGTAAGTTCTCGTGATCTTCTCTGACCGATTGGCCTACACCGTACTTGGAAGTCGTCTCGAGGATTTTTGGTGACGCGTTTATTTACTCGCTTTGGTTGGGTAGTTAGGGTTCGATTGTCTTCTAGGTTGAATTCTGTGTTTTGATGGTATGCTCTGCACGTATGTTTACTTTCTGTCATATTGAACTGTTCACGCATCACGTGTTTTAAGAAAAAGAACATAGAAAATGAATTTCTGCATGATGTTTTAAAGAGAATGACGATGTGGCCTAGAGAGGGGCACGACCTATTTTGGAGACCGATTACGAGTTTGTCACAATACCACATCTATTGCATACTCATACAGTTATACAGTTACAGGTCATGCGAGATGGGGCTCAGGCACGGCTGTACGTGTTGTAAGCGTGTACCCCCCCTTCCCAGTCTAGCTGGAAAGAGTAGTCCGACCGTAGGATGGGCTCTCTCCAGGTTAGGAGGCTGAGATCTCGGTGACACCACAGAGTAAAGATAAAGAAAATGCTGCATGATTTCTGAACTCATACGCATAGCATGCATGTACATTTACTAGAACTTGCTGAGATTTTTATCTCATAGATGTCTGTATGGTGTAGGTGATTACGAGGAAACAGGTGAGGATGAGATTCTTCCTCCTGAGGAGTGATCTAGTTGACGGAGGATGGTTGCGGTGGTGTGTTGGCGCAGTCGACGCTTACCTGACCCGTGGGGATGTATGTATAGGTTTTGGGGTTTTTGGAATGTTTTGGACTGATGGTTGTATAGACATTTTAGGATGTTTGGTTTTGGTTAGGTGATAGACTGATGTTTTCTATGTTTTATAAACCGTATTTGTAAAATGTTTTATTGAAGCTTTTAATTGCACGCTATGGAAATCGTTTGAAATGTTTTTAGGTTCGATATGGATATGCTCGATTTTTAGAGCTATCCACGCAGTTGGATTTCGCAAAGTCCGCTGCAAATTGGTTGAGTTTAAGTTACAAGTCTATGTGTTTATTGATGAAGAATGTATAGAAGTGGTATGAAAGGGGATGAGGAAATGGTGTAAAAATATAGGAAGTTTTGCTCTCTGGAATCGGATTCCAGAGAGCGTATTGAAGTGTTTGCTCTCTTGAATTCCAGAAAGCAAATTGTATTGTAAAATGAAAGGCGATGGGGCGCCAGTGTGAGGGGCGACTATCGCCCCTCCCTTCTTCTTGGTTGGCGACCGGGCGCCGAGATGAGAGGCGACTGATCGCCCCTCCTGGTCTCAATACAGCGACTGATCGCTGGCAATAATTGTTTTAAAATTATAGTTTTATTTAATAGTTTTAATTGTTTTAAATAGTTTTATCTTAATTGTTTTAAGTTGGTTTTAAACGGTTTACAAACAACGTTAACGATTTCAATTCCGCTTAGAGTTTAGTTAAGTATAAGGAGAAAAAAAAAATATGTACGGGAAAATGGGTACAGTATTAGGGTCGTGACAATTTATGGTATCAGAGCCCCCGGGTATTAAAATCGGTTCTGTAGACTGCTCGACTGCACAGCCACTACGCGAACATTCTTCATTAACTGTAAGTATGTTTATAGCTTTATTTGATTTCTAGTTTCTTAGAGGATTTGTCTTAACTTTTTATAGGAGTCATTTATAAAAATGGTGCGTCAAGGAAATGACCGAGACGACCGAGATGATACGATCGACACCCTCAAGGATTTTATTGTCCAGCAGTCTTAGCATATGGAGCTACAGGCTCAACAAATGGAGAGACAGTCTCAACAGCTGGGTACTCTTATAGACCGAGAGGGCACTAGAGCTCGGGAGGCAGCTATTCCGGGTAACCGGGGGATGGAGAGATTTCAGAAGCTCCAGCCCCCTTTATTTAATGGACAATCTACGGACCCCTCTTCAGCCGAGGAGTGGATTCGCACTATGGAGGACATGCTGGCATATGCTAGCATAGAGGACGGAGAGAGGGTTGCATTGGTGACCTACCACTTAGCACTGGACGCTCGATTTTGGTGGGATTCCATCAAGACGACCACCGATGTGACGATTATGGGTTGGGAGCGATTCAGAGATTTGTTTTATGACAAGTATTTCAGCCATACCGTATGAGAGGTGAAGATGGTTGAGTTTATGCAGTTACGGCAAGTTGGTACGATTGCCGAGTATGTGAGGAAGTTTGAAGCCCTTTCTAGATTTGCGCTACGTCAGGTCAGCGTTAACGAGGACAAGGTACGCCGATTTTTACACGGACTTAGTCAGGAGTTCCAGATGCGCCTTACTATATCTGGGGTGCAGAATGTATCATACGACGAGATAGTGGCCAGGACACTTGATATTGAGGCAGTTGATAGAGATTCTGCCAAATCGAGGGAGCCATCTAAGGGTTTCTTCTGAGAGATACGTCCTCAGTCTCTGAACCGAGGTTGGCATCCTAGAGCACAGCCTCAGCAGCTAACAGAGGGGTGTCAAGAGACCTCTTGAGGGAGATAATGATCGGGGTAAAGGGAAGCAAGTACAAGTGGCTCCTCAGATACCTATTTGCCCTAAATGCCAGAGGGAACATACTGGCCAGTGCAGATTGGGCATGGGTGTGTGCTATCGGTGTGGAGACGCGGGCCATTTTGTTCGGGATTGCCCGAAGCCCGGCAGAGATCAGCTAGGCGGTGATCAGAGGAGAGTTATGCCGAGGATCTTCGCATTTATAGAGCCTGGTGATGTCGATAACGAGGATCAGCCTGCCGTGATAGTAGGTACTATATTGATTATGGGCGTAGCTGTATTTTCTTTGTTAGACACGGGGGCTACGCACTCTTTTGTTTCCACTGCTTGTGTGTCTAGATTGAAGCTTGCACCTGAGTTAGCAGAATGCGAATATAGTGTGATGCTACCTTCAGGAGAGCGTATGCAGTCAGGTCATGTTGTCCAGGGCAATATTATCTCGATTGGGGATAGTACCCTCTATGCTCGCCTTATTGTTATGGGCATCGAGCACTATGATCTTATCTTAGGGATGGATTGGCTATCGCAGCACTTCGCCACCATCGATTGTCGATCCGGGATTGTGACCTTTCGACCCCCGGGTAAAGCCGAGTTTTCTTACCAGGCGATGAACAGATTGAGTAGCTCGCCTATTTCTTATTCTATGAAGGTCAACGAGCAGTTTAAAGGTGCGTGCTCTTTTTATTTGGCCTCTGTATTTGATGTTCAGTTGCTCAGCGGAGTAAAGCCGAGTGACATTCCTATAGTCAGAGAGTTCTCTGGTATATTCCTTGATGATCTTCCCGGGTTACCACCGGACCGGGAGATTGAATTCACTATTGATGTCTATCCAAACTCTGCGCCAAGGTTTAAAAACCCGTATCGGTTGGCACCAGCTGAGTTGAGAGAGTTGAGGACTCAGCTTGACGAGTTATTAGAGAAAGGGTTTATCCGACCCAGTGTTTCGCCTTGGGGTGCGCCCGTTCTGTTTGTTAAGAAGAAAGACAGGACCCTCAGGATGTACATCGATTACAGAGAGTTGAACAAATTGACGGTGAAGAATAAATATCTGTTGCCTCGGATTGATGATTTATTTGATCAGCTGCAAGGTGCCCGAGTATTTTCGAGGATTGATCTGCGCTCGGGCTACAATCAGTTGAAGGTCCGGAAGGATGATATACCGAAGACGACATTCCGAACGAGGTGTGGGCATTATGAGTTCCTTGTCATGTCTTTTGGACTTACTAATGCCCCTGCAGCATTTATGGACTTGATGAATCGTATCTTCAAGGAGTATCTGGAAAAGTTCGTGGTGGTTTTCATCGATGATATTCTGATCTACTCTAAGACGAAGGAAAAACACGAGGAGCATTTGAGGATAGTCTTGAGGACACTATGTCAGCATCAGTTGTATCCGAAGTTCTCCAAATGCGAATTTTAGTTGGATCGGGTCAGTTTCCTTGGCCATATCATATCACAGGAAGGTGTTTCTGTGGATCTGAGCAAAATTCAAGTGGTCAGAGATTGGCCACAGCCGAAGAACATACGTGAGGTGCGTGGATTTCTCGGATTAGCTGGCTATTATCGGAAGTTCATAGAGGGATTTTCGAAGATCGCAGTTCCTCTTTCGCGTCTGACTCGGAAGAACGAGAGATTTATATGGTCGGCTGCTTGTGACAACAGTTTTATAGAGTTAAAACAGAGATTGACCACCGCTCCAGTATTGGCGCTACCTGTTGAAGGTGACAAGTTTAGTATTTATTGTGATGGGTCTGGAGTTGGACTCGGTTGTGTATTGATGCAGGAGGGGAGAGTTATTGCTTATGCTTCTCGGCAATTGAAGCCGTATGAGCAGAATTACCCTACGCACGACCTTGAGTTAGCAACTGTGGTCTTTGCACTGAAGATATGGAGACATTATTTATATGGGCAGCAGTGCGAGATATTTTCTGACCACAAGAGCTTGAAGTATCTATTTACACAGAAGGAGCTGAATATGCGACAGAGACGATGGCTTGAGTTCGTCAAAGATTACGATTTTGATATCAAGTACCATCCAGGAAAGGCGAACAAGGTAGCTGATGCTTTGAGTAGAGTGCCTTCTGCGAGTCAGCCTTCATTAGCAGCGATGTCAGTTACGCTGCGGTCTGAGATTGAGAGGTTCGACGTGGAGATAGTGGCAGAGTTGTCTAGTATGCTCACCAACATTTCTCTCAGGCCGACTATTCTGGATCGGATACGTGAGGCTCAGCAGAACGATACGGAGTGTGAGGTGCTTCGATCCAGCATGACATTGGGAGACTCGTCAGATTTTCATTTGTCAGAGGATGGTATTCTGAAGTTCAAGCATAGGTGGTACGTGCCTAACGACGAGGATCTGAAGAAGGATATATTGGCCGAGGCACATTCTTCGGCGTATTATGTGCACCCGGGAAGTACCAAGATGTACTGGGATTTAAAGCAACACTTCTGGTGGCCAAATATGAAGAGAGAGGTCGTCAAGTATGTCGAGACCTTTCTAGTCTGCCAATAGGTAAAGGCAGAGCACCAGAGACCGACCGGAACATTATTGCCACTGCCGATTCCGGAGTGGAAATGGGAGCAGATCTCCATGGATTTTGTTGTGGGGCTCCCGAGGACGACGAAGGGCCACGACGGCATATGGGTTATTGTGGACCGATTGACAAAGTCGGCCCACTTCTTGTCTGTGAGGATGGCACTTCTATGGATCAGCTTGCCGAGCTTTATGTGCAGGAGATTGTTAGACTTCACGGTGTGCCAGTTTCGATTGTCTCAGACAGAGATCCGAGATTTACGTCGAAGTTCTGGAAGAGCCTGCACAAAGCTATGGGGATTCAGCTTAATTTCAGCACGGCATTTCATCCTCAGGCTGATGGTCAGACAGAGAGGACGAATCAGATTTTGGAGGATATGCTCAGAGCATGTGTGCTGGAGTTTCAGGGCTCGTGGAGCCGATATTTACCCCTGATTGAGTTCTCGTACAACAACAGCTTCCAGGCTACGATTGGCATGGCTCCATATGAGGCGTTGTATGGTCGGAAGTGTAGGTCTCCGTTATATTGGGACGAGGTTGGCGAGGCCAGCGTCGTTGGTCCTGAGATTCTACAGCAAACGGCAGAGAAGATTGCTGTTATCCGACAGCGTATTGAGATAGCTCAGAGTCGACAGAAGAGCTATGCTGACACACGACGGAGAGAGCTAGAGTTCGAGGAAGGCGACGAAGTTTATCTTAAAGTTTCTCCGTTCAAAGGGGTTGCGAGATTTGAAAGGAGGGGCAAGTTAAACCCTCGCTATGTGGGGCCCTTTCCTATTCTGAAGAGGATCGGGAAGATGGCGTACAGATTAGAGCTTCCAGCTTCTTTGGAGGGTATCCACGACGTATTCCATGTATCTATGCTTCGGAAGTGCCTACGCGATCCATCGCATATTGTCGAGGCTAGAGAGATTGAGGTACAGCCTACCTTGACTTACGAGGAGAGGCCCGTACGCATTCTGGAGTCTTCCATCAAAGTATTGCGCAACAAGGAGATTCCGCTGGTGAAAGTTTTGTGGCGGAACCACGAGGTGGAGGAAGCTACGTGGGAGCGACAGCAGGATATGATGACTAAATATCCTGATCTATTTGTGTGATTTAATTTTGCGGACAAAATTCTAAATAAGGTGGGTGGAATGTAATATCCGGCCTGTACGGAATTTTATATTATAATATATATTGGCATTTTTATAAATATGTCAAATCAAACTCGTTTTACGAAAAGAAAGCGTCATTAGAATCCTAATGATTAATAGGAATTTTAAGGAAATTTAGGGAATTTTCGGAATAATAACGCTATATTCCGAGTAATTACCTCTATCGTAATGTAAAGGACGTTTTAGTAAAAATAGTAAATGAAGTTCAAATTGCGAACAGACAGTTTTAATAAAGCCCTGGTAATGAATAAGAGATATCTGCAAAGTATGGAGTTTTCGAAGAATCCGAATCTTTGGCCGATTAACGATACGAATGACGAAACATATATAAAAACTATGGAAGGGCATTTTAGTAATTTGCCAAATAGAATTTTATAAAATAACACAAAATTCTTTTCTCCTCATTTCTTTCTTCTTATTCCCTGGAGCTCACGAGAACAGAGAGCATTTCTCTCCCTCGACCGCAGGCGATTTCTGCAATCCGACTCCGTTCTGACCTCCGATCGTTTCGTTTTCTTCACGTTTTCTCCTCCAATCGACGCTCTAGGTATGATTCTATAGTTTCAGAGCGTTAAATTTCGAGTTTCGTAGAGTTATACGTTTAGGGTTCGTTTAGGGTTTCGATTAAAAAACGCGATTTAGGGTCCGTAATTAATAGGTTTACTGTGATTAAGTATGTATTGAACGTATTGGACGTTATTGGACGAATCTAATTTATTTGGGAAAAAATGTTTGAATTTGAGAAATTTCGAGATTTTAGGAAAAACTCTTAAATTGTGAATTGAGGTGCCGAGCATAAAATTGCTCGAATAATTAGCTCAATGAACTGGATTAGAACTTTAGGAAGTTCCGTACTTAAGGTTTAGTAAATTTGGGCGATCGATAGTTTAAACTCGTTTTAACGTCGATATTATGTTTTGCCTCAGACAAACAACGCTCGTGGACGGAGCTTGAGCTAATTTGGACACGAGGTAAGTTCTCGTGATCTTCTCTGACCGATTGGCCTACACCGCACTTCGAAGTCGTTTCGAGGATTTTTGGTGACGCGTTTATTTACTCGCTTTGGTTGGGTAGTTAGGGTTTGATTGTCTTCTAGGTTGAATTCTGTGTTTTGATGGTATGCTCTGCACGTATGTTTACTTTCTGTCATATTGAACTGTTCACGCATCACGTGTTTTAAGAAAAAGAACATAGAAAATGAATTTCTGCATGATGTTTTAAAGAGAATGACGATGTGGCCTAGAGAGGGGCACGACCTATTTTGGAGACCGATTACGAGTTTGTCACAATACCACATCTATTGCATACTCATACAGTTATACAGTTACAGGTCATGCGAGATGGGGCTCAGGCACGGCTGTACGTGTTGTAAGCGTGTACCCCCCCTTCCCAGTCTAGCTGGAAAGAGTAGTCCGACCGTAGGATGGGCTCTCTCCGGTTAGGAGGCTGAGATCTCGGTGACACCACAGAGTAAAGATAAAGAAAATGCTGCATGATTTCTGAACTCATACGCATAGCATGCATGTACATTTACTAGAACTTGCTGAGATTTTTATCTCATAGATGTCTGTATGGTGTAGGTGATTACGAGGACACAGGTGAGGATGAGATTCCTCCTCCTGAGGAGTGATCTAGTTGACGGAGGATGGTTGCGGTGGTGTGTTGGCGCAGTCGATCCTTACCTGACCCGTGGGGATGTATGTATAGGTTTTGGGGTTTTTGGAATGTTTTGGACTGATGGTTGTATAGACATTTTAGGATGCTTTGTTCTGGTTAGATGATAGACTGATGTTTTCTATGTTTTATAAACCGTATTTGTAAAATATTTTTTGAAGCTTTTAATTGCACGCTATGGAAATCGTTTGAAATGTTTTTAGGTTCGATATGGATATGCTCGATTTTTAGAGCTATCCACGCAGTTGGATTTCGCAAAGTCCGCTGTAAATTGGTTGAGTTTAAGTTACAAGTCTATGTGTTTATTGATGAAGAATGTATAGAAGTGGTATGAAAGGGGATGAGGAAATGGTGTAAAAATATAGGAAGTTTTGCTCTCTGGAATCGGATTCCAGAGTGCGTATTGAAGTGTTTGCTCTCTGGAATTCCAGAAAGCAAATTGTATTGTAAAATGAAAGGCGATGGGGCGCCAGTGTGAGGGGCGACTGATCGCCCCTCCCTTCTTCTTGGTTGGCGACCGGGCGCCGAGATGAGGGGCGACTGATCGCCCCTCCTGGTCTCAATACAGCGACTGATCGCTGCAATGTGCAGCGATCAATCGCTGCAATGTGCAGCGATCAATCGCTGCAATGTGCAGCGATCAATCGCTGCAATGTGCAGCGATCAATCGCTGCAATGTGCAGCGATCAATCGCTGCAATGTGCAGCGATCAATCGCTGCAATGTGCAGCGATCAATCGCTGCAATGTGCAGCGATCAATCGCTGCAATGTGCAGCGATCAATCGCTGCAATGTGCAGCGATCAATCGCTGCAATGTGCAGCGATCAATCGCTGCAATGTGCAGCGATCAATCGCTGCAATGTGCAGCGATCAATCGCTGCAATGTGCAGCGATCAATCGCTGCAATGTGCAGCGATCAATCGCTGCAATGTGCAGCGATCAATCGCTGCAATGTGCAGCGATCAATCGCTGCAATGTGCAGCGATCAATCGCTGCAATGTGCAGCGATCAATCGCTGCAATGTGCAGCGATCAATCGCTGCAATGTGCAGCGATCAATCGCTGCAATGTGCAGCGATCAATCGCTGCAATGTGCAGCGATCAATCGCTGCAATGTGCAGCGATCAATCGCTGCAATGTGCAGCGATCAATCGCTGCAATGTGCAGCGATCAATCGCTGCAATGTGCAGCGATCAATCGCTGCAATGTGCAGCGATCAATCGCTGCAATGTGCAGCGATCAATCGCTGCAATGTGCAGCGATCAATCGCTGCAATGTGCAGCGATCAATCGCTGCAATGTGCAGCGATCAATCGCTGCAATGTGCAGCGATCAATCGCTGCAATGTGCAGCGATCAATCGCTGCAATGTGCAGCGATCAATCGCTGCAATGTGCAGCGATCAATCGCTGCAATGTGCAGCGATCAATCGCTGCAATGTGCAGCGATCAATCGCTGCAATGTGCAGCGATCAATCGCTGCAATGTGCAGCGATCAATCGCTGCAATGTGCAGCGATCAATCGCTGCAATGTGCAGCGATCAATCGCTGCAATGTGCAGCGATCAATCGCTGCAATGTGCAGCGATCAATCGCTGCAATGTGCAGCGATCAATCGCTGCAATGTGCAGCGATCAATCGCTGCAATGTGCAGCGATCAATCGCTGCAATGTGCAGCGATCAATCGCTGCAATGTGCAGCGATCAATCGCTGCAATGTGCAGCGATCAATCGCTGCAATGTGCAGCGATCAATCGCTGCAATGTGCAGCGATCAATCGCTGCAATGTGCAGCGATCAATCGCTGCAATGTGCAGCGATCAATCGCTGCAATGTGCAGCGATCAATCGCTGCAATGTGCAGCGATCAATCGCTGCAATGTGCAGCGATCAATCGCTGCAATGTGCAGCGATCAATCGCTGCAATGTGCAGCGATCAATCGCTGCAATGTGCAGCGATCAATCGCTGCAATGTGCAGCGATCAATCGCTGCAATGTGCAGCGATCAATCGCTGCAATGTGCAGCGATCAATCGCTGCAATGTGCAGCGATCAATCGCTGCAATGTGCAGCGATCAATCGCTGCAATGTGCAGCGATCAATCGCTGCAATGTGCAGCGATCAATCGCTGCAATGTGCAGCGATCAATCGCTGCAATGTGCAGCGATCAATCGCTGCAATGTGCAGCGATCAATCGCTGCAATGTGCAGCGATCAATCGCTGCAATGTGCAGCGATCAATCGCTGCAATGTGCAGCGATCAATCGCTGCAATGTGCAGCGATCAATCGCTGCAATGTGCAGCGATCAATCGCTGCAATGTGCAGCGATCAATCGCTGCAATGTGCAGCGATCAATCGCTGCAATGTGCAGCGATCAATCGCTGCAATGTGCAGCGATCAATCGCTGCAATGTGCAGCGATCAATCGCTGCAATGTGCAGCGATCAATCGCTGCAATGTGCAGCGATCAATCGCTGCAATGTGCAGCGATCAATCGCTGCAATGTGCAGCGATCAATCG
The DNA here is from genome assembly GCA_022432975.1 of Begonia masoniana. Taxonomy (NCBI): domain Eukaryota; kingdom Viridiplantae; phylum Streptophyta; class Magnoliopsida; order Cucurbitales; family Begoniaceae; genus Begonia; species Begonia masoniana. The sequence goes on along the minus strand of CM039503.1, from coordinate 45,900,096 downwards.
CTGCAATGTGCAGCGATCAATCGCTGCAATGTGCAGCGATCAATCGCTGCAATGTGCAGCGATCAATCGCTGCAATGTGCAGCGATCAATCGCTGCAATGTGCAGCGATCAATCGCTGCAATGTGCAGCGATCAATCGCTGCAATGTGCAGCGATCAATCGCTGCAATGTGCAGCGATCAATCGCTGCAATGTGCAGCGATCAATCGCTGCAATGTGCAGCGATCAATCGCTGCAATGTGCAGCGATCAATCGCTGCAATGTGCAGCGATCAATCGCTGCAATGTGCAGCGATCAATCGCTGCAATGTGCAGCGATCAATCGCTGCAATGTGCAGCGATCAATCGCTGCAATGTGCAGCGATCAATCGCTGCAATGTGCAGCGATCAATCGCTGCAATGTGCAGCGGTCGCTGCTTCCTTTTTCGACAGAATGATTCAATTCTGCCCCTCCCTTTGTTTTACTTATAAATTGTTTTTAAATTATAGTTTTTATTTATAGTTTAATTGTTTTAAATAGTTTTAACTTAATTGTTTAAGTTGGTTTTTTTAACGGTTACAAACAACGCTAACGATTTCAATTCCGTTTAGAGTTTAGTTAAGTATAAGAAAAAAAAAATATGTACGGGAAACTAGGTACTGTATGAGGGTCGTGGCATGGTATCAGAGATAGGTTTGCACTGTCTAAGTTTGGGCTTAAACAATCTGGAAATATATATCTACAATGGCACCCAACCCCTAACTTCACACACATAGAAGGTCAAGCTACAAATAGACCTCCTTTCCTTTGATGTTGACTATGTTATGGAAGGCTAGAATGAAATATTCGTTCAAGCCATAGACTATGAGACTTGGTGTATTATAGAGAATGGTCTTTTAAGGCCATGAAACTGTAGATGGGAAAAGTATCCCTAAGGACTCTACTGAATTATCTGAGTCCGTAAGGAGAAATCTGGAGCCTTAATGCCAAGACAGTAAACCACTTGTACTGTGCTCTAAATAGCGACGAATTTAATAGAGTACAAGGGTTGTGAGATGTGCTCAAGAAATTTGGCACTTATTAGAGATCACACACGAAGGCACAAACCAGGTTAAAAGAGAGTAAATTGAGCATGTTAGTTCATGAATATGAACTGTTTTCCATGAAAAAGGAGAAACCATTAGTTCTATGTTTACTCGATTTACTAACATCACTAATGGTATTAAAGCTCTTGGTAAGATTTACTCAGGTGAAGAACAGGTAAGGAAACTTCTGAGATGCCTACCGAGAGCATGGTAACCAAAGGTGACTGTCCATTCAGGAAGCAAAGGATCTCAAAGCTTTAAAGCTTGAGGCGCTCATTGGATCTCTCATGACGCATGAGATCACAATGAGAGCCAATGACAAGGAAGATCTAAGGGAAAAAGAGATCGGTAAAAAGAAAGATATTGCTTTGAAAGCTTCCTCCAGCAAACAAGAAGAATCCGAGGAGGAAGAAGAAGATGATGAGGATATTGCCCTCATTACAAGGAGGTTCAGCAAATTTCTCCAGAGAAAAAGAATGCAAGGAAGGAGATTTCCAAAGGTTGAAAAATCACAAAAGGAAAAGGAAATCACCTGCTTTGGATGCGGCTAAGCCTGGCCACATGAAGGCAGATTGTCCACAGGCAAAGAAGTATCCCAAGAAGTTTAAGAAGAAGGCTATGAAGGCCACTTGGGATGACAGTGAAGGTGACACATCTTCATCAGAAGATGAGGAAGTAGCCAACCTGTGCTTCATGGCACATGATGATAAGGTTAGTTCTCTTTCTTCCAGTATTTTAAGTGATAGTGAAAGTGATAATGAAGATGGTGAACTAATAGATGCATTTAATGATTTGGTTAAACAATTCGGCATGCTTAAGACTAAATATAACCTGTTGAAAAAAGAAAATGCAAACATGGTAGAAATGCATACTAAGAAGTGTAATCTGCATGTGAAGGAGATTGATGAGCTTAAAAGCAAAAACGAAGATTTGAATCATATTATTCTGAAATTTACTAATGGCAGTAAGTTATTTAAGATGTTATTAGGAAGTCAGAGAGCAAATTTTGACAGAACATGTTTAGGTTATGACAAGCCTAATAAAAAGAGAGTTTTTAAGAATTTCTTTGTTAAATCTTCTACTTGCCATGCATGTAATGAGATAGGACATAAATCATATGAATGTCCCTTGAAATTAGGTAAGAAGTCAGGTGAGAAACTTCAATGGGTTCCTAAGGGAGCCAGACCTAACACTAACACTAGGACCCAAAAGATTTGGGTACCTAAGAAGACTACTTGATCTTTGTTTTGCAGGATGATGCGTCTCCAATAAGGAATTAGTGGTACCTGGACAGTGGCTGTTCTAGGCACATGACTGGAGATACATCCATGTTTGCTGTTGTCAACAAGAAGAAAGGAAACGTCACTTTTGGTGGAAACCAGAAGGGTAAAATTGTTGGCATTGGCAACATAGGTCCTGAATAACCTCATTATAGAAAATGTTCTGTTAGTTGAAGATTTAAAATATAACCTACTAAGCATCAGTCAATTATGTGATAAGGGTTATAAAATAGTTTTCAAGAAAAATTCCTGTATAATTAAGGATATAACCAATTGCAAGGTTCTCTTTACTGGTTTCAGGAAAGAGAATATCTATATCATTGACTTAGATAATATCGTTTGTGATAATGAGAAATGTTTTGCTGTTAATTCTTCCCATGATTCGTGGATTTGGCATAGGAGATTAGGACATGTAGGGATGGATACTTTAGCTAAGATTACTAAAGAGAATTTAGTTAGAGGAATCCCTAAGATATCCTTTGAGAAGGATAAGGTCTGTGAAGCCTGCCAAATGGGTAAGTAGATCAAGAGTTCCTTTGCATCGAAGAATGCAATTTCAACTTCTAAGCCTCTCCAACTCCTTCACATGGATCTCTTCGGTCCTTCTAATATAGCAAGCTTAGGAGGCAAATTCACCTGGGTATTCTTTCTGAAGTCTAAGGATGAGACTTTTGATACCTTTTCTAGTTTTAGGAAAAGAGTTCAAAATGAAAAGGAGCTCACCATTGTTGCTATTCGTAGTGATCATAGTGGTGAATTTGAAAATGAGATATTTGAACTCTTGTGTCTCAAATATGGAATTGAGCACAATATCTCCTCTCCTAGAACCCCTCAGCAAAATGGTGTTGTTGAGAGGAAAAATAGGTCTCTCCAAGAGCTAGCCCGAACCATGCTAAATGAAAATTTCCTTCCTAAGTATTTCTGGGCTGAAGCCGTTGCAACAGCTTGTTATGTGCTCAATCGGGTTCCATACACTTCTAAGCCTCTCCAACTCCTTCACATGGATCTCTTCGGTCCTTCTAATATAGCAAGCTTAGGAGGCAAATTCACCTGGGTATTCTTTCTGAAGTCTAAGGATGAGACTTTTGATACCTTTTCTAGTTTTAGGAAAAGAGTTCAAAATGAAAAGGAGCTCACCATTGTTGCTATTCGTAGTGATCATAGTGGTGAATTTGAAAATGAGATATTTGAACTCTTGTGTCTCAAATATGGAATTGAGCACAATATCTCCTCTCCTAGAACCCCTCAGCAAAATGGTGTTGTTGAGAGGAAAAATAGGTCTCTCCAAGAGCTAGCCCGAACCATGCTAAATGAAAATTTCCTTCCTAAGTATTTCTGGGCTGAAGCCGTTGCAACAGCTTGTTATGTGCTCAATCGGGTTCCATAAGACCTATTCTTGAGAAAACTCCATATGAGCTCTGGAGTGGAAAAACACCTTCTGTTAAATACTTTAGAGCCTTTGGTAGTAAATGTTTTATTCTCAACACTAAGGATAACTTAGGAAAATTCGATTCTAAATCTGATCTTGGAATTTTTCTTGGTTATTCTCTTTCAAGTAAAGCATATAGAGTATTCAATAGGAGAACTCTAATTGTAGAGGAATCAGTTCATGTTAACTTTGATGAGTCCCCTCAACCCACAATCAATGTGGATGAGGATGATACTTTGGATAATCAACTGGATTCTCTTTCTTTAGAAAAGCCTAGTGATCCTCATCAAGTAGAAAAAACTTTAGAACTTTCTTCTACTTCCCTAGATATTGTTCCTGTCAAGGATGAAAATCCTGCCCTTCCAAGAGATTGGAAGTTCGTCAAAGATCATCCAATAGAAGAAATTTTAGGTGATCCTTCTTTAGAAGTTAAGACTAGATCTTCTCTTAAGAATCTCTGTGCCAATGTGGCATTTATCTTTCAAGTAGAGCCTAAGAAGTTTGAAGAGGCCGAGAATGATGAGAATTAGATTATGGCTATGCAAGATGAATTAATCAATTTGAAAGGAGCAATGTATGGGAACTTGTTCCACGACCTAAGGATCATCCCATTATTGGAACTAAATGGATCTACAAGAATAAATTAGATTAAAATGGGATTGTTGTTAGAAATAAGGCTAGACTTGTGGCTAAGGGATACTCTCAAGAAGAGGGTATTGATTTTGAGGAATCCTTTGCCCCTGTAGCTAGATTAGAGTCAATTAGGATGCTTCTAACCTTTGCTTGCTACAAGAACTTCACACTCTTTTAAATGGATATAAAGAGTGCATTCCTAGAGCTTGATACGATAGATTGAAGAATTTTCTTGAAGAAAGAAATTTCAAAAAGGGAAATTCTGATTCAACTCTATTTACCATGCAAAAGGATAATGACATTCTGTTAGTTCAATTCTATGTTGATGACATTATTTTTGGATCAACTAATGTCAACATGTGTAATGAGTTTTCTTCCCTCATGCAAAGTGAATTTGAAATGAGTATGATGGGGGAGTTAAAATTCTTCTTAGATTTCCAGATCAGTCAATCTCCTGATGGCATTTTCTTCTGCCAAGAAAAATACATCAAGGAGCTCTTAAAGAAATTTGGTTTAGATTCTGTCAAATCTTCTAGAACTCCCATGAGTACCACTACAAAATTGGACAAAGATGAAAGAGGATTAAGTGTGGATATTAAAAAGTATCATGGTATGATTGGATCCTTGTTATATCTGACTGCAAGTAGGCCAGATATTCTATTTAGTGTTTGTCTTTGTGCTAGATTCCAAGCTGCTCCTAAGGAATCTCACTTAACTGCTATCAAAAGGATTTTTAGATATTTGAGTGGGACTTATGATTTAGGCTTATGGTATCCTAAAGGCACTTCTTTTGATCGGATTGGATATTCTGATTCTGACTATGCCGGTAGTCTAGTTGATAAGAAAAGCACCAGTGGAACATGTCAGTTCCTTGGTGAATCTCTTGTCTCCTGGTATTCTAAGAAACATAATTCTGTTGCATTATCAACTGCTGAGAGTGAATATATTGCTGCAGGCAGTTGTTGTGCACAAATGCTTTGGATGAAACCGACTTTGGAAGATTATAATCTGTTTTACTAATAGGATTCCTATTCGGTGTGACAACACCAGTGCTATCAACATTTCTAAAAATCCTATTCAGCATTCTAGAACCAAGCATATAGATGTTAGATATCACTTCATCCGTGATCATGTTCAAAGAGGTGATATATCCTTAGAGTTTGTAAATTCTGTAGATCAGTTAGCAGATATTTTTACAAAGCCGTTAGATGAGAAAACCTTCTGTGGGATTAGAATAAGATTGGGGCTTATTAAATGTGAGAAAAGTTAAGGTTCTCTCCTTCTCTCTGCCTATGTTATTTACATCGCCCGGTCACTTACTATTCACCGAATGATGTCTTTGTACCGGATGACATATTTTCTAATCTGAAGACACGTGTCACCCATCGGGTGATATCGTTGTTACACGTGCGACTTCATCTCGTCGGGCGTTGTTCTATTCTTTTAAACTTAGTTACTTCTCAGAAACGCTTCATCTTTCGGCTCTTTCAGAAAAACCTCTGCCTTCAACCCTTTCTCTCTAGGTTTTCTTCACAGAACCTTTCCAATGGATCATCTGGGCTCTTCATCTCGAGCAGTTGCTGAGCCAGCGAAAAAGAAAGCCAAAACCACTACTCGTCCACCACGAGTGATTCCTCGAGCGAATAGTTGGCCGTCGCTCTATTTCCTCAATGAGGCAGCTGAAGTTAGGTATCACGACGACTTTAAGGATAAGAAATTGATTCCAAGTCGTGGTATTGTTCCAGACGAGTTAGTTTCCTTAAACATAGTAGCACCCTTGACTGACATTGGATTAATAGGGTTGTTTGAAGTTGAATCTTTCTTTTACCCTACTGCCATTAGGATGTTCTATGCCAATCTTAGTTATCCTTCTGACCAATCAACCATTTCGAGCTATGTGTATGGAAAATGCATAGTTCTAACTTCTCAATCCATAAATGAGCTACTGGGGAGTCCCCATCTCGATCAACATCCCAAAATTTTTTCAACTGAGCAAGAACCCCCTTTTCTTAGAACTCCTGATGGTGAACAATTCTTGAAAGAGATTGCTCTAGACCCATACAATATTCCCAATTCCTTAAAGAGCAGACATTTATCTATTAGAGCTCGTTTTCTCCATCAGATGATATGTTATAATGTCATTCTTAAGGGTGGTCATTATGATGATATTAGCTGCATGGAATTTGTTATTCTTTTTGCCTTCTATCAAAAGACCCCGGTTGATATAGTATATATTATTTTGAGAAGGATGATTCAGAGTGTTTCTTTCAGGGCCTACATCTTTTCCCTATAACCTTCTTCTTATGAAGATCTTTCAGAAATTTGAGGTTGAATTTCAAGAGGATGAGGATCCTTCCTGTCTCAAACCATCCAGTTATTATTCTAAATCCACCTTGTCCAGGATGGGAATTAAGAGAACACGTCAAGGGAAGTTTGTATTGGATCAGTCCAAGCAGAGGGCTGCAACGGTAGCAGTTGTCAGAAAAGGCAAAAGGAAATTGCCTTTTGGATGCAGAGTCCTCTATGCAAGAAGGAGGTGGTGACTCAGAGATCCCTGCCTTTGATATTTTCCCTCCTCATTCTCTGGTCTCACGCACCCACCTTCCACCACCAATGCCAAGACCCCCTGCTTCCTCCTTTCTAGCTCATCCCTTTGAGGCAATGTCAGCCCCTCTTACTCTCTCCTCTCCTCCTCCTCGTTCACCTCCTACATCAATGGCTTATTCCACTTTACCTTCTATGTCCCCTCTAATTCCAGAGGAACCCTCTTCCCCTCCACCAACACAGCTGTTGCCCTCTCTGCCTTCACCAGTCCAACCTTCTTCACAAGTCCAACTTTCTCCATCAGTGGAACCACCACATACCCTACACAGTTCCCTCTCCTGTCCAACCTGCTCCACTAGCTCTACCAGCTCCACAAGTCCAACCCTTTTCATCAATCCCCTCAGTTACTCCTGCAACTCCTCAGACCTATCAACGGAGATTTTTCATCAGTGAGAATCAGTTTAATGCCTTGCAGTCCAGCATAGCCAGCTTAGGTACTGCCATCACTTCTGTTCATGAGCAAATGGATAAACAACTGAGCCAGATCAAATTGGACATGGGCATCGCGTTGGATACAGGACTTGCTCTGCTGTCTAAGAAAATGGACAGACATAAGGAAATTGCAGCCCTGAATCATCAATCGCTCAAGTCTCAATTTGATGCCTTTTTTCCGGGACCATCTAGCCCTCCTTCCTTCCCGGAGGCTTGTTCAGAAGACCTCATACTTCCACTTTTCCGGTCTGAGGTTCTTGAAGACTTTGTTCGTTTAACACCTTTAGCTCTTCAGGAGGCAGAACTCCATTTCTCTATTCCTGTTGCTCCTCCTGTTCGTGAATCTTCACCTGAGCCATCCAGTCCTATGAAAGTTTCTTCTGCTGGCCCCTCTGTCGCGCCATCATCCTCTACTCCTCAACTGGGCCACCTTTCATGTATGGATTTGGTAGTCTCTCCAGACACATCTCCACGTCCTCCTCCATGTCTGGATCTGGTAGTCTATCAAGCACCACTTCCTAATGATCTTGACTCCCTTCAAGCCCTTGTGGATGCTTACTTCTCCCCGCACCTTGAAGTGGACTCGTGGATCATCAATGCATTTTGGAAGAAATTTTTAGATTCCTGTAAATAGGAAATGTTTTTTTTACAATTTCTTTTCTTCATCTGTACTAGTAATCTACTGTTGAATACTCTGCCCTTTACTTATTGATATTCTTTTGTTGAATGCAATGCTTCTGCTGATTCTCTCTGTTTTTTTTTTTTTGATAATGTCAATGGGAGAGAATATATTTGATTGATGATGGATATGCATGTGAAATTAGTTACTACTGATTTGTGTATGCATATTTTGGAAATCTAGATATCTGTATGTTTTTTAAAATCTGGTATGCTCCGTGTCTGTTTCTGAATTATATGCTTTTGATTGATGATAGATATGCATGTGGAATTAGTTACTATGATTTGTGTATGCATATTTTGGAAATCTGGATATCTGTATGTTTTTGAAAATCTGGTATGCTCCGTATCTGTTTCTGAATTATATGCTTTTGCTATGGGAGAGCTAGGATTATGGGGGAGAGTTATACTTAATCAAATTTATAGGTTGTCATCATCAAAAAGGGGGTGATTGTTGACTTAATTAGTGTTTAAGTCTAGCTAAGTTTTTGATGATGAATTTGAATGTTAAATATATAATTTGATTATGTTTATTAAATGAGAACAATGATTTATGCAAGGATTTTAATCAATTGGAAATGCCCTTAGAAAAGGGTATTTTAGTTATCTAATGCATATGATTAAGTGTACAGGACTAAATAGAATAACCGGTGTGGAATCTGTTTAAAAATGTCTAAGTCCACCGGTCACTAAACGACAAAGGCGGATGAGTGAAATGAAGAAGTCCACCGGTCACTAAAAGACAAAGGCGGATGAGTGAAATGGTGTGGAATCTGTTTAAAAATGCCTAAGTCCACCGGTCACTAAACGATAAAGGCGGATGAGTAAAATGCCTTAGTCCACCGGTCACTAAACGACAAAGGCGGATGAGTGAAATGAAGAAGTCCACCGGTCACTAAACGGCAAAGGCAGATGAGTGAAATGAAGAAGTCCACCGGTCACTAAACGACAAAGGCGGATGAGTGAAATGAAGAAGTCCACCAGCCACTAATCGACAAAGGCGGATGACTTCAAAGAAGAACTCCACCGCTCGCTAAACGACAAGGCGGATGACTTCGAAGAAGAACTCCACCGCTCGCTAGACGACAAAGCCAGATGAGATTCAAAGAAGACTTCAAGAAGACATCCTACGTTCACTAAACGACAAAGCCGGAAGACGTCTAAAGCTTTTCTCATCCGATGCCGGTTCAACATGTTATAGCTTCATCATCCGACACCGTTTCAGCGTTTTAAAGACTCATCATCCTATGCCGGTTCAACATTTTTGAAGTTGCATCCACCGATGGCGGTTCAAGACCAAAACAACATTGTCTTCCGCCAGAATTCAAAATAAGCGCGAAGCTACAGTGACGTCATTTTCAGTCTTAACTACAAAACATTAATGGCAAAGACGATTTACAACTACAGACGGCAACGGCTACCTGAAATTGTACGAAAGCTGCTCCAACGGTAACAAAGTTTCCATTATTGGATGAGGAGCATTGAAGTCAAGAGCCGACTAACTTATAGAGTATTTAAGTCAAGGTTAGAGCACGATGGAATAACTTTTTGCGAATTTTACTCTTGAGCCCTAATCTGCAAAATCATTCATACTCTGTATTTCTTCTACACCTCTCGATTTTAACTTGAGATTTAACCCTGTGAGAGTGTAGTCTGAGCTTACAACGGATGAGTGAAATGAAGAAGTCCACCGGTCACTAAACGACAAAGGCGGATGAGTGAAATGAAGAAGTCCACCGGTCACTAAACGACAAAGGCGGATGAGTGAAATGAAGAAGTCCACCGGTCACTAAACGACAAAGGCGGATGAGTGAAATGAAGAAGTCCACCGGTCACTAAACGACAAAGGCGGATGAGTGAAATGAAGAAGTCCACCGGTCACTAAACGACAAAGGCGGATGAGTGAAATGAAGAAGTCCACCGGTCACTAAACGACAAAGGCGGATGAGTGAAATGAAGAAGTCCACCGGTCACTAAACGACAAAGGCGGATGAGTGAAATGAAGAAGTCCACCGGTCACTAAACGACAAAGGCGGATGAGTGAAATGAAGAAGTCCACCGGTCACTAAACGACAAAGGCGGATGAGTGAAATGAAGAAGTCCACCGGTCACTAAACGACAAAGGCGGATGAGTGAAATGAAGAAGTCCACCGGTCACTAAACGACAAAGGCGGATGAGTGAAATGAAGAAGTCCACCGGTCACTAAACGACAAAGGCGGATGAGTGAAATGAAGAAGTCCACCGGTCACTAAACGACAAAGGCGGATGAGTGAAATGAAGAAGTCCACCGGTCACTAAACGACAAAGGCGGATGAGTGAAATGAAGAAGTCCACCGGTCACTAAACGACAAAGGCGGATGAGTGAAATGAAGAAGTCCACCGGTCACTAAACGACAAAGGCGGATGAGTGAAATGAAGAAGTCCACCGGTCACTAAACGACAAAGGCGGATGAGTGAAATGAAGAAGTCCACCGGTCACTAAACGACAAAGGCGGATGAGTGAAATGAAGAAGTCCACCGGTCACTAAACGACAAAGGCGGATGAGTGAAATGAAGAAGTCCACCGGTCACTAAACGACAAAGGCGGATGAGTGAAATGAAGAAGTCCACCGGTCACTAAACGACAAAGGCGGATGAGTGAAATGAAGAAGTCCACCGGTCACTAAACGACAAAGGCGGATGAGTGAAATGAAGAAGTCCACCGGTCACTAAACGACAAAGGCGGATGAGTGAAATGAAGAAGTCCACCGGTCACTAAACGACAAAGGCGGATGAGTGAAATGAAGAAGTCCACCGGTCACTAAACGACAAAGGCGGATGAGTGAAATGAAGAAGTCCACCGGTCACTAAACGACAAAGGCGGATGAGTGAAATGAAGAAGTCCACCGGTCACTAAACGACAAAGGCGGATGAGTGAAATGAAGAAGTCCACCGGTCACTAAACGACAAAGGCGGATGAGTGAAATGAAGAAGTCCACCGGTCACTAAACGACAAAGGCGGATGAGTGAAATGAAGAAGTCCACCGGTCACTAAACGACAAAGGCGGATGAGTGAAATGAAGAAGTCCACCGGTCACTAAACGACAAAGGCGGATGAGTGAAATGAAGAAGTCCACCGGTCACTAAACGACAAAGGCGGATGAGTGAAATGAAGAAGTCCACCGGAATTCAAAATAAGCGCGAAGCTACAGTGACGTCATTTTCAGTCTTAACTACAAAACATTAATGGCAAAGACGATTTACAACTACAGACGGCAACGGCTACCTGAAATTGTACGAAAGCTGCTCCAACGGTAACAAAGTTTCCATTATTGGATGAGGAGCATTGAAGTCAAGAGCCGACTAACTTATAGAGTATTTAAGTCAAGGTTAGAGCACGATGGAATAACTTTTTGCGAATTTTACTCTTGAGCCCTAATCTGCAAAATCATTCATACTCTGTATTTCTTCTACACCTCTCGATTTTAACTTGAGATTTAACCCTTGTGAGAGTGTAGTCTGAGCTTACAATTTACGAACTCAACTATCTGTGTAAGGCAGTGGATTGACGCCCGTGAAGTTTAATTCTGAATTGTAAAGGCAGTTGATCGGAGCCCGGAATTCCAATCTGTTTTTTCTCACTGAGGAGAAGGTTAAGGATCTTCAAGGGGTGAACCTTGAAGCGTGGATGTAGGCAAGGTTTGGCCGAACCACGTAAAAAATCTTGTGTTAATTTTTTTCTCTCTCTCTCTCTCTATTATTTGTATTATTGTGTTTGCTTGCTGATTAGTTTAAGAAAAATTAAAAAGGTCTAATTCACCCCCCCTCTTAGACAATCTCGATCCTACAGGATACAGATGTCCATTTTTTTCAATTATTTTGAAAATGTGACTGTTCCATATTTTAACAATGCCAAAATCACCGCTGGTGTAAGATGAAAAACACTCCACTTTTGAAGTAACATGATAAGATGCTCCAGAATCACACACCCAACTCAATTAATTCATCATGAGTTTGACAACATTTTTTCATATAATGATATTTTCACCCTCAGAGGCATTTGCAGTCGTACTCTTTGTTTCTCCTTCAGCACCTTCTGTGCCACAATGATAACACTTAACGGCATTTTTATTTTTCAACTTTGATCTTCATAACGTGTTATGCTCTAGAGGCCCTACGCTCATTTGATCTCCCTCTCATTACTGATAAAGCCTCCACAGAAGAGTGCTTTTGTTCTTCCACCTACTTTCTTCGTCAAGAACCGCAACTGCAATATCATTGAACATCAATGTTGTTTTTGCAGTACCGTTGAAAAAATTTATAATAAGGTGATCATATGAATTTGATAAACTTTGAAGTTAAAATTCAACTCTTTCATTTTCGTCGATTTTGTGCTCCATTGCTGTAAGTTGAGAAAATAATGTGTTTAGAGTATTGATATGGTCAGTCACTGTTGTCGATTCTGACATCCAAAGAGTATAAAATTTTCTTTTCAAGAAAATTTTATTATACCACGACTTCTTCTCATATAGTTTTGTCAATGTATCCCAGATCTGTTTGGAAGTTACGATTTCCGAGATACTTGACAGAACTTCATTTGCTAAAATAAGATGCAAAATGACTATATCATCATCGTCTGCTTTGTTCAATTTCTCATCTTCAACGTTCGTCGGTTTGTCGCCAATGGCCATAACACAACTATCTCTCTGCACAACGCCTTCATTTTTAATTTTCACAGTGAGAAATTAGTTTTCGTTGAATTTTTCAATTTCAATCTTTCCTGCCATAATCACGAGGCTCTAATACCACTTGTCGGGAATAAAAAAACAATTGGTGGGAACAATAATAATAATGTTGCTCCTGTAATATGTGGAAAGTACTGATCATGATAATTCCCAAGAAAGACTGTACAAGACAATTTCCTAGACAAAATTACCTTTCCAAGTAAGTTTCCAGGAAAGGCTGGAGGGGTAACAAACGGTCCACTTAAAATCCAGTCTCCTAGACAGAACTTACTTACATAGTACAATTACACCACTAAATAAGCGGTACGATAAACAATACTAGATGCAATCTGAATAATACCAAAAATATTTTTCCAAGGCCATAAAATTATAACGGCCAAGAAGTAAGAGAAATAATGGGTAAAATGAACACCGAGAATTTTTACGTGGAAATCGAAATCGGAAAAAAATCATGGGGACCGAGTCGAGAAAGATCTCACTATGAAAAATACGATTTATAATATTTTTTTAGATATCGAATATTCTAGAAAATATTCACTAAGAAAAATCACATCTCTTAGAATTCTCACTGTACTTAAAAGAATCTTACCTATTTTTCCTCACCATCTTTCTTTTCTCTTACACAAATTCTCACTATTTCTTCTTCATCTTTTCACAAAAAAGACTCTCTTCAGCTGGATCTCTTCTTCTTCATATGGATTTTCAGATACCTGGATGCAATGAAGGCTTCCCTATTTATAGAAAAAGTTTGTCACAAAATGACAAACTCTAAATGAGACATATTCCTAAAATCTTGCTAAAATCAGAGGTGCCAAATTCTGAAAAAAGAAGAAAGTTTTTTTTTTTCAACTCTACATTAAATGAGATGGGTCCCTCATAATGATGGAGGGACCCCACATGTAGTATACACGTGTTATGTTTAAAGAATAAAATAATGTCATTGCGAATATGTTGATAACGAAAAGATTAATATTATGTTAGTTAAAAAAATAGTTTAGTTTTCATTTGTAACACACCCTAAAAGTTAGAATCTAAATTACATTTTATTCTGTCATGATCTAAAGGCGGGTTGAGACAAAAAGACCAAGTTGAACGAGGGATTCTTGGAGAGAACCCGATCACCCAAATCAAAACTCGATTTACAGTTAAAGACTAAACAAAAAATAAAGTCATAACCTATAAGAGATGAGCTGAAGTTCATATAATGATCACAAAATAATAAGATAGTGCAACAAATAATCCAAAAAAATATTGTGCAAGAAATAAAGTATCAAACATCTAATATATTATACAAACCAAAAAAGATATAAGAGAATTCTCAATGAGAACGGAAAGGATATAAAAACTTAAAGAAAGAAAGGAAACTAAAGGTGACTCTACTACCTTTACATTGGCAAAATGGAGAGTTTTTTTTTTTTTTTTTTGAAGTGACAGACTAGCTCATTAGGCAATCTTATACTCTACCCAATGCATATGAAAAGTTAGTTTTATCATTTTATTTTAAGAACAATAAACCAATGAAAAAAATACAATGCATGATTTTATATTTATTAAAATCTTTTTACCATTTTAAAAACAAATTTCAATAGTCATCAGGGGGGAAAATCTCAAAAGAGTTACATACATAAACAATTATATATAAAATACTGACACCACCATTCTGTTCGCTGTAGAAAACATCCCAAATAAGAATAAAGTCATTCACAAATAGGGGTGTGCAAAAATATATCGGATGATGTTGCTTTAAAAAGCCTATCGGATGATGTTGCTTTAAACGCCATCGGATGATGTTGCTTTAAACGCCATCAGATGATGAATCATTTTGTCGTTTAGCAATCGGATGATGTTCTTTGAACGACTTCATTTTTGTCGTTTAGCTGGCAGATGATATAGCTCTTTGAACGACTCTGCTTTCGTCGTTTTGGGATCGGATAATGTAGCTCTTCGAACGACTTTGATTTTGTCGTTTTGCTATCGGATGAAGTAGTCTTTGAGCGACTTCACTTTTTGTCGTTTAGCGACAGGTGGATGCAACTCTTTTCTTCTTCAATCGGTGGATGTAACCTTTTCTTCTTCAATCGGTGGATATAACTCTATTTATTAGTTTTTCAGCCCTGTTATACTATTTAGCTCTGTACACTCAACCACAATTGTTAGAAAACTAAAATACCCTTTCCAAGGGCATTTCTAACAGATTAAATCACATATATAATTCAATATTCTCATTTAATAAACACAATCAAATTACATACTTAACATTCAAATACATCATCAAAAACTTAGTTAGACTTAAGCACCATTTAAGTCAACAATCTCCCCATTTTTGATGATGACAATCTATGAGTATAAATTTGATTAAACATTACTCTCCCCCATAATCCTAGCTCCCTCACAGCATATGCATACGTTCCAATTTCAAACACAAATCAACTAATTTCTCAACACAGCATCAAACAAACTAATTTCTCAACACAGCATCAATCAAAGACAATCAAACACTTTCTTTCCCATTGACATTATCAAAAGAAAAATAATAAATAAGGAAAAAGAGACAATTGTACCAATGTGCAACAACAGAAAAAATGTAAAGCTGGTTACAAAAGAATTTATCTAAGTGAAGCTAAGTCCTTAAGCCACTGCCAGTACTCGTGTATAATGGAAGGATGCACGTCAAGATCTGGAGAAACACTGGGACCAGGAGGAGCAGGAAGAGCAAGAGGTGTAGGAGCAGGAATATAGTGCTGAAAAAATGCTCGCCATAACACCAAATTCAGACATGGTGGAGGCTCGATCGGTCCTCAGTATACACCCAGGTCCAAACAGGGTGGAGCCTCAGCAGCAGCAGAAGCATCGAAAGAACTATCTGGCAGAGAAGAAGATTCAGGAACAGAAGAAGCAGAAGGAGTAGAGAACTGGAGCTCAGCCTCATGAATATCCATAGACATGAAGCGCACATCTTCATCAACTGCAGGTCTAGAAAAGGGAAGTAGAAGATCTTCATAGCAGGCCTCTGTGAAACTAACAGAACTAGATGGTTCGAGTTCGGGTTCGGGATTCAAAGCTTCAACAGAAGATCTGAGAGACTCAAGGTCCCTGGCAACAATGCGTCTATGGCCATCCATCTTCCTTGACAGCAGATCAAGACCGGTATCCAAAGCGATGCTCATGTCCAATTTGTTCTTTTCAAGCTTGGCATCTACAGACTTTTAAATTTGACTTTGAATTGAACTGATTGCTGTTCCCAGGCTCTCTATGCAGGACTTCAAATCAGTGTACTGATCCTGAACAGAGGAGAGAGCAGTGCCAAAACTGTCTAGGCGCGTCAAGAACTCATTGAACTGTGCCTCAGTTATGAATGATCTCCTCTGATAAGTTTAAGGAGTGGCAGGAGCAGTTGGCAGAGGAGGTGAAGAAATCTGGACTTGAGGAGCAATTGGAAGTGGAGCGTATTGGACTGGTGAAGCATTTTGGACTACGGGAGAGATAGGAGGTGGAGCAGGTTGGACTGGAGGAGAGATGGGAGCTGGAGCAAGCAACAAAGAGGCAGGAGGAGGGGAAGAAGGATCCTCTGGAAGTAGAGAGGGCACAGATGGAGAAACAGAAGGTGCCACAAAAAAAGGAGGTGGAGGAGATGGATGAGGAATGCTAGGAGTAAAAGGAACTGAGATTGCCTCAAAGAAATGGGCTAGAGAGGAGGGAGCAGGATTCCTTGGCACTGGTGGAGGAAGGTGGGGGCGAGATACCAGAGAACGAGAAGGAGAAATATCAAAAGCAGGGATCTCTGAATCACCACCGTCTTCTTGAGTTGATGACTCTTCAGCCAGAATCAGTTTCCTCTTTCCTTTTCTGACAGCAGCTACCTTAGTAGCCATTTTCTTAGACTAACCCATAACAAAATCTCCTCGTCTATTCTTTTTGATTCCCATTCTGTTCAAAGTAGAGGTAGAGTAATAGCTGGACGTTTTAAGGCATGTAGGATCCTCGTCCTCAGGAAATTCTACATCAAACTTCTGAAAGATCTTCATGAGAAGTAGATTATAGGGAAAATAAGTGGTTCTGGAGGTGACACTCTGTATCATCCGTCTTAAGATAATGAAACCTATATCAAAGGGAGTCTTTTGGAAGATAGCAAAAAGAACAAAAAATTTCATGCTACTAATTTCATCATAATGACCACACTTAGGAATAACATTATATCTGATCATTTGATGAAACAGTCGAGCTCGAACAGTTAAGTGTTTGCTCTTCAAAGAATTTGGGATATTGTTCCGGTCTAGGACAATTTCTTTCAAAAATAGATGCCCCTCAGGAGTGTCAAGAAATTAGGGGTCTTATCCTGTCGTATAGAATTTAGTATGATTATCTAAATGAGGACTCTGCAGAAGCACATTTAAGAATTGAGAGGTTAAAACTATATGTTTTCCATACACATAGCTCGAAATAGTAGATTGATCAGAAGGATAGCTAAGATTGGCATAAAACATGTGAATAGCAGAGGGGTAATAGAAAGATTCAACATCGAACAACCCCATTAAGCCAATATCCGTCAAGGGTACAATCAAATTTAAACCAACTAAATCGTCAGGAATAATACCACGACTTCGAATCAACTTCTTATGTTTAAAGTCATCGTGATACCTTGTCTCTGTAGCTTGAGTGAGGAAAAAGTAAGATGGCCAACTATTTGCACAAGGAATCTCACGTGGCTGACGAGCTAAGACTTTGGCCTTTTTCTTGGCCGGTTCAGGGGACTGCACGAGACGATGAAGCCATTTGAGCGAATCGAAGAAGAGAACCTAGAGAGAAAAGATTGGAAGCAGGGATTTTTGAAAGAGCGCGAAAAATGAAGCATTTTTGAAAGAGAAACAGAGTTTAAATGAATTAGGGCATCGCCCGAATGGGAGAAGACAAAACGTGGTGATCGGATATCACCCGATGGAGTATACGTGTCAACAGATTAAAAAAATATATATATCTTCCGGTACATAGACATCTTCCGGTAAACGAATGATGCATATCTTCCGGTGAAAAGTAAAGGAGCGGGCGATGTAAACAGCAAAAGCAGAAGGAATAAAAGAACCTTAACGATTCTCACACTAAATAAGACCTAATCTTATTCTGATATTACAGAAGGTTTTCTCATCCAAAGGTTTTGTAAAGATATCAGCCAATTGATCTACAGAGTTGACAAATTCCAAGGAAATATCACCTCTTTGAACATGATCTCTTATAAAGTGATATCTAACATCGATATGCTTAGTTCTAGAATGTTGGATTGGATTTTTGGAAATGTTTATAGCACTGGTGTTGTCACACCGAATAGGAATCCTATTATAAAACAGATTATAGTCCTCCAATGTCTGTTTCATCCACAACATTTGCGCACAACAACTGCCAGCAGCAATATATTCACTTTCAGTAGTTGACAATGCAACAGAATTCTGTTTCTTAGAATACCAAGACACTAGAGATTTTCCTAAGAACTGACAAGTGCCACTAGTGCTCTTCCTATCAACTAGACTGCCAGCATAATCAGAATCTGAATATCCAATCAGATCAAAAGAAGTGCCCTTAGGATACCATAATCCTAAGTCATAAGTCCCACTCAAATATTTGAAAATTCTTTTGACAGCAGATAAATGAGACTCCTTAAGGGCAGCTTGAAATCTAGCACAGAGACAAACACTAAAAAGAATATCTGGCCTACTAGCAGTCAGATATAACAAAGATCCAATCATACCACGATATTTCTTAATGTCCACATTTATTCCATTTTCATCTTTGTCCAATTTGGTTGTGGTACTTCATGGGAGTTTTAGAAGATTTAACAGATTCTAAACCAAATTTCTTCAAGAGTTCCTTGATGTATTTTTCTTGACAGAAGAAAATGCCATCAGGAGATTGACAGATCTGGAAACCTAAGAAGAACTTCAACTCCCCCATCATACTCATTTCAAATTCACTTTGTATGAGGGAGGAAAATTTATTACACATTGTGACATTAGTTGATCCAAAAATAATGTCATCGACATAGATCTGAACTAACAGAATGTCTTCATCCTTTTACATGGTAAATAGAGTTGAATCGGTGTTACCCTTTTTGAAATTCTTTTCCTCAAGGAAATTCTTCAATCTATCATACCAAGCCCTAGGAGCCTGCTTAAGTCTATAAAGAGCTTTTCTTAGTTTGTATACATGTTCGGGTTTATCAAAGGCTTCAAAACCTAAGGGTTGCTTTACATAAACTTCTTCTGTGATGTAACCATTTAAGAATGCACTCTTTCCATCCATTTGAAAGAGTGTGAAGTTTTTGTAGCAAGCAAAAACTAAGAGCATTCTGATTGACTCTAGTTTAGCTACAGGGGCAAAGGATTCCTCAAAGTCAATACCTTCTTCTTGGGAGTATCCCTTAGCAACTAGTCTAGCCTTATTTCTAACTACAATCCCATTTTCATCCAATTTATTCTTGTAAACCCATTTTGTTCCAATAATGGGATGATCCTTAGGCCGTGGAACAATTTCTCATACCTTGCTCCTTTCAAATTGATTTAATTCTTCCTGCATAGCCATAATCCAATTTTCATCATTCTCGGCCTCTTCAAATTTCTTAGGCTCTACTTGAGAAATGAATGCCACATTGGCACAGAGGTTCCTAAGAGATGATCTAGTCTTTACACCTAAGGAAGGATCTCCTAAGACTTCATCTAATGGATAATCTTTGATATACTTCCAATCCCTAAAAAGAGCAGGAATTTCATCCTTCACAGGAACAATTTCTAAAGAATTTGAAGAGGGTTCTAAGGATTTATCACCTAGATGAGGATCAGTAGACTTGTCTAAAGAGAGGGAATCTAGATGTTTTTCTAAAGAGTCATCATCATCCACATTGATTGTGAGTTGAGGGGACTCATCAAAGTTAACATGAACAGATTCCTCAACAACCAGAGTTCTCCTATTGAATACCCTATATGCTTTACTGGAAAGAGAATAACCCAGAAAAATTCCAAGATCAGATTTAGAATCGAACTTTCCTAAGTTATCCTTAGTGTTCAGAATGAAGCACTTACAACCAAAGGCTCTAAAGTACTTAACAGAGTAAGTTTTACCATTCCAAAGCTCATAGGGAGTTTTCTCTAGAATAGGTCTTATAGAGACCCGATTAAACACATAACAAGCTGTTGACATAGCTTCAGCCCAGAAATACTTAGGAAGGGAATTCTCATTGAGCATAGTCTGTGCTAGCTCTTGAAGAGACCTATTTTTCCTCTCAACAACACCATTTTGCTGAGAGGTTCTAGGGGAAGAAAAATTGTGCTCAATTCCATACATGAGTGATAAGTGTGTATTTTGCACACTTATTCGTGCTTTTCATTCTTGTCTCGATTAGTTTTTCCTTGAGCGTTTGAATTTATTTAATGTTATGAGTGAGATTGTGCAGGTAAGTTGAGTTTTAACAAGTAATAGCGAATTTGGGTTCGAAATAGGAAGTAAAGCGACAAAAAGGAAGGAAAAAGAAAAGCCGATCACGATCGATTGGGATTGTACCATGATCGATCGTGATCCACAAAAAAATCAAAGAAAAGTTCCAGAGATAGCTCGATCGATTGGGCGTGTACCACGATCGATCGTGATTCGTGAAATTTTCTTCCACAGATTCCAGAGCCGGCCCGATCGATCGGGCATTGTCCACGATCGATCGTGATTCAAGAAAGTTCGCGACAAAAATTCCAGAGAAGGCCCGATCGATCGGGAATTGTACCACGATCGATCGGGATCAGCGTAAATTTCGTTGATTAATATCTCACCGTAACCACGATCGATCGGGATCATACCGCGATCGATCGGGATCATACCGCGATCGATCGTGATCGCGGGAAATATTGAAAGTTAAATTTTTAACTTATTGATCGGATGAATCTCGGTCATTGATTTATGGACCGCGGCCCTAATTTGAGAAAAATATAAAAGTCTGAGAAAGAAAGAAGGAAAGGAGAAAGGGGATAGAGAGAAAAACCCTACGGAGACATCAGAGGCCGGATCGAAGCAATTGGCGAGGAACGGGCGAATTCGACGAAAATTTCACAGTGTTTTCTTTCTTCTCTTCTTTTCTTATATCATGAACTATTTTATTTTCTCTGTAGTTTTCTTTAACTTTATCATGAACTAAACTTTCGATTCTAGGGTTTCGACGTAACTTTATTATGAATATTTATTTTTCTTAATTCCAGTTTTTAGTTTTCTATTTCTTTTCTGTGTTGAGTAATCTATTCTGAACTTAATGCTTAGGTTTGCTTGATCACCAAAACTAAGAATTTTAGGGTTAATTCGGGATGCAAGAGCGGAGAATTTAACCGTGCATTAAATATTTTACCTTAAAAAGGACCCTAGACTAGAGATAGTTAGGGCGTTTGAGTGGTAATTCAATTTCTTGATCTTAATGTATATTTAATTGATTGTAGGGTTAGAGACCGAGAGGTAATAACACATCAATTGAGTAAGCTTATTAATACTCAAGAGAGTTTAATAAACAACATAGTGAAATAACCATCAACACAAAGGAATAGGAATTAATTACTTGAATTAGGTTTGTTAAATAGGATTAGCTAAGTGAAATCGGAACCTTGGAATTATTCTCCTCACATAATCTTAACTCTTTACATTCGAATCTGTTATTTAAATTGTTTGATTTATTTTATTTTAATTATTTTAGTTTAAAATCAAAAATCATCAACATACTGTTTCTCTTCAAATTAAGCTGAAAATTAGATATTCAATACTTAACATATTTATTCCTCGTGGGATCGACACTTGTGCTTGCACACACTTTACTACTTTTGCGACACGTGCACTTGCGTGTAGTTTTTCGTAACAAGTTTTTGGCGCCGTTGCCATGGAATTTAGTTTTGTTATTATTGAAATATTTGATTTTAGTTCATATTTGAATTTTCTTTTATTGCTAGGCTTAAATTGCATTATTTGCACATTGCAGGTGCATGTGAAAACTAGGTACTGCCAACCTACTCCCTATCGACCTTGAAATTGAACGAACCTGCTGTAGAAATCGCAGGAAAACAAAGCAAGCAATTATAGCGGATAATCAAAATGCAGACTTACGACAGGCTATCGAGATTGAGGGAGTTGGGAGACGTACATTGCTTGATTATGTTATGCCATCCATGGACGGGGTTCAATCAGCAATTTGAAAACCGGCCATCACGTGCAACAATTTTGAAATTAAGCCGGGAACAATACAAATGATTCAACAATATCAATTTTGTGGTTTGCCTAACGAGGACCCTAAAGATCATATTGCTAGCTTCGTCGAGGTCTATGATACTTTTAAATACCATAATGTCTCTGATGATGCTGTCAAGCTCAGGTTATTCCCTTTCACACTAAGAGATCGCGCAAAGAATTGGTTACACTCTTTACCTCCGGATTCAATTACAACGTGGAATGAATTAGTTCAAAAATTTCTATCTAAATTCTTTCCATTTGAAAAGATGGCAAAACTCCGTAACGAGATCACCAATTTCACTCAATTCGATGGTGAGACAGTTTATGAAACATGGGGCCGATTCAAGGAGCTTTTAAGAAGATGCCCCCAACATGGTCTACCACAATGGATGCAAATACAGACATTCTTCATTGACCTATCAGTTTCTACACGGACTCTTGTCAACTCAGCAGCTGGTGGATCACTACTACAAATGACAGAAGTGGAGGCATTCAACCTGTTAGAGGAATTATCCCTCAATAATGATCAGTGCCCGGTTGAACGTCAGATTTTGAGGAGGCAGCCAAATACCCCAGAAATGGATGCGATAAAAGCATTGACTACACAAATTTCATCCCTCACTCAGCACATCCAAGGTAACCAAGCTCCAGTTAATGCAATTCATTCCCCGATCAGACAATGTCAGTGGTGTCAAGGACCACATTCTAGTGATAACTGTCTGCAAATTAACCAAATGGCTAGCAGTTCATCTGAACAAGCTCAATATGTGGGCAATTATACTAGACCGATATACCAGAATTCAGGGAATAATTTTAATGGGGGCACAACAATCACCCGAATTTTTCGTGAAAAAATCAGAATAACGCCGTGCAAATGCCTCAAGTGCCTCGGCAAGGACTACCAGTGCACGACATGAAAGTTAATCTTGAAGAGTTAATTGCCAAAATGGGCGAGCGCACTAGTAGTATCATTGCCGAAATGGGGGAACATACTAATAAATTTATGGCTGAAACGCGCACTACTCTGCAGAACCAATCAGCACAAATCAGAAGTTTAGAAACTCAAATGGGTCAGTTAAGCCAATGCGATCAGTGGTCGACCTCAAGGTGCATTACCGAGTTCTCCAGAAATAAACCCCAAGGATCACTGTAACGCAAATCACTCTTAGAAGTGGAGCAGTGATTGACAATTCGGGAAAAGTTGATGAAAATATGGAGAAAAAGGCTGAGAATGACTCATCCAAAGATGTACCGAGTGACAGTGAACAGCAAAAGACACAGAAAATTACACCTGCCCTAAGCAAGACCGAAATGAGTGCAAGGATTCCATTTCCTCAACGGTTGAAAAATGTGAAGACTGACAAGCAGTTTGGGAAATTTTTGGAAGTATTCAAGCAGCTCCACATTAATATTCCATTCGCCGAGGCTTTTGAGCAAATACCGAGTTATGCCAAGTTCTTAAAAGATATCTTGACTCACAAGCGAAAAATAGAGGATTGCGGCACTATCGAATTATCAGAGGAGTGCAGTGCTATTATTCAGAGGAAGCTTCCACAGAAGCTTAAAGACCCGGGAAGCTTCACCGTTCCATGCTCTATTGGAGATTGTGTATTTGAGAGAGTATTATGCGACTTGGGTGCCAGTATTAATCTAATGTCGTTATCTATTTTTCAAAGGCTGAATTTAGGAGAAGCAAGGCCAACTCGAGTGATATTACAAATGGCTGATCGTTCCATCAAGCACCCGCGGGGGGTAATTGAAGATGTTCTAGTTAAGGTGGACAAGTTCATATTCCCAGTTGACTTTGTTGTTCTTGATATGGCGGAGGATCGGGATATTCCTATTATTTTGGGCCGCCCATTCTTAGCCACAGGAGGTGCTTTGATCGATGTCCAGAGGGGAGAGTTGAAGTTGCGCTTGCAAGATGAAGAAGTGACTTTTAACATATTCCACTCCATTAAGTATCCAAAGGCCAGCGATGATATATTTCGGATCGACTCTCTCGATTCGGTGACAGATGGAGCATCCATACAATCAAGTGACTCTCTTAAGGTAGCACTGACAAACCCAGACTTTTCTTTAGATCTTGACTCCTTTGTGCAGAAATTTATTTCATGGATGGATTCATTCGAGCCAAATCGAAGAAAGTATTTCGAGAGTTTGGGGGAGCCACTGATTCGTGTCCTACCTTCTATTCAGAGCCCGCCAATTTTGGAGCTGAAGACATTGCCATCACACCTCAGGTACGCATTTATTGGTACTAACTCCACTCTTCCAGTCATTATTGCAGGTGATTTATCCAAGACGGAGGAAGAGAAATTACTGCACATTCTTCGGACATATAAGGTTGCCATCGGGTGGACATTATCTGACATCAAGGGCATCAGTTCTTCATTCTGTGTGCACCGAATTCTAATGGAGGACGAACATCGACCATCAGTGGAGCATCAACGCCGGTTAAATCCAGCTATGAAAGAAGTTGTGCGAAAGGAAGTTTTAAAGTGGTTGGACGCCGGAGTTATCTATCCGATCTCAGACAGTTCGTGGGTGAGTCCAGTGCAGTGTGTGCCAAAGAAAAGTGGAATGACAGTAGTCAAAAATGAGAATGATGAGTTGATTGCATCCAGAACAGTCACCGGTTGGAGAATTTGTATAGATTATCGGAAATTGAACAAGGCTCCACGCAAAGATCACTTCCCATTGCCGTTTATTGATCAGATGTTGGATAGACTTGCCGGGCATGAATATTATTGCTTTCTCGATGGGTATTCCAGATATAATCAGATTGCTATCGCCCCAGAAGATCAAGAAAAGACGACTTTTACATGCCCCTATGGTACTTTTGCATTCCGTCGGATGTCATTCGGCTTATGTAATGCACCAGCTACATTTCAAAGATGCATGATGGCAATTTTCTCTGATATGGTGGAGCGATTCATAGAGATCTTCATGGATGATTTTTCCGTCTTCGGATCTTCATTTGATTCATGCTTAGAAAATTTATCCAAGGTGCTCAAAAGGTGTGTTGAGACGAATCTGGTACTTAATTGGGAAAAGTGTCACTTTATGGTGAAAGAAGGAATTGTACTTGGGCATCGGATTTCATCACAAAGAATTGAGGTAGACCGAGCAAAGATTGTAGCAATTGAAAAGTTGCCACCACCGACCACAGTTAAAGGAGTACGGAGCTTTCTTGGGCATGCAGGTTTCTATCGGCGTTTCATTAAAGATTTCTCAAAAATCACCAAGCCGTTATGTCAATTATTGGAGAATGGTGTTTCGTTTGTTTTCACTGCAGACTGTCTTGGAGCTTTCAATGTGCTAAAAGAGAAACTTGTGACTGCACTGATTATTGCTGCACCTGATTGGGAGTTACCATTTGAGATCATGAGTGATGCTAGTGATTTTGCAGTAGGAGCAGTTCTTGGGCAAAGGAAGGGTAAAGTGTTTCACATAATTTATTATGCCAGCCGGACTCTAAACGACGCTTAGCTCAATTATGCTACCACAGAGAAGGAATTATTGGCAGTAGTCTTTGCGTTCGACAAGTTTAGACCTTACATTCTCGGCAACAAGGTCACAGTTTATATAGATCATTCCGCAATTAAGTATTTGATGGAAAAGAAGGATGTCAAGCCTCGACTGATTCGCTGGGTATTACTCCTGCAAGAGTTTGATATTGTGATTAAAGACAAAAAAGGCACGGTGAATTTGGTTGCTGATCACCTATCTCGATTGGAAACACGAGCTCATGTCTCAGATAGTGAAGTCCAAATAGCTGAAGATTTTCCTGATGAAAAGATCATTGCCATAGACGTGTTACCGTGGTATGCTGATTATGTGAATTTTCTCGCCGGAGAGGTCATCCCAACCGATTTATCGCATCACCAAAAGAAGAAATTTTTCGCCGATGTCAAGCGATTTTATTGGGAAGAGCCGATTTTATACAAACACTGTGCAGGTCAAGTTATCAAACGTTGTATCCCGGAAGATGAGGTAATATATGTCTTAACACACAGTCATTCGTTGGAATGTGGCGGACACTTTGGTGGCAAACAGACAGCAGCTAAGATACTTCAGTGTGGGTTCTACTGGCCCACCTTGTTTAAAGATGCCTATGCATTTGTTGTAGCCTGTGATCGATGTCAACGGACCGGTAATATTTCCCGCCGTAATGAGATGCCTTTGACGAATATCTTGGAGGTTGAGCTGTTTGATGTGTGGGGTATTGATTTTATGGGGCCGTTTCCGTCGTCGTATAACAACAAATACATTCTTCTGGCGGTGGATTATGTCTCCAAGTGGGTCGAAGCAATAGCAACCCCAACCAATGATGGCAAGGTGGTCTTACATTTCCTGCAGAAGAATATTTTCACTTGTTTTGGGACACCTAGAGCTATCATTAGTGATGAAGGAACACACTTTTGCAATAGACAGTTTGAAGCATTGCTCAACAAGTATGGAGTGAAGCATCGCAAAGCATTGGGATACCATCCTCAATCAAACGGGCAAGCTGAAGTTTCCAATAGGGAAGTGAAGAAGATCCTTGAAAAGACAGTAGCTAATTCAAGAAAAGATTGGTCTCGCAAGTTAGATGATGCTCTGTGGGCATACCGGACCGCTTTCAAGACTCCTTTGGGAATATCACCATACAGGCTCGTATTCGGCGAAGCATGCCACTTACCAGTTGAGTTGGAACACCGCGCCTTGTGGGCGATGAAGAAGCTAAATTTTGAGTTCACAGCAACAGGTCAAAAACGTCTCCTTCAAATCAATGAGCTTAAAGAACTGAGAAATAATGCGTATGAGAATTCAAAAATATACAAGGAGAAGACCAAAGCATGGCACGACAAGCACATCGTGGAGAAGGATCTATCACCGGGACAACAGGTACTTTTATTTAACTCCCGTTTGAAATTGTTTCCAGGAAAGCTGAAGTCGAGATGGTCGGGTCCCCTTACGGTGGTGCAAATATTCCCTCATGGAGCTGTTGAGTTACGAGGAGCCGATGACACGACATTCAAGGTGAATGGCCAACGAGTGAAACCTTACTTTGGCTGCAATATTCCAAGTGACTCCTCTGTCACTCAACTCATTCCCGAAAAGTAAACGCTACCAGACGTCAGGCTGAAGACGGTAAATCAAGCACTTGATGGGAGGTAACCCATTGATTCTCATCTTCTGAAGAAGAGGTGTCACCTTCACTGTCATCCCAAGTAGCCTTCATAGCCTTCTTCTTAAACTTCTTGGTATTCTTCTTTGCTTGTGGACAGTCTGCCTTCATGTGACCCGGCTTTTCACACCCGAAGCATGTGATTTCCTTCTCTTTTTGAGATTTCTCAACCTTTGGAAATCTCCTTCCTTGCATTCTTTTTCTCTGGAGGAATTTGTTGAACCTCCTTATAATGAGGGCAATATCCTCATCATCTTCTTCTTCTTCTGACTCTTTTTGTTTGCTGGAGGATGCTTTGAGAGCAATGTCCTTTCTCTTGGAGATCTCCTTTTCCTTGAGATCTTCCTTTTCATTAACTCTCATGGTTATATCATGTGTCATGAGTGAACCCATGAGCTCTTCAAGCTTCATTGCTTTAAGATCTTTAGCCTCCTGGATGGCTGTCACTTTGGGTTGCCAGGCTCTTGGTAAACACCGAAGAATCTTTCTAACATTTTCTTCACCTGAATATGTCTTGCCAAGAACTTTCAAACCATTAGTTATGTTAGTAAAACGAGTAAACATTGAGGAGATGGATTCATCTTTTTCCATTGAAAACAATTCATACTCGTGTACAAGCATGCTCAGTTTATTTTCTTTAACCTGATTGGTTCCCTCGTGAGTAATTTCCAGTAAGTGCCATATCTCTTGAGCACTATCACACCATTGAACTCTATTGAATTCATCACGGTTTAAAGCACAGTATAGGGTGTTTATGGCTTTGGCATTTAAGCTTAGGTTCCTCTTATCGGACTCAGTTAATTC
Source organism: Begonia masoniana (assembly GCA_022432975.1). Taxonomy (NCBI): domain Eukaryota; kingdom Viridiplantae; phylum Streptophyta; class Magnoliopsida; order Cucurbitales; family Begoniaceae; genus Begonia; species Begonia masoniana. Next base: position 45,872,039 of record CM039503.1, on the reverse strand, counting down.
AGAAGAGTCCTTAGGAATTCTATTGCCATTTTCAGTTTTTATGGCTTTAAATGGACTATTCTCGATAATGTTTCATAAGTCATAGTCCATGGCTTGAATGAATATTCTCATTCTTGTCTTCCAGTAAACATAATCATTGCCGTCAAACAAAGGTGGCCTGTTAATTGCCTGACCTTCTACGTGTGTGTTCAAAGCCATAATAAATGAATATCACAGTGTGTTTATCAACTTAGACAATGATTAACCTCGCTCTGATACTAATTGTAGGATCGAGATTGTCTAAGAGGGGGGTGAATTAGACTTTTAAACTTAATTTATTAAGTTATTCAATTTCTCTCTTGTTACTAACTGGTTAGAACACAGCAAATAAGCAAACAGTAAATATGAGAGAGAGAGAAAGTTGACACCACAGTTTTTAACGTGGTTCGGCCAAGCTTGCCTACGTCCACGCTCCAAGGCTCCCCCTTGAAGATTCTTAACCTTCTCCTCACGAGAAAAAACAAGATCGAAATTCCGGGCTTCGATCTACTGCCTCTTACACACTGGATTGCTCTTCACAGGCGACAATCCACAGCCTTTTACAGAATAGTGAGTTTGTAAAAATCAGAACAAACTACTCTCCCTCAAAGATTAAATCTCAAGTTCAGGATTCGAGATGAGTAGATGAAAATTACAGAGTATGAGAATTTCGCACGTTAGGGCTCAGAAAATGATTTTCGCAAAAAGTTTTTCCTTTGAGCTAACTTCTCGGCTTAAATACTCTGTCTGCAATCGGCTCTAGGTATTGAATGCTCCTTATCCGAATGTGGAAACTTTGTTACCGTTGGAGCAGCATCCGTACAAAGTAGATAGCCGTTGCGTTCTGAAGTCGCTTTCGCTCGTCGGCCATTAATGGTCTGGAGTTAAAGCTTTGGACGATGTCACTGTAGCTTCGCGGTTATTTTTGAATTCTGGCGGAAGACTCTGTTCATAGGTAGATGTAGTTTTAAGAGCTTGAACCGCTGTCGGTGGATTCAGCTTTAAAACCTTGTACCGTAGAAAACCGAACCGTTATCGGAAGATGCAGCTTTAAAATATTGAACCGGTATCGGATGATGCAGCTTTAAAATGCCATCGGATGATGTTGCTTTAAACGTCATTGGATGATGTTGCTTTAAAAAGCTATCGGATGATGTTGCTTTAAACGTCATCGGATGATGTTGCTTTAAAAAGCTATAGGATGATGTTGCTTTAAACGCCATCGGATGATGTTGCTTTAAACGTCATCGGATGATGAATCATTTTGTCGTTTAGCAATCGGATGATGTTCTTTGAACGACTTCATTTTTGTCGTTTAGCTGGCGGATGATATAGCTTTTTGAACAACTCCGCTTTCGTCGTTTTGGGATCGGATAATATAGCTCTTCGAATGACTTTGATTTTGTCGTTTTGCTATCGGATGAAGTAGTCTTTGAGCGACTTCACTTTTTGTCGTTTAGCGACAGGTAGATGCAACTCTTTTCTTCTTCAATCGGTGGATGTAACCTTTTCTTCTTCAATCGGTGGATATAACTCTATTTATTAGTTTTTCAGCCTTGTTATACTATTTAGCTCTGTACACTCAACCACAATTGTTAGAAAACTAAAATACCATTTCCAATGACATTTCCAACAAATTAAATCACATGCATAATTCAATATTCTCATTTAATAAACACAATCAATATATACTTAACATTCAAATACATCATCAAAAACTTAGTTAGACTTAAGCACCATTTAAGTCAACACAACCCGTCGGCCAGCCTAGACCCAGTCCAAGCCTGACTTAAACCTACCTCGAATCCTTGGACTTAATTTCATGTGGACGGCCGGTCTGCTAGCATTTTGCCAGATTCTGGCAAAAAATTTTAAAAAATTAAAAATGTTAAAAATTTGACGTATAGTCGGTTGGCCTGACGACCTTGAAGCTCCCTTGGAGGGGTGGGCTTTACCAGGCTCGACAAGGCCTCTCGTTGGCGAGTCAGCAGTTGTCTGGCTATTATGTGTTTATTAATATAATCAATTTATTGTTTTAATTGCTTGTAATTTTTTTATAATCACTCAAAAATATATTATTAGGGTGTACTTTATTCTTATTACTTTTTAGGATAATATTCAAATTAACCCTCAAAATATGAAGTATTTAACGAAATAGATTTTAAAATAATTTTGTAAACAAGTTCACTATTATAGTATAAGAAATATAACAAAACAACCCTTGATAGGTCACTGGCCTCAGAGAACGGTCCCCCCAGTCTCCGTAACAACCAAGAACGGGGGACCGTTCTCGGAGAATGGCACCTCGGTCTTGGAAAACATGGGCAGTGACCCCTTCACACCAACCTCATGTTCTCCACTTTAAAAAAATTTATACTGGCTATCTCAAAAAACATATCAAACGATATCATATTTACTTGAAAGTTTTAAAATATGTTCAGCATATCATAGGAAGATAATGTGAAAATTTTCATGATTTTTAACACTTGGACGGTTTATTACGCTTGTTTTATAAAATAATTCATTAAAATTATACATTTCATCTAAAAATTATGAAACTTTCACAATATACTCTTCTTATATTCCTTGTTATAGTTGCAAAATGATTAGCAAAAAGAAGCTATCATGGTAGCTTTTTTTTACTAGTCATTTTGTAGCTATAGCTAAGACTCCAACGAGATACTATTGTAAAAATTTCATAGTTTTTAAATAAAATACGTAATTGTAATAAATTATTTTATAAAACAAAAGTAGAAATTTATAATAAATCTTACAAGTTTTAAAAAATCATAAAATTTTTCAGATTATTTTCTCAAGATACGCTAAACATGTGATAAAAATTTTAAAAAAATATGATATCGTTTAATATGTTTTATAAAATAACCACTATGAATGTTTTTTAATATAATTTATACATTAGAGAACAATGGGCCAGTGTAGAGGGTCACCACTCTTGTTCTCCAAGACCGGAGACCCGCCAAATGTGTTTGTTACATTTTTAATATTTCGAGGGTAAATTTTTTTACAAAATAATTTTATAGTCTCTTTTGTTAAACATCTTATATTTTAAGGGTTAATGTGAATATTACCCTAATATTTATTTGTTAATCAATCCCTTTAAAATGAATAAATCAGTTTTTTTAAAATAAATTATCTAATTATAAGTTAATGATATAGATTGAAAAAAAAAATAGAAATAATAAATCACTTAAATAGTGCAAAAATAATAAAACAAGCAAGCTTCGAGATTCGCAGCATCAGCAATTAGTCCCTGCATTTCTCTTCCATGGGAGACTTCAATGGTGTAAACTCCCACGTTAAGGTCTCTTCCATGGGAGACTTCAATGGTGTTGCTGTTATAAAACCTAATTAAAGAAAAGACAAGTCGGATTGCAGTGATCGAATAGCTAGCTACCAAATGGGGATTACGTTTAGGAATCACTTGGATCTGAGGACATTGGAAATTTCTTCTTCAACTCAGTCATCTCCTTTTCTTGGTATTTCTGCATACACCTTTGGGCAGTTGCAGTAACTATCTTGAGAGAAAAGTTGATGAGCATCAGCCACACAACTGTGCTCCAGATTGAAGCAAATGAAAGTTCCCACCTTTTCACCTGTAAATTCGACAATGTAAATGAAAGAACAGACCAAAATTGGAAGAGAGAGGAGAGAGAGAGAGAGAGAGCACTTTGACATTTGCAGTGGCATTAGCAGGTGCTTTAAGATACTTGTGTTTGACTGATTTAAGCTCGGCTACGATATTGGGCAAGACAGCACCAAAACCCGGCACCAGGCCAAGTATCCAAAGCATCTCATTTTCGATCCAGTCAAGAAGTTGATTGTTGCAGACGGAGATGATGAAAATGGTCTGGAAGAGAAAGTAGAACAAGACCCATCATTATGCAAATTCTAAGCAAAATGAAGTTAACCTTTATCAAACTATCTGTCTGCTAACCTGAATATGAGTCTTGATAATAGCTTTTCCCATCAATGTAGCAAGGAAAAATTTCCAAAAGGGAATCCCATATTGTCCACACATGATACCGGCAAGGTCGAATAGCGGATTCGGTACCTGAAAATCATGCAGTTGAATAAAAAGATCAAATTCTCGAGTAATACCCGGTGGGTGTCTATATATGCATGTTTATATTAAAACTCCGAGAGAATATAGATGAATAAATCTATTTTGATGGCATTGATCACACAAAAATGACTCGATCGAATGAACTGTATGAACTTCATATATCCCCCGCTCCACCCCAGAACAAAATTGGCATCGAAAAAAACCTTGGCAATCATTTAAAGTGGAAGAAGAGCAAACTTACCGAAGCGAGTGCTAAAATTGTAACAAAGTTCAAATGTTGAGTGTGACTCAGAAATCGATGTTTAACTTTGTTTAGGCAAGAAGCAATGATGCCGGTGTTTTCATTTGAGGAGACGTCTAATTCTTCCATAGAATCCAATTTGCCACCAGAGATGCGTGCTGTTCAAGCAGTGGACAAAAAAAAATGGAGACTTAATACAACAAAAAAAAAAAAGATGAACAATAGGTTGCACCAAGCAAAACAAGAGAAAAATTGCATCATTATTTTCATATAATTCACCATTTCGGATAAATTATGTCTTCTGTCCAGCAGGGTAGTATTTCAAAAGTCATTTCCAATTCCAGCAGCCAAAGATTATAAATTATTTAGCCTTCATACTACTTTCGCGTTCTTATATAACATACATCAAACATAATAAGTTTCAATTAGACAACAATATATTGGAGCACCAGTAGCAAACCATACCCGCCCTTGAGATAAAATAAGGAGGAAGCTCTCCTATGGCGGTACCTATTCCCCATAGAATAGCTTCTAACTGAATCTTTAGCAGTATGGTGCTAAGTGGAACCTGTGAACCGTGCTCTGGCGTGAACAATGGGGGCCCAAACTCAGAGCAATCTTTGTTAAGCCAAGAAGGACCTCTTTTCAATTGTATAGTATCGTATGGAGCTGCTTTTAAATCTACCCGTCCACACTGCATGGCCTTTATCGTGAAGAGTGCAATGTGAGGTCCGAGATAAAGAACAAAAGTATGCAAGCCGGACCCTGTAATGGTAGAAAGAATGGCCAATATTACAATTCTGATGCTCATGAGTTATTATGCAGAAAATCCAAAGCATTTAAGAATGGTTCTTTTATTCGGAATAAAAACTAATCATACTCAATCGTCACCTTTTTTCGTCAAAACAAGAAGGCCAACACCAAATATCAACCTAGTATCCGTAAAACTAAAGTACACAATATTTTCTTACCGAGACCAATGGAAGACGCAATTCCAAGAACCAACCACCACAATCCAAAATCAACGTAGTTAAGAATTTCGTCAACATGCTGCAAAAACATGGCATAAATATCTCCTCATGGGATCCAGTATCTAGCTTGCAGTCCATAAAATAAGTAGCAAGAATGATAGTAAAAGAATCACCAGAATTAGAAGCACAAGTAACAAAATATGTTGAAACCGCTCACATTAATAAACACAGGAGGTCATCTAAAAAATCAAAATCAATTAAACTAAGTCTATCACCATCAAGTATAATGGTACAATTGAAACGGGGTTTAATCAAAACCAAAGTGATAGAATATACGATAGAATAATATTTTAGTAATTAATTGTAATTAGTATAAGGAAAGTGTATATTTGGTTAGGCTTGATTATAGGCTAGAATCTCTCTTGTAATATTGTATAAGACCGACATTGGGTCAATGGAAAGGGCAAGGAATAATCTTCTCTCATGGTATCAGAGAGCCAGGGCATCTTCTTCCTTCTTGATCTTCCTTTTTCCACTGCGCCCTAGTGGTTCTCCTCAATCTTCCTTCTTCCCACTGCGCCCTAGTGGTTCTCTTGGTTCTCCTCAGATCTTCCTTCTTCCACGCCTAAGATCTTCCTTCTTCCACTGTGCCCTAGTGGTTCTCCTCAGATATTCTTCTTCCACTGCGCCCTAAGGGAAAGCGAATCTTTCTCTCCTCTACTGTTGACCACCATGGCTGACACCAAATCAACCTTCCACCCAGCTCTTGTTGTCTCCAACATCAAGAATCATATCTCCATTACCCTTGAAATGGAAACTGTCCACTATGCTACGTGGGCGGAGCTCTTTAAAATCCATGCCAGATCTCATAAGGTCCTCCACCACATCCTCCCACCGGAAAAAGCTCTAGACCAGTCGGCCACCACCGATGCCGACAGAGAGTTATGGTCGACTTTAGATGCTACGGTGCTTCAGTGGATTTATGCCACGATTTCCCCTGATCTATTACATACCATCATTGAGCCCGACTCCACGGCCATGGAGGCTTGGAATCGATTGCGAGATCTCTTTCAAGACAACAAAAACTCTCGGGCCGTAACACTGGAACAGGAATTTTCTCATACCAACATGGAGGATTTTCCGAATGCTTCTGCGTATTGTCAACGTCTCAAGGGATTGTCCGATCAACTCAAGAATGTCGGTGCTCCAGTATCCGATAATCGGCTTGTTCTTCAGATGGTTTTGGGTCTCACAGAGGCCTATAGTGGTGTTGGAACTCTTATCCGCCAAAGCAACCCCCTTCCCCTTTTCTATCAAGCCTGTTCTATGCTCATTCTTGAAGAAGCGGTCTTGGCTAAGAAGGCCGCACCTGGTTCGAGTTCTGCCATGGCGGCTGTCACAACCAAGGAGTCTGATGATACTCCATCTTTGTATGATGTCTACCCTCAAAACCATAATCACGGTGGTGGCCGAAACTCTGGGAGACATCGTGGTGGTAGTCGTGGCAGTGGCAGAGGCGGCAACCGCGATGGTGGTGGCGGACGTGGGGGGAGACACCATCAGCCCCGGCAGCAGCAGTCATGGTCACAACCAAGAACCGGTGGGCAACAGTGGCCTTGGCAGTGGTCTCCTTGGGCCATTCCCCCTTGTCCATACCCTACTGCTTCTTGGACCAGGCCCAATTCACAGCAACAGCCACCTGGGGTCCTTGGGCCAAGACCACAGCAAGCTTATTCTACAACAGTCCAACCTTCTCCCACCGATATTGAAGCCGCGATGCACACTCTTGGGCTTAATCCTCCAGATGCAAACTGGTACATGGACACTGGTGCCACGTCTCATATGACATCAAACCCAGGTAATCTCTCGTCTTATTTTAATTTGAGCAGTGATCGTGGTATAATTGTTGGTAATGGTCATACAATTCCAATTCGTGGTTATGGTCACACAACTCTGTCTTCCCCACACCCACCTTTATCTTTACAAAATGTCCTTCATGCTCCTCACCTTATTAAAAACTTGGTTTCGGTTCGAAAATTTACTACTGATAACTCGGTTTCTGTTGTCTTTGATCCTTTTGGGTTTTCTGTGAAGGATTTACAGACGGGGACACCTCTAATGCGATGTAATAGTCACGGCGAGTTATATCCCATTGTCACCACCACTCCATCTCAAGTCCCACCATCAACTTTTGCAGCTTTAGCTCCCTCGTTATGGCATAATCGTTTGGGTCATCCAGGCACTCCTATTTTCGACTCTCTTAAGCAAAATAAATTTCTTGAGTGTAATAACACTCTTCGTTCTCATGTTTGTCGATCTTGCTCTCTTGGCAAACATGTTAAATTGCCTTTTGTTGCTTCCACATCACACACATTTATGCCATTTGATATTATCCATTGTGATCTTTGGACATCTCCAGTTTTGAGTGCTTCGGGGCATCGTTATTATTTACTTTTGTTGGATGATTACTCTAATTTTTTATGGACTTTTCCCTTATCCAAAAAATCTCAAGTTTTTTCTCTTTTTTTATCGTTCCGTGTCTTCATTCGCACTCAATTTGAACGGGAAATCAAAACTATTCAATGTGATAATGGTAAAGAATTTGATAATGGGCCATTTTGGAAATTTTGTAGTGATAATGGTTTGCTTTTTCGTTTGTCTTGTCCACATACTTCTTCTCAAAATGGAAAGGCTGAACGAAAAATCCGATCCATTAACAATATGATTCGTACTCTTCTTGTCCATGCTTCCATACCACCTTCCTTTTGGCACCATGCACTACAACTGGCCACATACCTTCTTAACATACTTCCAAGTAAGTTATTAGCTTATCACTCCCCTCTCAAAATTCTTTATCAAAAAGATCCATCTTATTCTCATCTTCGGGTGTTCGGTTGCTTATGCTACCCTCTTTTTCCCTCCACCACTATTCACAAACTTCAATCTCGTTCAGTCCCATGTGTCTTTTTGGGTTACCCTCCCAATCATCGTGGTTACAAATGTTATGATTTATCTTCTCAAAAAATCATTATTAGTAGACATGTCATTTTTGATGAAACACATTTTCCTTTTGCTAAACTGCATAGTCTAACTCCTCCTACTTATGATTTCTTGCATGAGGATTTGTCTCCATATTTGATCCACCATTTGACTTCCCAAACAAACACACCATCTCCTCACCGAGGACATCACACCTCATCCCCCTCAACCACTAGACCCTCGGCCCACCTCACACATCCTCTCTTCGGCCCACATCCCCACCTACATAAGTCCTGCTACTGCTAGCCCAGTGCCCTGTCAATCCGCTGCCAGCTGTCCAGCCCCACCCACTCCTATACCAGTCCACAGACCTACCACACGTAGTCAACATGGGATTTTTAAACCCAAACTTCACTACGACCTCCATACTAGTGTCTCTAAATCCCCACTCCCTCGCAACCCCATGTCTGCCTTTCGCGACCCGAATTGGAAAATGGCCATGGAAGACGAATATAATGCTCTTATTAAAAATAAGACGTGGGAATTAGTACCTCGTCCGTCGGGTGTTAATATTATTCGGTCTATGTGGATTTTTACTCATAAAGAACGTTCTGATGGTTCGTTTGAGAGGCATAAAGCCCGTCTTGTAGGTGATGGCAAGACTCAGCAGGTTGGCGTCGATTGTGGTGACACATTTAGTCCGGTGGTCAAACCGGCAACCATTCGCATTGTACTCAAGTTTAGCTCTCTCTAAAGCATGGTCTATCCACCAACTTGATGTGAAAAATGCTTTCCTGCATGGCGAACTCAAAGAGACTGTGTACATGTATCAGCCCATGGGATTCCGCGACCCCGTTCATCCTAATTATGTTTGTTTGCTCAAGAAATCCCTGTATGGGCTCAAGCAAGCACCACGGGCATGGTATACGCGATTTGCGGATTACGCTTCTACTATTGGTTTTACTCATAGCCGGTCTGATCATTCGTTGTTTATCTACCGTCACGGTAATGATACGGCTTACATTCTTCTCTACGTTGATGATATTGTCTTGACTGCTTCCTCTGATGCTCTTCGCAAGTCTATCATATCTCTTCTTAGCTCAGAATTTGCTATGAAAGACTTGGGCATTTTGAGTGATTTTTTAGGTATTGCCGTCAGACGACATGCCGGAGGTTTGTTTTTATCTCAGAGGACATATGCAACCGAGATAGTCGAGAGAGCCGGTATGTCTACTTGCAAGCCTTCTCCCACAACGGTTGATACTAAACAGAAGATGAGTGCTACTTCTAGCACACCATATGCGAACCCTTCCCATTATCGCAGTCTTGCGGGTGCTCTGCAATATCTTACATTCACGAGACCCGACATCTCATATGCTGTGCAACAAATTTGTTTATTCATGCATGACCCGCGGGACGAGCATATGCACGCCCTCAAACGCATTGTGCGCTACATTCAGGGTACACTTGATCATGGTTTGCATCTCTATCCATCTACGACTACCACTCTCCTTTCTTATACAGATGCTGATTGGGGTGGCTGTCCAGACACCAGACGCTCCACCTCTGGGTATTGTGTTTTTCTTGGTGATAATTTGATTTCTTGGTCTTCTAAACGACAACCAACTTTATCTCGTTCTAGTGCGGAGGCGGAGTACCGAGGGGTGGCTAACGTGGTTTCTGAGTCTTGTTGGTTACGCAACCTCCTTTTGGAACTTCATTGTCCTATTAAGAAAGCTACCTTGGTATACTGTGATAATGTTAGTGCAATATATCTTTCTGGCAATCCTGTTCAACATCAGCGCACTAAACATATCGAGATGGATATTCACTTTGTTCGCGAAAAGGTTGCTCGTGGACAGGTTCGTGTTTTCCATGTCCCGTCAGCGCCATCAGATAGCTGATATATTTACGAAGGGTCTACCATTGATTTTGTTTGAAGATTTTCGGGACAGTCTCAACGTTCGTCACCCTCCCGTTTCAACTGCGGGGGTGTGATAGAATATACGATAGAATAATATTTTAGTAATTAATTGTAATTAGTATAAGGAAAGTGTATATTTGGTTAGGCTTGATTATAGGCTAGAATCTCTCTTGTAATATTGTATAAGACCGACATTGGGTCAATGGAAAGGGCAAGGAATAATCTTCTCTCACAAAGGTTTAACAATGAGGGCGTTATAACTTTAAAGAACTTATAACAAGTAAAAAGCACACCATATTACCAAAAAAAAAAAGGGGAAATTGAACGTGTAATGCATAGAGTAGCTAACCTTTTCATGAGGGCCTTCAATAGTCAAAAGGAGAACACAAACTCCCGCTACGATAGTACTCACAAACAAAAGCCAACCCCCTTTGTCCAGCAGAAATAAAACTGAACGCCAGACATATTGAAAAACACCTAAAACGAAGAACTTTAAAGTCTTGAAGGGTTGTGTCAGCAATGTCAAATTTTCGAGCTCCTGCTTATGTTTTTCACGCAGACCTGCAACAGATAATATATCCATAACGCTATAGGATTTTGCGGATGCAAGAGGCTTTAAACTTATCTCTAGCTATGCCTATGTCTCTCTTGTCTTTAGCTTATCAGTGTAACAAATATTTATATACTAATCTCAACATAACAAGCGACATGATGAACTAATTGCCCACATCGACCTAAACTAATTGCCCACATCAACCTAATTCTACCAATTCCTTACAATTTGGTTTTAAGAATGAGATCAACGCAAAGTAGTCGTTACAATTGGCATCATCCTTCTGGTTAACTTGGTGCAGTAAATGACGGAGACCTGAGGATGACTGATATCTGCAGAAGGCAGAATCCTCATAGTCATCCAGCTAAGGATGATGGGCACTGAGGAAATCCTCTAAAAATTGAGAAGGTGAGTCATAAAGGAACTAATTGTCCCGGATCAGCTAGCCAGCCACTTGGATTTCTAACCTATTTGAACAACCTCTCCTTGCAAATCAATTTTCAAGGCGAGTTCTATCCAATACGATCAATGAATGATGATAAACTATACAAATATTGCTTATTAAGTTTCATATTCTAACAAAAAAAGGTCTCATCAAATGGATACCTGTGATAACAGGTCATCTAAGACCCAGATATTCATTCATTTCAACATTCAAACTAAAAGATGAAGGTAATTTTCAAAATTTCTTACCATAAATGGCGTCGAACTAAAACATCAAATTTGAAGAAAAGAAATGGAAATAACAAAATTGTAAAACGGACCTGATACCGACGAATCCGAAGAAAGAGAAGAAGAAGAAGAGGCTGCTCCACCTGATTCCATTACGCTCACATAGCACCACAGAACCCGCCGACCGAACAAAGGTTTCAAAATTTCATGTTATTTCGTAGTTATCTTTTCTGTTTACCAGATGGGTGCTCAAATCCGAACCAAAAATTGCAACCACCCGCCAAAAAAAAATTCCAGCGAAACCTAGATTAATTTCTTCGCTTCGAGTTTTGCAGATCCAATGGCTCAGGAAACAGAAGTTGAAAGGGAGTAGAAGACAGATGGGTTGTCTTTAAGCTTGAAGATAGCGTTGGAGCATGGCAACGGCGAGATTCCAAGACGAAACCAGAATGCTTTTTTGCTGGATACTGAGTCTGCTTCGTCAACCATTTGCTTTTGAAAATGTTCAATTAAGGGGAATTAATTTCTAGCAATGATTAGTATATGGCCTGGATTAATATCCTTTAACTCAGCAGGAATTTTATGATGGCGATTATCGTTTCTTAAAAATTGCTTAAGCTATGTTGAAGAACTTTCAACAGAAGGCCTTGGGTTCAAACGTAGATCAGAGAAGACCCAATATCTCAGGCTCATAATTAGCATTTGTCTTTGTCGGACAGCGCATCTAAGAGAGAGGCCCAATTGGCCCATTCTAGAAGAAGAGGCTGTTTAGAGAAATCTTCTTCAATCAACTAATTTTTGTTTTTATATTTCATGATTAATAATTTTAGTTAAGATCATTTTGTTAATAAAAATCACCTTGTTACATATTTTCGCTCATAATCATTTAGATGAACAAGTTATGTAAAATCTGCACTAATATTAATAAAATTTTCAAATTAATTTTTTGTCTTTTTTGAGATCAAATTTGGTCAGTGTTGCTTTGAATTATCTTAATTCGTTAATGTCAGGTCAGATCTTTTGGCCTAATTTTTTGTCATTCTTTGAGGTATCCTTTCAAGACATTTTTTTTTTGTTGTCGAGGCATGTAGCGATCGATCGTCATTTCTTTCCAATTTGAGTTTCAAGTCCTGATATAGGACTTATCATTTTTCCCTTGTTTTTAGATGAGATATTTACTTCATATTGGTTTTAGGTTATGAAAACTTCATTGATTTCAAACATGTTCTCGAGAGTGTTGTTTCTGTTCATCGGAAAGACGATTGAGTCGAAATAGATGCTTTTTACTATATTGCTATGTCATCATGTTTTTTTTTTCTAAAAAAAAATATTTATTTTATGATATGTCACATTTAAAATCCAACATATCTTGTTTAATAATATGTAAGCTTTTATACTACTATATGCACTTTAGTTTTGCACATTTTATTTTATCCTTGAATGACATTTCATTTTGAACGAACCTCTAATTGTTTTGGGTCGTGATTTGAGCACCTTGTTTTTATACTTCTTTTGTTGTGTGAACGTAATTTGGTTGTATGCACACCGTGGTATTGAGACATCGATTGTGGTGTCCTTGAATTTGAATCCCTAAACATAGCTAGTAGAGGTGAACAAGAACCGATCAGAATCGAGAACCGGACCAGAACCAACCTAGTTGGTCTGATTCTGGTCGATTTTGAACAAAAGATAAATAGTAGTCAGTTCTGCCTTTTGCATAACTGAAATACCCAGTTCGGTTCTCGGTTTTGAAGACACAAAACCAAAAAACTGACCCGGACCAATATTTGACATTTTGACTGGGTTAACCCTAACATATCATATTCGTCAAGTTTAGAGTTCTCTGTCTCTCAACTTTCCAGAGTCTCGACTCTCATTGACATCTTCGATTCTTCACAGCCCGCAGTTGCTCGCCCTCGCTATCGTTCAGTGCTACCCTCCTCTTTACCCTCGTCGTCGCTCAGTTTCTGTCGCAGTGTCACACACTTCTTGATCTTCGATTACAGGTTAGCCGCATTAGAATTTTTGTACGTTTTTCATTTTTGAACCCGTTTTTGTGATACTTTGTTCTGGATTTTGCATTTTGGGGTACTCTATCGGCTTAACTGAAAGGATACCGACCCTTTGTTTTACTGTTTTAGGTTTCATATTGCAACACCAATACTTTTTTCTGAGCAATTGTTGTGCATTCTGTTTAGTAATTAGGTTGTGTCAATTGTTGTGCATTTTGTTTAGTAATTAGGTTAGGCAGCTTGTTTCTTGTGAATTCAAAGCATGAATCCTATCATTGGTGTTTGCTGTGTTTTTAATGCTAAGCTTTTAGAGTTTCTGGAAAGAAATGTGACTTAAAATTAAAATATGAATCACTTGTATTTTGATTTATTTTTTGTAAGATTAGTAGATGTTTGTTAGATTTGGCTAATTGTTTTGATAAATTGTTGTATTTTATAGGATGAAAACAAAAAGTACAAATGAAAATCAAAATATAGTGATTCCTCCTATGACTAGTTCTAGTGTTAGGGTTCGAAGGGAAAGAGCAAAGAAATCTGAAGTTTGGAATTATTTTAATATTGTTAACATTGACGAGAATAAAAATGTTAGAGCTAAATGTAATCACTGTGGAAAAATATATGTATGTGATACACTAAAAAATTGGACATCAAGCTTGAAAAAACATATCTGTATTTGTGCAAAATTATTGGCAAATGTAGATGTGAAATGAAAGACTTTGAGTTTTCAGAATATGAACAATAAGGGCAACAACTTTCATGTTTTAGGCGCGTAGCGATCCATCGTCATTTCTTTCTGATTTGAGTTTCAAGTGCCGATATAGGACTTAAAATTTTTCCCTTGTTTTTAGATGAGATATTTACTTCATATTGGTTTTAGGTTATGAAAACTTTGTTGATTTCGAACATGTTATCGAGAGTGTTGTTTTTGTTAGTCGGAAAGACAACTGGAGTTGAAATAGATGCTTTTTTACTATATTGCTATGTCATCATGTTTTTTTTTCTAAAAAAAATATTTATTTTATGATATGTCACATTTAAAATCCAACATGTCTTGTTTAATAATATGTAAGCTTCTATACTACTATATGCACGTTAGTTTTGTACATTTTATTTTATCCCTGAATGATATTTCATTTTGAACGAACCTCTAATTGTTTTGGGTCGTGATTTGAGCACCTTGTTTCATTACATTTTTGTTGCGTGAACGTAATTTGTTTGTATGCACACCATGGTATTGAGATTTGTCTCATCAATAGTTAGTACTATCTAACAGTTCTCATTAAAATAAGATATAGTATAAACTAAACCCGAAACTTTAGGGTCCGTTCAATGTAAAACTTAAACTCTTCTTAGCAAAACGAACCTCAAATTTTAGAGTTTCTTTATTATAAACTCTAAAGTTTTATTTGAACAAAATGAATTTAAAACTTTGCACAATTAACAAATTACACACAAAATTAGACAATGTTCAATTTTGTTATAAGTGGATCTAACTGAATTAATATTATAATATTTTATATATTTTTTTTTTATTTTAAAACCTATAAAAAACCAAACCAAACATACCAAAACCGCCCAAACTAAGCATAATCCAACTAAAATTGTCAAAAAAAGGACTAAACACAAAAACAAAATTGAAACCATAACCACAATGAGCAAAAATTAAAAAAAAAAATTAGTTCGATAATCATTTGTTCATGGTCCAAAGTTTTAAGTTGAACGAATTTAAAAATTTGAATTTTATTTTGTTTAGAAAGAAGTTTAGAGTTTAAATTGAATTAATATAAAAAAATGAGATATAATTTGTATTTTAACAAACACTACAAAAATTGCCCTAAAGCTAGAAATTATTTGAATAAAAAAAATTGAAAAAGCAGCGAGAGAGTATTGGAGGGAGTAGACAGACCAAATCAAATGACTGTTTCTAATTGGTGGGAAACCATATCCTTATCCACTCACTCATCTGCATCTCATCCCCCCATCGCCATTCTCATACCAATCCTCCTTTATCTTCTTCTCTTTCTTTCCACTCAAACCCAATCCATTCTCACTCTCCAGTTCTTGACCGTAGCCATGGCAACCCAGGCCACCCTTTTCACCCCTAACCTCACCGCTTCCAAATCGGCCAACGGTGTCGTTTCCCCATGGAAACAGTCGCCCGCCTCCTCCTTCCTCACTCCCAAGCC